>JAGFNQ010005818.1:114903-224085 GCA_024364735.1 Boesenbergia rotunda
CTTCTTCTTCTTCGGAAGAGGATTCATCCCAGGTGGCTTGGAGAGCCATCTTTCTTCACGCCTTCCTCGTTTCATTCAGATTGGGGCACTCTGACTTGAAGTGTCCCATTTTATTGCATTCGTAGCAGGTAACGTTGGTCTTGCTCTTTGAGCTTTTTAAAGGTTTTGCTGGATCTTCCTTTCATCGGCTCGATTTCTTCTTGCTCGTTTGGTACTTTAGTTCCTTGTAGTAATCCCGAGCTAGCCGAACCAACTTAGGTCTATCCCCTTCACTATCTTCTGATTCTGAGCCTGAGTCAGACTCGGGTGCTGGTTGAGTCTTCTTCTTGGGAGCTTTCCCTTGAGATTTACCTGCAACATAGTTATACCTTTCTCGATCAAGGTAGTGTTAGTCTGTTTGTGCATTTCTAGTTTAGAAAAGAGTTCATCTAATTTGATTTTAGATAAGTTCCTTGAAACTTTGTAGGCATCTACCATAGACGCCCACAGTGAGTTTCTCGGAAAAGAATTTAGCGTATACCTTATCAGGTCACGATTTTCAACCTTGTGACCTATAGTGTGCAGCCCGTTCATCAGCTCCTGAATTCTGGCATGGAGTTGGGCTACAGTTTACCGTCGTGCATCTTGATTGTATAGAGCATGTTCAGCAACAGATCTCTTTTGCTGATCCTCGAGTCGGAAGTGCCTTTGTGCAGCACGATCAGCTTGTTCCAAAGCTCCTTCGCGTTGTTGAAGGGTCCCACCCGGTTCAGCTCCTCCTTGGTTAAGCCGCATTGCAAAGTTTGGGTCGCCTTTGCATCGATCTTGATTTTCTTCTTTACTGGGTCGTCCCACTCAGTATAATGTTGCACCACACCTTGTGCATTTTTTGGGAATTTCCAGCCCAGACTGGATGATTATCCACATGTCCACCTGAGTTTTCAGGTGGACTTCCATCCTGCTTTTCCAGTAGGAGAAGTCTTCTCCACTGAAAAGAGGTGGTCTGGCAAGGTTGTACCCCTCTTGCATGGCCACTGAATTTTTCAGAAAAATTGAAAAAAAAAACTTGTCCCAGGACTTGGTCTTGGATTAGTAGTGCGGAAAAAAATATTAAGAACAGAAAAAGAACGAGTGGTGTTGCACCAACCTCGATTAACAAGAAATTTCAAGCGAAAAAAAATCGTAATTTTTTACGTGCAGCGGAAGATTTAGCATAAATAATTTCCTAATTATTTAACCACACATCTAAGCATGCAACCTTATATTGTGTAGACATGATCATTGTAACGCCCGCCTTTTTCCCACACCTCGTGGTGTGGCGAGATAGGCGTCGTTACGCTAAACATACATGTGCATAAAACATCCTAATGCTGCGGAATACTTTTTTTTTCTACACATGATTAAACTTGTCATTCATGAACCTAGTGGCATTGGACTTAGCATATTAACAACATGCATGGCATCATATCATAGCTTAACCATTCCATAGCTTATTCATCATCATCATGAGTAGCAAGTAACTTATCCGTAAACATAGCATCATAAGTCTTAAGATATTCAGTAGGCATAACCATTATAACCGTAGCATAGAATCTAAGGAGGTTTTCCCAAGACCCAAGACGTGCAATATGCGTAACCAAAAAGGATCCTTTGCCAAGTCACCGCCACACACACACATGCTCTTGCCTCTCCTGCTGCTTCCCCTAGTAACCTCGTGCTTGATTTGCGGTACGAGGAAAATAAACTATAAGCACACAGGCTTAGTAAGACCCTTTCCTATTCACTAAAATCCATACGTCACTTAAGCATACACATATCAAGTGTCTTGACATAGCATAACTTTGAACATAAACTTAATCATGATCATAGCATAAGTCATAAGCATAAGAGCAACTACATAGCATGATTCCTAACATAACCGTAGATCTACAACATACTTAACATGACATAAATCTTATCATACATGAACATGAGGCATACTTATACATGGCATAATTCTTAGCATACATGAATATAAGACATACTTATACATGGCATAAGTCTTAGCATACATGAACATAAGGCATACTTATACATGGCATAATTCTTAGCATATATGAACATAAGGCATACTTATACGTGGCATAATTCTTAGCATACATGAACATAAGGCATACTTATACATGGCATAATTCTTAGCATACATGAACATAAGGCATACTTATACGTGGCATAATTCTTAGCATACATGAACATAAGGCATACTTATACATGGCATAATTCTTAGCATACATGAACATAAGATATACTTACCCTGGCACGATGCATAACATGGATGTATAAATGAGTCAAATGCATTTACTACATAAGGATGCTTAGTTTTAAAATCATACTTTTAATGCTTAACATAAACATAACATCATTGGGGTCCCCGGCTTGTACCACATACATACATCATAAGCGCGCATCCCTAAGTAAATATGAGGTAGCTAGCCTCAACCTACTAGGGTAAGGACAGCATAGTCGGTAGTCCTAGAACCGGGGCATTCGTTGTAGGACCGGTGTCGTCGATAGAGGGGGGGGTGAATATCGACCGTTCGAAATCTTTCGGAAATCTTTGTTCGTAAAACTATTCAGATCGTTAGTGCAGCGGAAAATAAAAACAAAACGAACACAGGTACACAGCGGATTTTACTTGGTTCCCGACCCCCCAGGGTCAGTACATCCAAGGCATATGCACGAAAATGCCCGTCCACTATTGGTCTCCTTCCCGGACTTTTCGGAGGCGGAGAAACCCGACTTACAGTGCAATATTACAAGCAATAATATAGAAATTTAAGTACAGTAATTAAAAAGCAAACCAACGAGACAAAGTCAGAAGCTCGGCCGATCTGGACCTCCGAAGTGCCGCGCACCTCCTCCTAGAGCCTCCCGGTCGTAGAGCCTCGTTTCTAGCGCGTTGTCGTCGGTCGGAATGATCAGAACAGTACTTGGAAGTTGTATCTGAAGCAGAGGGGTCGAAGACCCTTATATAGGCCTCCTGGGGGCGCCCCGGACGCTGGGGGCGCCCCGGTTGACTCGGTCAACTCTTATCCTCGTGCCTACTTCGTTGCAGGAGATAAGACTTTTGACCAGGGCGCCCCGGACATCCCGGGCGCCCTCCTGAGCGCTTATCCTTTGCTTCTGGCTTCGAAATCGTGAAACAGTATTATAGTACTGCCTGGGGGCGCCCCCAGCACTGGGGGTGCCCTGGTGCATGGGGGCGCCCCCAACACTGGGGGCGCCCTGGTTAGGGCTTCCAGCACACTTGCTTTATCTTCGGTTCTTGGTACCTGCAATATCCACAAACACAAAGCATAGATACATATAATATTGATCTTACGGACATGGTTCGGACTTCGGATTTACACGAAACCCTAGGTCGAACCGGCACGAGTTCCTATCCCCGAGAACTCGCCCTTCACCTACTCCTTTCAGGAGACGGTTGCCACCCAGCCCTTCGGGTGGACTTTTGCTTAGCTTCCGATACCTCCAGACCTCGAGACGCCCAAACCCTGACCCGTCTCTACTCCTGTCCTTAGTCATCGCTCCGCTAAGTTGCTTAGTCCCTCGGACCAAGTCTTCATTCCCTAGCAGTCCTTCGCCAGGTGCCTAGCAGCCCTTCGCTAGGTCTTTGTTATCAAGCGGTCCTTCGCCTGGTGCCTAGCAATCCTTCGCTAGGTCTTCTATGCCTAGCAGCCCTTCGCTAGGTGCCTAGCAACCCTTCGCTAGGTCTTCTATGCCTAGTAGTCCTTCACTAGGTGCCTAGCAGCCCTTCGCTAGGTCTTAGGGTTACGATACCTAGCAGCCCTTCGCTAGGTGCCTAGCAGCCCTTCGCTAGGTCTTGGGGTTTCGATACCTAGCAGCCATTCGCTAGGTGCCTAGCAGCCCTTCGCTAGGACTTGGGGTTTTGATACCTAGATTAACTAGGACTTTTCTTCAACTAAGGTTACTTCACTTTTGCTCCCCTTTGTCTATTCATTGTATCACTGACCTAAGTGTATTGTCAAACATTAAAACACTTAAAGAGGAATATCATTGATGCAACTTGCACCAACAATCTCCCCCTTTTTGATATTTGACAATAACTTAAGTTAGATTGGTTTAAGGGGCTAACTTACTGTCCTTGGGGTAAAAATGAAAAAAAAATGATATAGGTTTTGAAACTACAATTTTGATCTTCGGGAAAATTTTTTTTTCTAACTTAAGCACACATCTCTCCCCCTTTGTCATACATCAAAAATAAAATACTTGCACCAACATTAAAACCTTTTGGTTCTTTTTGAAAAATACTTAGTGCAAAATTTTTAAAAGCATTGTATTTTGAATAATATATTGCAAAAATTATGTAATTTTTGAACAATATAAGTACCTTTGAAAATATATTGAATTTTTGAATAATTAAGTACTTTTGGAAAATGCATAACTTTTGAAAGAATGTTATTTTGGAAAATATAAATGTTATGCCTAATTTGCAAGTACTAACTGTTTTTCGAAAATAAGTGTTTTATGAAACATAATATTTTTCAAGGTCAAGTAAATATTAGTAGAATTTTGAAAATGATAGTACTTTTGAAAGAATATTTGGCTTTGAAAGATATAAGTACTTTTGAAAACATAATATTTGACCTTATTTGGTTAATTTTCCAGTCTGACACTATCCTGGGAAACCTTGTTGACTAGAAGGACATCTTCCTAAGTGTCCTAGAAGTTTTCCAACCCAAGTAAATATTATAAAAAATTTCCAAAGTCACAGAATAATAGGATGTAAGTTAATTTTGAAAAATGTAAAGATTTTAAAGTGATAATACTTGATTTGGTTTATCTTCCAGTCTGACACAATCATAGAAAACCTTGTTGACTACAAGGACATTTTCCTAAGTGTCCTGGAAGATTTTCCAAACTCAAGATGAATTTTTGAAATTGATAAAAAAAACCAGATGAATTTTTGAAAAATAATAGTATTTTTTTTTTGAAAATTGATACTATTTTGAAAGAATACTTATGTTTTCAACAGGATTTGAAAATACCGCGCATGAAAACATTTGATATATTCAATAATTCTTTTAATTTGATCTCCCCCTAAACTTGACCTAGTTCTGGGAAGCTTGTTGACCACAAGTACTCTTCCTCTAAGTCTTAAGGGTTGATTCAAATTAAGAAAATTATTTAATAATTTCAAAACAATTAATTAAACAATATTGTTTCAGAAGTTTGATTTATACTCCCCCTAAAGTTGACACATCCTAGGAGTCCTTGTAGATTATGAAGTGGACCTTCCTCTGTGTCTTTAGGGTTTATCAAACTCAAACAAGACAGATAAATTTTACAACATAAACCTTTTTCGAAAAACACAAGTGATAATGTTTTAAAGCTCAGTTTTCGAAAGGTATTTTCAAATAATAATAATTTTTACAGTGTAGTTTTCGAAAGCCAAAAAAAATCACTCCCCCTGTATCTGATCCCGTTTGACTCTATCTAAGTGCCTTAAGGAACTTTACTGTTGTCCTAAGAGGCTTGTGTCTAATTGCGTGAGTCAACCAATTTTTTGAAAAGATATAATTTTTGAAAAACATATAATATGTATATTCAATCAAACAAGCATGAATTCCGTAAAAACATTATTATGTTGAAGCACTATTTTGAAAATATATTTTTAGAAAAAATATTCTAACCATTATGAAAAACATTTTGAAAAATATTTTTCAATTCATTATTCCTTAACATCTCACCCATTTTAGATGTATCAATACAACAAACATAGTTGCCTTATAGGTGTATTGTGAGATGGTTAATTTATTTTTCTTAATTTATTAACTCTAAGAATTAATTGAAGCTTGTGTTAGATTTGAATTTGACAAGAATTAATTTGAATTTGAATTTCAAAAATTGGCTTCCAGGTCTTGGCGAGGCACTAGGCCTTCTTTGGCCGTAGCCTTATGGGATCATCCACCCTTTCCTTGACAAAGCCTTTTAATGAAATTTCATTTTCAAAATTATTCTTTGAAAAATTTCTGGTCTAACTAGTTTAGGTCTTGGATCGGTAGCTTCGGCTAGTTCCGCCAAATTGGCTTCCCTAACGTACTATCATCTCACCTCCACCCAATACTATGTTGTCAAGTTTCAGTTATTCTTTTTCCTATAGCCGTTTAATATATGCATAAAATTTAAATATGAATGACATGACATATATTTTAAAAGAATAGCAAATGCATGTCATGGCAGTTATGCATGAGTCAAACAAGTCAAATAATTTTATTTAAGTTTCTAAAATGTATCAAATTCCCGATTTGATACATGTCGAGTGAACCCGCGAATATGTCAACCCACTTTGACATATTTAATGTTATTAATTTTATTTGTTATAGTTTTGGATAAAATTTTATTTTAGTTCAAGTTTAACTTGTTTAACGATTAGTTAGAGATTATATTGATTAAGGATTAATTAATTGAGAATTAATTGATGTTGAATTAATTGAATTTGAATTAATTAAGATTAAATTATCAATTAATCGAATTAATTTCAATTAGGTACGATTTAACTAATTAATATTTAATTTGAATTGAATTTTAATTTAAATTTAATTTGAATTTTATTTAATTTGAATTTAATTTAATTTGAATTTAATATGAATTTAATTTAATTTAAATTTAATTTAATTTGAATTTAATTTAATTTGAATATAATTTGAATTTAATATGAATTATTTTGAATTTACTTGAATTAATTCGACTTTAAATGAATTAATTTGAATTAAATTAGGATTTAATTTAATTAATTCGAATTTAATTTAATTATTTGAATTAATTCGAATTTGAATAAATTTGAATTATTTAAGTTTTAATTATTTAATTTGAATTATTTAGAATTAATTAATTTGAATTTGATTGAATTTAATTGAATTATTAGAATTAATTCGAATTTAATTGAATTATTTGAATTAATTCGAATTTGAATAAATTTGAATTATTTAAGTTTTAATTTTTAATTTGAATTATTAAGAATTAATTAATTTGAATTTGAATTATTAAGAATTAATTAATTTGAATTTGAATTATTAAGAATTAATTAATTTGAATTTGAATTATTAAGAATTAATTAATTTGAATTTGAATTATTAAGAATTAATTAATTCGAATTTAATTAAGACTTAGTTTAAATTTAATTAGGATTTAATTAGAAATTAATTTGAGATTTAATTTGAATTAATTTAAGATTTAATTTGATTAAGGTTATAATAATTAATTAATAATTGTGGGTTTAAATTCATCATTTTCATTATTTTGAAAATTTCTTCTTCATCTTTATCTTTCTTTTCAAGTTTTTCTAATAATTTTGATTTATTTGAATTTTTGTAATTTTTATTGATTATGGCCTTTATCTTAGAAAATTCTATCTCCTCCTTAAGATTAGATTTTTCAATATTCTCACAGTAGGTGGAGTAATTTGGGCCACTAATTAATGTTTTGTAATAATCTTTAATATCATCTATAATTAAATTATTATCTAGGAGAATTTTATTTTCAAAATTATCCTCAGATATATTTTCAATGTTTTCAATATTTATCTCTAGATTATCTTTAAGATTTTCATAATTAATTTCTGAATTATCCTTATGATATTCAAATTTGAATTCGGATTTATCCTTAGGATTTTCAAATTTGAATTCGGAATTATCCTTAAAATTTTCAAATTTGAATTCCGAATTATCCTTAGGATTAATTTTGTCTGAATTAAAATTATCAGAACTAATTTTATCAGAAAAATTATCAGGATTAATTTTATTATATAAATTATCAGAATTATTTTTATCAGATAAATTATCAGGATTAATTTTATCAAATAAATTATCAGGATTAATTTTATCAGATAAATTATTAGAATTAATTTTAGCAATTATTGAATTGATATTAATAATTAAGTAGTTAATTTTGGATATTTTAATCATATCCGTATTTTCTAATCTTTCATGCAAAATATTTAATCTACTATCCAGTAAATTTAATTTATCAGAAAAATTAACTGAATTATCTAAAGACAGTGCAGGAAATTGTAAAACTTTTGGAACGTAAATCTTACGTACCTTCGCCGGGCACTTGTTTTTGTAATGTCCGTATTTCTTGCATTTGAAGCATTGTACGTGACTTTTGTCCCTCCGGTTTCCTGGCGCTGGTACCTCCTTTGCCACCGGTGACGAACGATTCTTACGAGTAGGGCACTGATCTTTGTAGTGCCCTCTCTCCCTACACGTGAAACTAATAATATGCAATTTAAAATTAGACATTAAAAAAATGTACCTGATTCACCCTTGGGCTCCCCCTCAACTCCTGGCGTCTTTGCTCCGTCGGCGGTTAGTCCGGTGAAGAGCGGCTTGGCTCTGATACCAATTGTAGGACCAGTGCCGTCGATAGAGGGGGGGTGAATAACGACCGTTCGAAATCTTTCGGAAATCATTGTTCGTAAAACTATTCAGATCGTTAGTGCAGCGGAAAATAAAAACAAAACGAACACAGGTACACAGCGGATTTTATGTAACGCCCCAAAATTTTCCTTTTAAGTCCTTAAAGTCCTTGAAATTAGTTAAAAATATTTTAGAAATATTCTAGATATTTTTAGGAATTTTTAGAATATTTTTATGAAATTTTTCGAGTCCGTTTAGTATTTTAGTAAAAGAGATAGCCCGAAAATTCTCGAAACTAATTTTAGAAGTATCTTAGAATTTATGGATATTTTTATAGAATTTTTCCGTAAACGAAAGTGGCAAAAAGGGTTATAAACAAAAAATCACATAGGTGAAAATCGAACCCTTCACCAACGCTGTGAGAGACAAATGGGCAGACCAGCTGTGCTGGATGGTTTTGTTGAAATAGATTGAGCGAAACAATAGATAAGGTATAATTAGGTAAATTCGCCCCCATAAGTATAAATAGATAATTAAGGAGAGAAGTTTTATTTTCCTCACCCAAACCCTCACGCCGCCCCTCTCTCCTCCCTTGGGCGAAAACACCAAGCCTAGGGCTTTCCTCCGGTGGCCGGCCAAGGCTCTCCTCCAAGAGATTTTCCGATATTCGGAATCCCCACGACGAGAGGAACGCGTGAGCGCGAAGAAATCTCTGAGACTCCGAGTTTCTCCGGAACCTCCGACGCCGTTCTTGGTTGTAAGTCCAAGATATCGAGGTAAGTACTGCTCACCTGCAGTAAGAGGCGGTTTTCCGCAAGTTTTTCCCGTTAGAAAGATAAAAATGCAAATTTTCCTTTAGTTTATGATTTTACATGTAATTCTAGTTTAATCCATGCTTGTATAAGTTTGATTAAGTACCCTATATGAGGTTAGGGGCTAAGAAAAGTTATGAGAAAAGAAAAGAGAAGATACAGATAAGAAAAGAAAAGGCCAAGGTCTTAAGAAATCCCCAAAAGTCAAGACTTAGGGATTTGCGCACACAAGGTGCTCGTTAAAATGCCAAGGCATTCAAGATAAGAAAAAGTAAGTATTTTATTTTCTAAGGCCAGTACCCGGCGTCCAAGGGCGTCGTTAAAGAAATCAGGTGTCCAATTCCAAGGTCTTGGCCCTGGTAGACCAAGGTCTGCTCTATTAGGATTGGTGGCTCGCTACCCCAACCTTTTAGGGAACGCGCACAAGATGGTACTTACGTCTCAAGTGGATCCAAGTGAGTTATTATTTTCAAGTATATGATTTAGCAAAGTTTTTCTAAAGTTTAAGGAAGTTTTCTAGAAGTTAAAGAAAGATTTAAAGTTAAAGAAAGATTTAAAGTTAAAGAATTGCTAAAGTTTCAAGTTAAGCCAAGAAAAAGTGAGTTAAGACTGATTAATGCTTGAGTATGCATGTTTTGAGTTATACATGTTTTAGTGTTTCTTTTAAGCATAAAAGTATCTCATGTGATTTCACATTGTTTAAAAAGCATGCTTGCACATTTCGAGATTTTGTGAGCTAGATAGTACTTGCTAAGCTTTATGCTTATTAGTTGCATTTCCTCTTACTGCAGATAAAGGTAAAGACAAGCAATTCTGAAGGAAGGCGACGAGGCGGTGCTGAGTGACGGGTGTGGGGTGGCTGACCTTGGAGAGATCCTTGGGATGAGACAGTTTAGCTTATTTGAAATGCATGTTTAAGATTTCCAAATTCCAAGTTATTGTGTTATGGAGTTTATTAAACATTCATGCTTCGGATAGTTTTACATGCTTAATTTTGTAGAATGAAGATTCCATGTCATTTCAATTAGTATGCATACTTTTGTGAATGCACTAGATGAGCAAGGGCATGAGTAGTTTAACATGTGGATACATTGCGTTTTAGACTTATTCTTGAGCTTATTATTATTACCTTTTGGACTAGGTCCTAATTGTACTTAAAATGCTTGTAAATTCGGTAGAAAAGTAAGATTTATATTCTATGAAGTTCTAGAAATATTATTGCATGTGCCAAGATGTGGTTAGTTTCGAATTAAGTTTTATTGCTTTAAATATGCTTAGAAAAGTTGCATCCATATTCCATAATGCTCTAGTAATATTATAGCACCTTGTGTGATGAATTTAAATGCACGACTATTAAAGTTAGAATATCATTCTTAGATAGATTTAAATACAAAAAAAAAGGTTTAAGAAAGTTCCGCAATTTTAGTCGTTGCATTAGAGTCAAGAAGTAGACAAAGTAACGGTCCGTCTAAGGTAGAGAAGGCGGGTCGCTACATTTTACTTGGTTCCCGACCCCCCAGGGTCAGTACATCCAAGGCCTATGCACGGGAACGCCCGTCCACTATTGGTCTCCTTCCCGGACTTTCCGGAGGCGGAGAAACCCGACTTACAGTGCAATATTACAAGCAATAATATAGAAATTTAAGTACAGTAATTAAAAAGCAAACCAACGAGACAAAGTCAGAAGCTCGGCCGATCTGGACCTCCGAAGTGCTGCGCACCTCCTCCTGGAGCCTCACGGTCATAGAGCCTCG
Organism: Boesenbergia rotunda; assembly: GCA_024364735.1. NCBI lineage: Eukaryota > Viridiplantae > Streptophyta > Magnoliopsida > Zingiberales > Zingiberaceae > Boesenbergia > Boesenbergia rotunda. Next base: position 125,869 of record JAGFNQ010005818.1, read on the forward strand.
TTTCTAGCGCGTTGTCATCGGTCGGAATGATCATAATAGTACTTGGAAGTTGTATCTGAAGCAGAGGGGTCGAAGCCCCTTATATAGGCCTCCTGGGTGTTAAGACCAAAAGGAATTTAGATATCTCCACAATGGTATGATATTGTCCACTTTGGGCATTAACCCTCATGGTTTTGCTCTTGGGCTCTCCCAAAAGGCCTCATGCCAATGGAGATATCTTTTTCCCTTATAAGCCTATGATCTTTCCCATGTGTTTTCGATGTGGGACTATGTTTGCAACCTTGCAACCCCAACAATCCCCCCCTCAAACAAAGGACCACAAGCCCCCCACTCAAGCGGAAACCCTTTCCGTTTGATGTTCGATCCTCAACCCACCAGGACTTTCTGCCTCTCGGTCCACCCGACCTACTAGGACTTCACCGCCTAGTCGCAACTAGGACTTCTCTGCCTGGTGTCGGGTCCTCTTGATCAAGACACGGGAGCTCACACGTCCTTTGTTCAAGGCTTAACCCACATGGTTAGATCTGGATCTTGGCTCTAGCTCGTGCTTCTTCCGGCGGTTAGTCCGGTGAAGAGCGACCTGGCTCTGATACCAATTGTTAAGACCAAAAGGAATTTAGATATCTCCACAATGGTATGATATTGTCCACTTTGGGCCTTAACCCTCATGGTTTTGCTCTTGGGCTCTCCCAAAAGGCCTCATGCCAATGGAGATATCTTTTTCCCTTATAAGCCTATGATCTTTCCCATGTGTTTTCGATGTGGGACTATGTTTGCAACCTTGCAACCCCAACACTGGGGGCTCCCTGGACGCTGGGGGCGCCCCGGTTGACTCGGTCAACTCTTATCCTCGCGCCTACTTCGTTGCAGGTGATAAGACTTTTGACCAGGGTGCCCCGGACATCCCGGGCGCCCTCCTGAGCGCTTATCCTTTACTTCTGGCTTCGAAATCGCGAAATAGTATTTTAGTACTGCCTAGGGGCGCCCCCAGCACTGGGGGCGCCTTGGTGCATGGGGGCGCCCCCAACACTAGGGGTGCCCTGGTTAGGGCATCCAGCACACTTGCTTTGTCTTCGGTTCTTGGTACCAGCAATATCCACAAACACAAAGCATAGATATATATAATATTGATCTTACGGACTTGGTTCAGACTTCGGATTTGCACGAAACCCTAGGTCGAACCGGCATGAGTTCCTATCCCCGAGAACTCGCCCTTCACCTACTCCTTTCAGGAGACAGTTGCTGTTAGTGATATGAGAGAAGTGTCCTAAGGCAATCGCCTTATGATTGTAAACATTTGTCTTAAATAAATGATAATTCACTATTTGAGTATACATGCTTGTGTATTTGATTGTGATCTTAAACTCATCTACTGAATGTCCGCAATACAACTCACAGCATAAGAGAATTTGTGATGGGATCACAACTAGTGATTATCTCTAAATGTGCAAATGTGAAGTATTGAAAATATCCCTAGTCGATGAATTGATAAATACGGACACTATCAATTCTGTTGAGACTAGCATGGGTTATTCTCTAATCAGCTGATTCTCACTGGCTGGTGACATTGGGATGTCCGGAGATAAACATGGATGCTAGTTATGGGAACTAGTTCATTGGAGTGACTAGCTGTAAGACTTCATATGGAATCTATCTATAGAAATGTCAATGAAGTTCTTACTGCGGCTTAAGTGCGATATTCCTTTGACTTGCGGTGTTCAAGTCATCTTGGTCATGGAGACTTATACTTTAACATCTTAAGCAAGCATCTCCAAGGAGGTGTGGACCCAGGATGATTGGGTATAAGCCGAAGTGCCCGAAGATGTTTGAACAGCCTACAAAGGATTCACCACTCCTTGCGAGGAGAAGTATACCCAGGCCTATCGTCGGATTGTTACTCAAAAACCTCTGGCCAGAGTATATCATGTTTAGAGTGCGAGTCTCTAAAATACATGAGAGTAATTAGAAATCCAAAGGACGAGAAAGACACTACTTGGGCTAGGTGTGACGTAGTCAGCCTAGTGGGGACTGACACCATAGACCGTGTCCTGAACCAAGTGGGTATAAGGTGGTGAAGGGAATGGGGCACGATTCATTAGAGCTGCTGAAGGGTATCAGAATTACTTCTGAGGTCAACCGTTGATCTTTCGATTAATTGGGGGGTCATGATGTACTACTAGGTGCCACTCATGATCGTTCTATGATTTGTTGATTATAGACGGCCAACATAAATCGAAAGCCTATTTAGTCATACGCACTACGAGTAATCCGAGGGATTTAAAACGAGTTGAAAATTGGATTTTCCGATCAAGAGAAATAAGTTAAATCTGAATTTATCAGAGGCGCAATGGAAGCTAAAATGGCTAAGTCTTTTGAAGGCATATTGGGCAAATTAAATGAGTTTAATTCGCGATCGTTCTGGGTTGGTTTGGCCGGCCAAAGAGGGTGCCAAACCTCTTTGTTGTGGCCGGCCACATTAAAGGGAGGAAACCAATTTAATTGGTTTAATTAATAAAATAAATCTAGTGCGATTTATTTTATAAATTATGGATAAATAAATTTGTGTAAAGAAATTTATATAAATAAATTTATAGAAATTTATTCTTTTTATGGAAATTAAAATGATCCATGAAATGGTTTATTTTAATTTTATAAAATCATTTATGAATTGATTTTTCCATAATAAGAAAGTTTATAAATTTCTTATAAAATTTATTCCATAATAAAAGGGGAGATTAATTAGTTTTATTATAAAGTTAGTTATAATAAAACTTGGTAATTCATAAGAGAATTTATAGGATAAATTTCTTATGATAACTAATTAGTTTTATTATAAAGTTAGATATAATAAAACTTGGTTTAAACGGAATAATTCATAAGAGAATTTATAGGATAAATTTCTTATGATAACTAATTCATTAATTAGTTTTATTATAAAGTTAGTTATAATAAAACTTGATTTAATCGGAATAATTCATAAGAGAATTTATAGGATAAATTTCTTAAGATAACTAATTCCGTTAATTCCGTTAAGAGGGAGACTTGGCAAGGGAGATGCTACTATATAAAGGAACCAAAGGCAAGCCCTTAATTCTAATGAAGCAATCAAGAGAAGTAGCTTCCTCTCCCTCTCTCTCTCTTACTCTCTATTCTCCCTTTCTTCCCCTTAGGGCCGACACCCTCATTGAGGATTAGGGCCAGCGCACCTTCATCCACCTAGGGCCGGCGCATCTCCTTCCCTAGGGTTGGTTGCCGTGAGCTTTCAAGAAGAAGGAGAAGCCAACCAAGAAGAAGAAGAAGCGGATCTCATCTCCTTCCTTCTCGGAATATTGATTCCGTTACTTTGGTGGTTAGTTTCCTATCTTTTCTCTTGTTCTTCTAGTTGTGCCATTGGAGAATCTAGTAGTTCTCGTCGGCACAAAACTCGTGACTTTGCGAAGTCATCCCGAAGAGAACTCGGCGTGGACGCGAATAGAGGCGAAGCTTCCAAGGGACGCTACGGTTGGATCTCGTCCCTTACTTCGAGTTACGTGAGGTACTTGGTAAATTAGTTTACTTTTTCGCAAAGTTTTAATTTATGATTATGTCAATGCATCATAAGGTTGCATGCTAGATACGTGGTTAAAATAATTTAGGAAATTATTTTATGCTAACTCTTCCGCTGCACATAAAAATTTAAAATTTTACGAACCCGTATCCTTGTCGACATGCACCCGGTCCTAACAGTTGCCACCCAGCCCTTCGGGTGGACTTTTGCTTAGCTTCCGATACCTCCGGACCTCGAGACGCCCAAACCCTGACCCGTCTCAACTCCTATCCTTAGTCATCGCTCCGCTAAGTTGCTTAGTCCCTCGGACCAAGTCTTCATTCCCTAGAAGTCCTTCGCCAGGTGCCTAGCAGCCCTTCGCTAGGTCTTTGTTACGAAGCGGGCCTTCGCCTGGTGCCTAGCAACCCTTCGCTAGGTCTTCTATGCCTAGTAGTCCTTCGCTAGGTGCCTAGCAGCCCTTCGCTAGGTGTTAGGGTTACGATACCTAGCAGCCCTTCGCTAGGTGCCTAGCAGCCCTTCGCTAGGTCTTGGGGTTTCGATACCTAGCAGCCCTTCGCTAGGTGCCTAGCAGCCCTTCGCTAGGACTCGGGGTTTCGATACCTAGATTAACTAGGACTTTTCTTCAACTAAGGTTACTTCACTTTTGCTCCCCTTTGTCTATTCATTGTATCACTGGCTTAAGTGTATTGTCAAACATTAAAACACTTAAAGAGGAATATCATTGATGCAACTTGCACCAACATTCTTAAGGTGCCCATCCCTGTTGCACAGCATAGTCGGTAGTCCAGAACCGGGGCGTTCTTAAGGTGCCCATCCCTTGGACCCTTACTTCGGTCCAGTACAAGCCTCATTCATAAAAATAAATATGCATGTTTCATCATTCATACTTGTCATTCATACTTATCATTCATACTTATTTCATATCATCGTTATGCCTTCATCATTCATACTTATAATTCATACTTATCATTCATACTTAAGGCATAACCATCATCTTCATTCATACTTATCATTCTTTATTCATAACATAGGACATACATGCATAATCATGTCTCTAGTCATAACCTTATCCGGGTTCATAAAGCTTGCATGATCATGATACATAATAAACATACACCTCATACATGACACATTTCATCTAGCATACATAATCCTAGTATTCATCATAAGACATGGATGGTAAGCTACATATAAACCTAACACATACTACTAGGGTTCATGGCATTCACCATAAAACATGGATAGACCTTCATGAATCATAAATCCATTATAAGCATTTATCAACATACATGCATCATTCTATTTATCATAACATACTCCTACATCAATTACATGCATTCATGGTATATGATCTAAAAGGACCATGGGTCCATGGAAAATTTGCCTAGATCATGATTAACACCCCTTACCTACATATGATCATGCCATAGAAAAATCATTTGAACCCTTGATTGGACTTAACCCCAAGTCCTAGGCCTAAAGCAAGGGTTGGCCGAAATCCTAGAAGGGTAACAAGCCCATAGAAAAGTTCATTTAACACCATTCTTACCCATAAGGTATCATAAGAAACATATTAATCATGCTTGGAAAGGTTGGAGTTTTCCCCAAGCCCCTTGACCTTGATGTGGCCGAAACCCTAGAGGGTTGTTAGGGTGCCATAAAACTTCAAAAATCATACTTTTATACTTCACCTATCATGGGTAACCATTTGCAAATATAAAGAAAGTCTTTAACATGATTTCTAGCCCCAAACAAGGCTTGGCCGAAACTTCCATAAGCCCTAACCATGGATTTTTCCAACATGTCACGCCAACAAAATTTAGATCATGATAAATATCTTGAAAGCTATCATACCACAGGTGAGGGGGTCTTACCTTCCTTGATCTTGCTTACAAACTTTGAATAGAAGATAACAAGAGAACCTCCTTGTCTCTAAACTCTCCCTTAGTCCTTGTATCCTTGTAGGGGGCCTTAGATCTTCAAGATGGGGCTTATGTGAACTTTTCCCAAGGGAGAAAGGGGGCTTGAGGTTTTTAGCTAGAAGGGGAGGAAGAAGAAAAGAAGAGGAGAAGGGAAGTTGCAACTCCCTTGCCACCTTTATACCACTTTAAAAGGGGTAAATGAAGAGTCATGGTGTCTCTTCCCTTGATGACTCTTCATTTTCCTAAGCCTTAACTAATATCCACTTCATTCCCTCATAGCACTCCCTTGCTAGGTGAATTGGTTAGTGCATGCTTGGTTGTACTAGAGGTCCAAGGTTCAATCCTTGGTGCATGCACTAATTTTTCTATTTTATTTTTATTTTATTTCCTATTATTTTCAAAAATTCCTTAAAAATTCTCTTATAATTATGTTAATATTTCTCATTAAAATCCCTTTATATTTCTATTAACTTTTACCTAAAATTCACCCATAATCATGGTACTAGAGAGCCCATATAAGGCCCCTTAGTACTTAGTTTCTCAATTTAAATGAAGAAATCATGGATTTCTAGGCTAAGGTTCGTACCAATATTTCTAGATCCTTTGAAAAATTATCTAGACATGCTTAATATTTTAAAGAAAATATTAAGAAAATTTTCTGGGTCATTACAATCATATATTAAAATTTTGCAGAAAGTAAACTAATTTACTTAATACCTCGCGTAACTCGAAGGAAGGGACGAGATCCAACCGTAAGCGTCCCTTGGAAGCTCCGCCTCTATTCGCGTCCACGCCGAGTTTTCTTTGGGATGACTTTGCAAAGCCACGAGTTTCGTGCCGACAAGAACTGTTAGTGATATGAGAGAAGTGTCCTAAGGCAATCGCCTTATGATTGTAAACATTTATTTTAATAAATGATAATTCACTATTTGAGTATACATGTTTGTGTATTAGATTGGGATCTTAAACTCATCTACTAAATGTCCGCAATATAATTCACAGCATAAGAGAATTTGTGATGGGATCACAACTAGTGATTATCTCTACATGTGCAATTGTGAAGTATTGAAAGTATCCCTAGTCGATGAATTGATAAAAACGGACACTATCAATTCTGTTGAGACTAGCATGGGTTATTCTTTAATCAGCTGATTCACACTAGCTGGTGACATTGGGATGTCCGGAGATAAACATGGATGCTAGTTAAGGGAACTAGTTCATTGGAGTGACTAGCTGTAAGACTTGATATGGTTATCTATATAGATATGTCACTGAAGTTATTACTGCAGCTTAAGTGCGATGTTCCTTTGACTTGCGGTGTTCAAGTCATCTTGGTCATGGAGACTTATACTTTAACATCTTAAGCAAGCATCTCCAAGGAGGTGTGGACCCAGGATGATTGGGTATAAGCCGAAGTGCCCGAAGATGTTTGAACAGCCTACAAAGGATTCACCACTCCTTGCGAGGAGATGTATACCCAGGCCTATCGTCGGATTGTTACTCAAAGCCTCTGGCCAGAGCATATCATGTTTAGAGTGAGAGTCTCTAAAATACATGAGAGTAATTAGAAATCCAAAGGACGAGAAAGACATTACTTGGGCTAGGTGTGACGTAGTCAGCCTTGTGGGGACTGACACAAATAGACCGTGTCCTGAACCAAGTGGGTATAAGATGGTGAAGGGAATGGGGCACGATTCATTAGAGCTGCTGAAGGGTTTCGGAATTCTTTCTGAGGTCAACCGTTGATCTTTCGATTAATTGGGGGTCATGATGTACTACTAGGTGCCACTCATGATCGTTCTATAATTAGTTGATTATAGACGGCCAACATAAATCGAAAGCCTATTTAGTCACACGCACTACGAGTAATCCGAGGGATTTAAAACGAGTTGAAAATTGGATTTTCCGATCAAGAGAAATAAGTCAAATCTGAGTTAATCAGAGGCGCAATGGAAACTAAAAATGGCTAAGTCTTTTGATGGCTTATTGGGCGAATTAAATGAGTTTAATTCGCGATCGCTTCGGCTTGGTTTGGCCGACCAAAGAGGGTGCCAAACCCCTTTGGATTGGCTGGCCACATCAAGGGGAAGAAACCAATTTATTTGGTTTAATTAATAAAATAAATCTAGCGCCATTTGTTTTATAAATTATGGATAAATAAATTTGTGTAAAGAAATTTATATAAATAAATTTATAGAAATTTATTCTTTTATGGAAATTAAAATGATCCATGAAATGGTTTATTTTAATTTTATAAAATCAATTATGAATTAATTTTTCCATAATAAGAAAGTTTATAAATTTCTTATAAAATTTATTCCATAATAAAAGGAGAAGAAGTATTTGTTTTATTATAAAGTTAGTTATAATAAAACTTGGTTTAAACGGAATAATTCATAAGAGAATTTATAGGATAAATTTGTTATGAAAATTCCGTTAAGAGGAGACTTGGCAAGGGAGAGATTACTATATAAAGGAACCAAGGCTAGGCTTAAGTTCCTTGATCAATAGAGTAATCAAGAGATTAACTCTCTCCCTCTCTCTCTCTTATTCTCTTCCTCTCTTCTCTATTCCCCTAGGGCCGGCGCCCCTAGCAACCCCTAGGGCCGGCGCGCCTTGCCTCCAAGGGCCGGCGCACCTTCTTCTCCATTAGTTGCCGTGAGCCAACAACACCGAGGAGAAGCCAACCAAGAAGAAGAAGAAGTGGATTACATCTCCTTCCTTCCCGGAATTTTGATTCTGTTAACTTGGTGGTTAGTTTCCTTTCTTCTCTCTTGTTCTTCTAGTTGTGCCAATAGAGAATCTAGTAGTTCTCGTCGGCACAAAACTCATGACTTTGCGAAGTCATCCCGAAGAGAACTCGGCGTGGACGCGAATAGAGGTGAAGCTTCCAAGGGACGCTACGGTTGGATCTCGTCCCTTACTTCGAGTTACGCGAGGTACTTGGTAAATTAGTTTACTTTTCCGCAAAGTTTTATTTTATGATCATGTCCACACACCATAAGGTTGCATGCTAGATACGTGGTTAGAATAATTTGAGAAATTATTTTATGCTAATTCTTCCGCTGCACGTAAAAATTTAGAATTTTACGAACCCGTATCCTTGTCAACATGCACCCGGTCCCAACAGTGGTATCAGAGCCGGTTAGTGTTCGACATAATCATATAATTGTTTTGCGAAAAACTTTGTCATGATCTCAATTTTGGAAAAAATTTTCAATTATGAAAACTTTCAAATTATAATAAATTTTAGATTTAGGAATTTCTAAGTTTGGAAATCCTCATGAAATTTCGCAAACTTTTGAAATTTTCTAGTTTCTCAAATTTTATAATAATTATGAAAACTTCCCATCTTTGGAAACTTTCTAATTTTGAAAATTTTTCTAATTTTAGAAATTTTCCAATTTTGGAAATATGTAAGTTTTCCTTGTACCAGAAACTTATAATTATTCTAAAAAACTATTTATGAAATCTCGCAATTTTGGGCACTTTCTTTCAAGAAAGTCTAGACAAATTTATGGACAGTTAGTTGACAATTAAATTTGAATTGGTTTTTAAATTGACAACAAAATTCTTTATTTTGGATTGAGCCTCGGGGAGCCGTCCAATTTAAAGTTAGTTGTTGTAATTTAATTTCCCAATTTTAAATGAAATTGTCATGTTTGATTTGGATTGAGCCTCGGGGAGCCGTCCAAATTGGATTTACAACAAATTACTTTTCTTTGGGTATCTGAGCCTCGGGGAGCCACCCTTAGAAAATAATTTGTTGTAATTAATTAAATTCATGAATAAAATTTGTTTAAGAGGTGATGCTCTTACATATTGTTGTCTCCAAAATTAATTAGGAAAATGGTTTCCTATAGAGTTTCTTAAATGAGATTTTCATGAAAATAATATGTGGTTAAATTAAAGGATTTGTCTCTTAATTTAATAAGATTTGATTTAGAGAAATCAAAGTCTTAAAACATATTATTTCCGAAATTGATTATGACAATTTAGGAAATTGTTTTCCAAAACAATTCCTTAAATATAGTATGAAATTAGAATTAGGAAATCCAGTTCCTAATTCAAATAATGAGACTTGATAAATTAAGTCACATACATACTTTATTAAGGAAATCGTTAGTCATGACATAATTCTATGTCATGAATGTGCTTAGAAAAGAAAGGATGAGACCCAAAACCATTTACAAAATATTAAGGCCAACACCTTCCATTAATATGGTTAGAATCGGAGTTTTGTTTCTCGTTTGGGTTGATGGACACATCCATGCCCGGCTTGAACCTCAACATGTTCAAACCATGGAATTAGTTTATGAATAATATAGTTGGAGTCAGAGGTCAATCCTTAGTTTTGGTTTTTGGACACATCCAAGCCTGACTAAACGGTTGAATGAACTCCAACCATATTAAAACTATTTCTTGATTAATGGGTCAGCCTTAAGCTTGGAGCATCGATTTGTTGTGCCACGGCCATGGTCGATGTAAAGAGAGGTGCAGTTGGGTGCTATGTATAATGTTGCATACTTGTTAATGAGTTAACAACCCAATGATTTATGCAAACATTCAATTAGTTGATAGCATAAAGTGATAGTTACATATATGTGATATGTAATCGGTATAATTACCTACCTTCATAGCTAAGAACAACTTGATGGCCTCAGCCATGGTGGTTCTTATCTATGGTTGGATATCAACCTATTTGGAGATGTTCCTACGATCTCCCGAATTGATAAAAAGGGTTATTCAATTCGAAAAATAAATAGGATTTTATTAATGTATATTGATACATTCTTTAATCATTCTTCTCACATAAGCTCAATTTATATTTCTAGGTTAATCACTCGATCATGTCTTCTCTGAATTTGCGTTCCATTTTGGACACCAATAAACTGACTGGGCCAAACTTCATGGACTGGCTTCGAAACCTGAGGATAGTCCTCAAGTCAGAGAAGCTTGCTTATGTCCTTGAAGATCAACTTCCTAACCAACCTCCTAAAGGTGCAACTCCAGACCAACTAGTGTCCTATCAGAAACATGTGACAGATTCTGAACTTGCGAGTTGCATCATGCTAGCCTCTATGATACCTGAGCTGCAAAAGCAGCATGAGCATATGGATGCTTATACCATCATCTTCCATCTTCATGAGTTGTTTGAAGAGCAAGCGAGATCCGAAAGGTTCAAAGTCTCTAGACTCCTCTTCACCACTAAGATGCAGGAAGGCACTTCTGCCTCGCAGTTTGTGCTAAAGATGTTGGGGTACATTGAGCGACTGAACACACTCGGTTTTCCAATGGATCATGAACTAAGTATTGACTTAATTCTGAGTTGTTTGCCCAAAAGTTATTCACAATTTGTGATGAACTATCGGATGAACAAACTAGAGACCACCATTCTCGAGTTGCTCAACCTGCTAAAGTCTGTGGAGCCTTCTGTAAAGCCAGATGAAAAGGCGGTACTGTTAGTTGGTTCCTGAAGAAAGGTTCTAAGAGGAAGGCCAAAGAACAGAATAAAGGAAAGAAGAAAAGGCCAAAAAGACTGAAAAGAAACCAAAAGTAACTTGCCATCATTGTGGCAAGGAGGGTCACTGGCGATGAAACTGCAAGATTTATCTTGAGTCCATGAAGAATAAGGCATCCGATGTGTTGGGACCGGGTGCATGTCGACAAGGATACGAGTTCGTAAAATTTTAAATTTTTACGTGCAGCGGAAGAATTTGCATAAAATAATTTCTTAAATTATTTTAACTTCGTATCTAGCATGCAATCTTATGGTGTGTTGACATAATCATAAAATAAAACTTTTTGGAAAAGTAAACTAATTTACTTTGTACCTCGCGTAACTCGAAGTGAGGGACGAGATCCAACCGTAGCGTCCCTTGGAAGCTTCGCCTCTATTCGCGTCCACGCCGAGTTCTCTTCGGGATGACTTCGCAAAGTCATGAGTCTTGTGCCGACGAGAACTACTAGATCCTCGGAAGGCACAACTAAGAAGATCAAGAGAAGAAAAGGAAACTAACCAACGAAGTAACGGAATCAAATTCCGAGAGAGAGGGAGATGTAATCCGCTTCTTCTTCTTCTTGGTTGGTTTCTTCTTCTCCTTGAAGCTCACGGCAACACCTTGCCTTGGTGTAGGTTGGGCGCCGGCCCTAATGGTGCTAGGGTGGCCGCCGGCCCTAATGGAAGGGAGGGGGAAGGAGGAGAGAAGAGAAGAGAGAGAGGGAGAGCTCTATTTCGATTATCCAAATCTTGGGAATCCAAGGCTTGCCTATGGTTCCTTATATAGTTGCTTCTCCCTTGCCAAGTCTCCTCTTAACCGAATTAACGGAATTAACGGAATTAGTTATCATAAGAAATTTATCCTATAAATTCTCTTATGAATTACCAAGTTTTATTATAACTAACTTTATAATAAAACTAATTAGTTATCATAAGAAATTTATCCTATAAATTCTCTTATGAATTTTATTATAACTAACTTTATAATAAAACTAATTAATTATCATAAGAAATTTATCCTATAAATTCTTTTATGAATTATTCCGTTTAAACCAAGTTTTATTATAACTAACTTTATAATAAAACTAATTAATCTCTCCTTTTATTATGGAATAAATTTTATAAGAAATTTATAAACTTTCTTATTATGGAAAAATCAATTCATAATTGATTTTATAAAATTAAAATAAACAAATTCATGGATTATTTTAACTTCCATAAAAAGAATAAATTTCTATAAATTTATTTATATAAATTTCTTTATACAAAATTTTTTATCCATAATTTATAAAACAAATCGCGCTAGATTTGTTTTATTAATTAAACCAAAATTAATTGGTTTACTCCCTCTATTGTGGGCGGCCAACCAAGGAGGGTTGGCACCCTCTTTGGCCGGCCAAGCCGAGCCGAACCAACGCGAATTAAACTTATTTAATTCGCCCAATAAACCTTCAAAAGACTTAGCCATTTTAGCTTCCATTGCGCCTCTGATAAATTCAGATTCGACTTATTTCTCTTGATCGAAAAATCCAATTTTCAACTCGTTTTAAATCCCTCGGATTACTCGTAGTGTGTGTGACTAAATAGGCTTTCGATTTATGTTGGCCGTCTATAATCAACAAATTATAGAAGGATCATGAGTGGCACCTAGTAGTACATCATGACCCTCAATTAATCGAAAGATCAATGGTTTGACCTCAGAAGAAATTATTCTGAAACCCTTCAGCAGCTCTAATGAATCGTGCCCCATTCCCTTCACCATCTTATACCCACTTGGTTCAGGACACGATCTATTTGTGTCAGTCCCCACTAGGCTGACTACGTCACATCTAGCCCAAGTAATATCTTTCTCGTCCTTTGGATTTCTAATTACTCTCATGTATTTAAGAGACTTGCACTCTTAACATGATATACTCTGCCAGAGATTTTGAGTAACAATCCGACGATAGGCCTGGGTATACATCTCCTCGCAAGGAGTGGTGAATCCTTTGTAGGCTGTTCAAACATCTTCGGGCACTTCGGCTTATACCCAATCATCCTGGGTCCACACCTCTTTGGAGATGCTTGCTTAAGATGTTAAAGTATAAGTCTCCATGACCAAGATGACTTGAACACCGCAAGTCAAAGGAACATCGCACTTAAGCCGCAGTAAGAACTTCATTGACATATCTATATAGATTACCATATGAAGTCTTACAGCTAGTCACTCCAATGAACTAGTTCCCTTAACTAGCATCCATGTTTATCTCCGGACATCCCAATGTCACCAGCCAGTGAGAATCAGCTGATTAGAGAATAACCCATGCTAGTCTCAACAGAATTGATAGTGTCCGTATTTATCAATTCATCGACTAGGGATATTTTCAATACTTCACATTTGCGCATTTAGAGATAATCACTAGTTGTGATCCCATCACAAATTCTCTTATGCTGTGAGTTGTATACAGTGGGAGAATTGCTTGGTCTAATACATACTGATGTATGTGGACCAATGTCAACTCTTGCACAAGGAGGCTATAGCTACTTCATCACCTTTATCAATGATCACTCACGATTCGGGTACGTGTTCCTGATGAAACACAAATCTGAAGCCTTTGAGAAATTCAAAGAGTTCAGAAATGAAGTAGAGAAACAGCTTGGTAAAAGTATTAAAATACTTCGATCTGATCGGTGTGGTGAATACTTAAGTCAAGAGTTTCAAGATTATCTTAGGGACAATGGGATATTATCGCAATGGACTCCGCCGTATACACCACAGCATAATGGTGTATCTAAGAGGCGCAACCGAACCTTGATGGACATGGTTAGGTCGATGATGAATCATGCAACTCTTCCAAAATCTTTTTGGGGCTATGCACTTAAGACAGCTGTTTACTTGCTAAACAGAGTCCCGACCAAGGTAGTCTCTACTACTCCATATGAGACATGGAATAGTAAGAAACCCCACTTAACTCGCCTTAAGATATGGGGTTATCCTGCTTATGTGAAGCGGATTGTATCAAACAAATTGGATGCTAAGTCTGATAAATGTCTATTTATTGGATACCCTAAGGAAACGAAGGGTTACCAATTCTATCATCCCTTGGAACAAAAGGTGTTTGTTTCAAGGCATGCTGTATTTCTGGAAAAAGAATTTCTTTTACAAGAAAATAGTGAGAGTGGCATTGAACTTGATGAAGTTCAAGAAACTCCAATAGACATTACAGAGACACCTAGTCTAGACCCACAACCAATACCTCATAATGATGAGCTATCAGTTGAACCTAAGACTACACCACCTCTTCGTAGATCTGATAGGACACGCAATATTCCAGAGAGATATGGATATCTCGTAAGTGAATCGAACGACGTGTTACTCAAAAGCGATGATGAACCTATCAGTTATGAAGATGTTCTGAAAAGTTCAAAAAGGGACAAATGGCTTGAGGCCATGAAGTCGAAAATGGATTCCATGTACGAAAACCAAGTATGGGACTTGGTTAACCCACCTGAAGGGATTAAGCCCATAGGGTGCAAGTGGGTTTTCAAGAAGAAAACTGACATGGAAGGTAATGTAGTTACCTTTAAGGCTAGATTAGTGGCAAAGGGATATCGTCAGAAACAAGGGATTGATTATGACGAAACCTATTCGCCAGTAGCTATGCTTAAATCCATTCGGATGCTCCTAGCCATAGCAGCTCATTATGATTATGAGATATGGCAAATGGATGTGAAAACAGCTTTCCTTAATGAAAACCTGCTTGAGGATGTATACATGATACAACCTGAAGGTTTCACATCGGTTGATAAAACCAAAGTATGCAAGCTTCGACGATCCATATATGGACTGAAGCAAGCATCCAGGAGCTGGAACATCCGTTTTGATGAGACAATTAAAAAGTTTGATTTCTCACAAAATCCTGACGAACCTTGTGTGTACAAGAAGGTTAGTGGAAGTGCAGTCGTATTTCTAGTATTATATGTCGATGACATATTACTTATAGGAAACGATATATCAGTCTTACAGACAGTTAAAATTTGGTTGTCCAAAACTTTCTCTATGAAAGACCTGGGAGAAGCAACCTATATCCTTGGGATTAGAATCTATAGAGATAGATCAAAACGGTTGCTTGGTCTTTCGCAGTCTACATATATAGACCGAGTGCTAAAAAGGTTTAGCATGTCGGAATCCAAGAAAGGTTACCTTCCCATCAGGCATGGGATCAACCTTTCAAAGTCTATGTGTCCACGCACAGAAGACGAGAGGATTTGCATGAATAAGATTTCTTATGCATCCGCGATAGGATCTATCATGTATGCTATGTTATGTACTAGGCCCGATGTATCGTATGCTCTGAGCGTCACAAGCAGATACCAGTCGGATCCAGGAATGGATCATGGGGCGGCTGTTAAAACAATCCTTAAGTACTTAAGAAGAACTGACGATGTGTTCCTAATATATGGAGAAGGAGATATGATAATACGTGGGTATACAGATGCCAGTTTCCAGACAGATAAGGATGACTCCAAATCTCAGTCTGGATACGTATTTACTTTGAATGGAGGCGCAATAAGTTGGAAAAGTTCCAAACAAGACACCGTAGCGGATTCAACCACGGAAGCAGTGAGGATCTAGAAGTTTATCTCAAAACTTGGTGAGGTTCCAACCATTGATGAAGCAATACCGGTTTATTGCGACAACAATGGAGCTATTGCACAAGCAAAGGAACCAAGGTCTCATCAGCGATCCAAACA
The DNA here is from genome assembly GCA_024364735.1 of Boesenbergia rotunda. NCBI lineage: Eukaryota > Viridiplantae > Streptophyta > Magnoliopsida > Zingiberales > Zingiberaceae > Boesenbergia > Boesenbergia rotunda. Next base: position 141,572 of record JAGFNQ010005818.1, read on the forward strand.
CGTGCTTCGCCGCTATCATCTGATCAGAGAGATTATAAGTAGGAATGATATACAAGTTGAGAAAATTCCCACTGAAAGGAATTTAGCGGATCCTTTAACTAAGGCCTTGCCTCAAAGCAAGTTTGAGGGTCATGTTAGAGACTGTGGTATTGGATACTGTAGCGATTGGCATTAGGCCAAGTGGGAGTTTGTTAGTGATATGAGAGAAGTGTCCTAAGGCAATCGCCTTATGATTGTAAATATTTATTTTAATAAATGATAATTCACTATTTGAGTATACATGTTTGTGTATTTGATTGGGATCTTAAACTCATCTACTGAATGTCCGCAATATAATTAACAGCATAAGAGAATTTCTGATGGGATCACAACTAGTGATTATCTCTACATGTGCAATTGTGAAGTATTGAAAGTATCCCTAGTCGATGAATTGATAAAAACGGACACTATCAATTCTGTTAAGACTAGCATGGGTTATTCTCTAATCAGCTGATTCTCACTGGCTGGTGGCATTGGGATGTCCGGAGATAAACATGGATGCTAGTTAAGGGAACTAGTTCATTGGAGTGACTAGCTGTAAGACTTCATATGGTTATCTATATAAATATGTCAGTGAAGTTATTACTGCAGCTTATGTGCGATGTTCCTTTGACTTGCGGTGTTCAAGTCATCTTGGTCATGGAGACTTATACTTTAACATCTTAAGCAAGCATCTCCAAGGAGGTGTGGACCCAGGATGATTGGGTATAAGCCGAAGTGCCCGAAGATGTTTGAACAGCCTACAAAGGATTCACCACTCCTTGCGAGGAGATGTATACCTAGGCCTATCGTCGGATTGTTACACAAAGCCTCTGGCCAGAGCATATCATGTTTAGAGTGCGAGTCTCTAAAATACATGAGAGTAATTAGAAATCCAAAGGACGAGAAAGACATTACTTGGGCTAGGTGTGACGTAGTCAGCCTAGTGGGGACTGACACAAATAGACCGTGTCCTGAACCAAGTGGGTATAAGATGGTGAAGGGAATGGGGCACGATTCATTAGAGCTGCTGAAGGGTTTCAGAATTCTTTCTGAGGTCAACCGTTGATCTTTCGATTAATTGGGGGTCATGATGTACTACTAGGTGCCACTCATGATCGTTCTATAATTAGTTGATTATAGACGGCCAACATAAATCGAAAGCCTATTTAGTCACACGCACTATGAGTAATCCGAGGGATTTAAAACGAGTTGAAAATTGGATTTTCGGATCAAGAGAAATATGTCGAATCTGAGTTAATCAGAGGCTCAACGGAAACTAAAAATGGCTAAGTCTTTTGAAGGCTTATTGGGCGAATAAAATGAGTTTAATTCGCGATCGGTTCGGCTTGGTTTGGCTTACCAAAGAGGGTGCCAAACCCCTTTGATTTTGCCGGCCACATCAAGGGGAAGAAACCAATTTATTTGGTTTAATTAATAAAATAAATCTAGCGCGATTTGTTTTATAAATTATGGATAAATAAATTTGTGTGAAGAAATTTATATAAATAAATTTATAGAAATTTATTCTTTTATGGAAATTAAAATAATCCATGAAATAGTTTATTTTAATTTTATAAAATCAATTATGAATTGATTTTTCCATAATAAGAAAGTTTATAAATTTCTTATAAAATTTATTCCATAATAATAGGAGAAGAAGTATTTGTTTTATTATAAAGTTAGTTATAATAAAACTTGGTTTAAACGGAATAATTCATAAGAGAATTTATAGGATAAATTTGTTATGAAAATTCCGTTAAGAGGAGACTTGGTAAGGGAGAGATTACTATATAAAGGAACCATGGCTAGGCTTAAGTTCCTTGATCAATAGAGTAATCAAGAGATTAACTCTCTCCCTCTCTCTCTCTTATTCTCTTCCTCTCTTTTCTATTCCCCTAGGGCCGGCGCCCCTAGCAACCCCTAGGGCCGGCGCGCCTTGCCTCCAAGGGACGGCACACCTTCTTCTCCATTAGTTGCCGTGAGCCAACAACACCGAGGAGAAGCCAACCAAGAAGAAGAAGAAGCGGATTACATCTCCTTCCTTCCCGGAATTTTGATTCCGTTAACTTGGTGGTTAGTTTCCTTTCTTCTCTCTTGTTCTTCTAGTTGTGCCAATAGAGAATCTAGTAGTTCTCGTCAGCACAAAACACGTGACTTTGCGAAGTCATCCCGAAGAGAACTCGGCGTGGACGCGAATAGAGGCGAAGCTTCGAAGGGACGCTACGGTTGGATCTCGTCCCTTACTTCGAGTTACGCGAGGTACTTGGTAAATTAGTTTACTTTTCCGCAAAGTTTTATTTTATGATCATATCCACACACCATAAGGTTGCATGCTAGATACGTGGTTTGAATAATTTGAGAAATTATTTTATGCTAATTCTTCCGCTGCACGTAAAAATTTAGAATTTTACGAACCCGTATCCTTGTCAACATGCACCCGGTCCCAACAAGAACTACTAGATTCTCCAAAGGCACGACAAGAATACCAAGAGAGAGATGGGAAGACTAACAACCAAACGAAGAACGAAATCAAGATTCCGGGAGGAAGGAAGGAGTTGTGCCCGCTTCTTCTTCTTCTTCGGCAGCTGCTTAGTGGATGAAGCTCACGACAACAAAGGGGTCCTCCTTTTAGGGCCGACGGCACTAGAGGAGGGAGAGGGAGAGAAGGAGAGAGAGAGAGGGCTTATTTCTAGATCTCTTAGATTGATTTCCAAGCCTTGCCTTGGTTCCTTTATATAGTAGTCTCTCAATCGCCAAGTCTCCTTTTTATGGAATAAATTTTCACTTAGAAATTTATCATATAAATTTTTCTATGAATTATTCCATCATGCCAAGTTTTTATCATAATTTAATTTATGATAAAAACAATCATGTCTCCCTTTTCTTATGGAAAGAAATTTCTTTATATAAATTTCTTTATATAAATTTCTTTATCATGGTAAATCAATCCATTATTGATTTTATAAAATAAAATAAACCAATCCATGGTTCATTTTAATTTCCATGAAAAATAAATCTCTTTATATAAATCTCTTTATATAAATTTCTTTATCCATAATTTTATAAAACAAACCACGCTCGGTTTATTTTATAATTTGAACCAAAAATTCGGTTTTCCCCTTTTGTTGTGGCCGGCCAAACAAAGAAGGTGGGGACCCTCTTTGGCCGGCCAAACCCAAGCTAAAACCATACGAATTAAACTCATTTAATTCGTCCAATAAGTCTTCAAAAGACTTAGCCATTTTATGCTTCCAATGCGTCTCTGAAAAATTCAGATTTGACTTATCTCTCTTGATCGAAAATCCAATTTTCAACTCGTTTTAAATCCCACGGATCACTCGTAGTGCGCGTAACTAAATAGGCTTTCGATTTATGTTGGCCGTCTATAATCAACCAATTATAGAACGATCATGAGTGGCACCTAGTAGTACATCATGAACCCCAATTAATCGAAAGATCAACGGTTGACCTCAGAAAAAATTCTGAACCCCTTCAGCAGCTTTAATGAATCGTTGCTCATTCCCTTCACCATCTTATACCCACATGGTTTAGGACACTGTCTATGTGTTTCAGTCCCCACTAGGCTGACTACGTCACACCTAGCCCAAGTAATGTCTTTCTCGTCCAACGGATTCTAATTACTCTCATGTTTCTGAGAGATTCATACTCGGAACATGTGATGCTCTGGCCAGAGGCTTCGAGTAACAATCCGACGATAGGCCTTGGGTATACATCTCCTCGCAAGGAGTGGTGAATCCTTTGTAGGCTCTTCAAACATCTTCGGGCACTTATGCTTATACCCAATCATCCTGGGTCCACACCTCCTTGGAGATGCTTGCTTAAGATGTCAATGTATAAGTCTTCATGACCAAGATGACTTGAACACCGCAAGTCAAAGGAACATTGCACTTAAGCTGCAGTAAGAACTTCATTGACATATCTATATATAGATTACCATATGAAGTTTTACAGCCAGTCATTCCAATGAACTAGTTCCCTTAACTAGCATTCATGTTTATCTCCGGACATCCCAATGTCACCAGCCAGTGAGAATCTGTTGGGACCGGGTGCATGTTGACATGGATGCGGGTTCGTAATTTTTAATTTTATTATGTGTAGCGGAAGACTTAGCATAGATAATTTCTCAAATTATTTTAACCACACATCTAGCATGCAACCTTATTTGTGTAGACATGATCATATATTAAAAGAAGAAAGGGACGAGATCCAACCGTAGCGTCCCTTGGAAGCTCCGCCTCTATTCGCGTCCACGCCGAGTTTTCTTCGGGATGACTTCGCAAAGCCACGAGTTTCGTGCCGACAAGAACAACTAGATTCTCCTAAGGCACGACAAGAATACCAAGAGAGAGAAGACTAACCACCAAACGAAGAACGGAATCAAGATTCTGGGAGGAAGGAAGGAGTAGCGCCCGCTTCTTCTTCTTCTTCGGTAGCTTCTTGGTGGTGGATGCTCACGGCAAAAGGGAGGGGGGTTTCTAGGGCCGGCGACACTAGAAGAGGGAGAGAAGGAGAGAGAGAGGGCTTATTTCTAGATCTCTTAGATTCTTAATCTCCAAGCCTTGCCTTGGTTCCTTTATATAGTAGCCTCTCAATCGCCAAGTCTCCTTTTTATGGAATAAATTTTCATAAGAAATTTATCATATAAATTTTTCTATGAATTATTCCATCATGCCAAGTTTTTATCATAATTTAATTTATAATAAAAACAACCATGTCTCCCTTTTCTTATGGAAAGAAATTTCTTTATATAAATTTCTTTATCATGGTAAATCAATCTATTATTGATTTTATAAAATAAAATAAACCAATCCATGGTTCATTTTAATTTCCATGAAAAATAAATCCCTTTATATAAATTTCTTTATATAAATATAAATTTCTTTATCATGGTAAATCAATCTATTATTGATTTTATAAAATAAAATAAACCAATCCATGGTTCATTTTAATTTCCATGAAAAATAAATCCCTTTATATAAATTTCTTTATATGAATTTCTTTATATAAATTTCTTTATCCATAATTTTATAAAACAAACCACGCTCGATTTATTTTATAATTTGAACCAAACAATTTGGTTCTCCCCTTTTAATGTGGCCAGCCAAACAAAGAGGGTGGGGACCCTCTTTGGCTGGCCAAACCCAAGTCTTTACCATAAGAATTAAACTCATTTAATTCGTCCAATAAGCCTTCAAAAGACTTAGCCATTTTAAGCTTCCGATGCGTCTCTGAAAAATTCATATTCGACTTATCTCTCTTGATCGAAAAATCTAATTTTCAACACGTTTTAAATCCCTCGGATTACTCGTAGTGCGTGTGACTAAATAGGCTTTCGATTTATGTTGACCGTCTATAATCAACCAATTATAGAACGATCATGAGTGACACCTAGTAGTATATCATGATCCCCAATTAATCGAAAGATCAACGGTTGACCTTAGAAATAATTCTGAAACCCTTCAGTAGCTTTAATGAATCGTGTCTCATTCCCTTCACCATCTTATACCCACTTCGTTTAGGACATGGTCTATGTGAGTCAGTCCCCACTAGGCTGACTACGTTACACCTAGCCCAAGTAGTGTCTTTCTCATCTAACGGATTCTAATTACTCTCATGTTTCTGAGAGATTCATACTCGGAACATGTGATGCTCTGGTCAGAGGCTTCGAGTAACAATTCGACGATAGGCCTTGGGTATACATCTCCTCGCAAGGAGTGGTGAATCGTTTGTAGGTTGTTCAAACATCATCGGGCACTTCGGCTTATACCCAATCATCCTGGGTCCACACCTCATTGGAGATGCTTGCTTAAGATGTCAAAGTATAAGTCTTCATGACCAAGATGACTTGAACACCTCAAGTCTAAGGAACATCGCACTTAAGCTGCAGTAAGAACTTCATTGACATATCTATATGTAGATCACCATATGAAGTTTTACAGCTAGTCACTCCAATGAACTAGTTCCCTTAACTAGCATTCATATTTATCTCCGGACATCCCAACGTCACCAGCCAGTGAGAATCAGCTGATTAGAGAATAACCCATGCTAGTCTCCACAGAATTGATAGTGTCTATTTTTATCAATTCATCGACTAGGGATAATTTCAATACTTCACAATTGCACATGTAGAGATAATCACTAGTTGTGAATTCATCACAATTCTCTCATGCTGTGAATTGTATTGCGGGCATTCAATAAATGAGTTTAAGATCTCAATCAAATACACGAACATGTATACTCAAATAGTGAATATTCATTTATTAAAGTAAATGATTACAATCATAAGGCGATTGCCTTAGGACAATTCTCTCATATTACTAACAGAATTAGCTGATTAGTGAATAACCAATGCTAGTCTTAACAGAATTGATAGTGTCCATATTTATCAATTCATCGACTAGGGACAATTTTAATACTTCACAATTGCACATGTATAGATAATCACTAGTTGTGAATTCATCACAAATTCTCTCATGCTGTGAATTGTATTGCGGGCATTCAGTAAATGAGTTTAAGATCTCAATCAAATACACGAACATGTATACTCAAATAGTGAATATTCATTTATTAAAGTAAATGATTACAATCATAAGGTGATTGCCTTAGGACACTTCTCTCATATTACTAACAAACTCCCACTTGGCCTAATGCCAATCGCTACGGTATCCAATACCACACGCTCTAACATGACCCTCAAACTTGATTTGAGGCAAGGCCTTAGTTAAAAGATCCACTAAATTCCTTTCAGTGGGAATTTTCTCAATTTGTATATCATTCCTACTTATAATCTCTCTGATCAGATGATAGCGGCGAAGCACGTGTTTGGATCGCTGATGAGACCTTGGTTCCTTTGCTTCTGCAATAGCTCCATTGTTATCGTAGTAAACCGGTATTGCTTTATCATTGGTTGGAACCACACCAAGTTTCGAGACAAACTTCTTGATCCAGACTACTTCTTTTGCTGCTTCCGAAGCCGCAATATATTCCGCTTCCGTGGAAGAATCCGCTACAGTGTCTTGCTTGGAACTCTTCCAACTTATTGCTCCTCCATTTAAAATAAATACGTATCCGGACTGAGATTTCGAGTCATCCTTATCTGTCTAGAAACTGGCATCTGTATACCCACGTATTATCATATCTCCTTCTCCATATATTAGGAACACATCCTTAGTTCTTCTTAAGAACTTAAGGATTGTCTTGACAGCTGCCCAATGATCCATTCCTGGATCAGACTGGTATCTGCTTGTGACGCTCAGAGCATACGATACATCGGGCCTAGTACATAACATAGCATACATGATAGATCCTATTGCGGATGCATAAGGAATCTTATTCATGCAAATCCTCTCGTCTTCTGTGCGCGGACACATAGACTTTGAAAGGTTGATCCCATGCCTGATGGGAAGGTAACCTTTCTTGGATTCCGATATGCTAAACCTTTTTAGCACTCGGTCTATATATGTAGACTGCGAAAGACCAAGAAACCATTTTGATCTATCTCTATAGATTCTAATCCCAAGGATATAGGTTGCTTCTCCCAGGTCTTTCATGGTGAAAGTTTTAGACATCCAAATTTTAACTGACTGTAAGACTGATATATCGTTTCCTATAAGTAATATGTCATCGACATATAACACTAGGAATACGACTGCACTCCCACTAACCTTCTTGTACACACAAGGTTCGTTAGGATTTTGTGAGAAATCAAACTCTTTGATTGTCTCATCAAAACGGATGTTCCAGCTCCTGGATGCTTGCTTCAGTCCATATATGGATCGTCGAAGCTTGCATATTTTGGTTTTATCAACCGATGTGAAACCTTCAGGTTGTATCATGTATACATCCTCAAGCAGGTTTCCATTAAGGAAAGCTGTTTTCACATCTATTTGTCATATCTCATAATCATAATGAGCTGCTATGGCCAGGAGCATTGATGGACCCAAAATATGCTGTCACGAATGTGGGTCTCAAATGTAGATATGTATAAATGCTGGAAACCCTTTTTGTAATCAAAGAATGAAAACGTAGTAAAGGGACCACAGGTCGTATTTTTCCTAGGGACTAGTTGATGTTGTGTGATTCGAGCTTGTATTTAGGTGACATTTTAGGATTTTGGGTTTCAAATAAGACGGAGGTTTGGATTGCGAATAGAGATAAAAGTGCAATAAAAATAAATGAACTATACTAATGAACTAAACAAACAATAGCAAGAGATGGAAACCGAATCAACCAAAGGAACTTAATAAAATTGGAAAAACAAATCTAAATTCAAATGCTAAACAAACGCTAAGCTAAGAAATAGAGGCAGTGATGGCAATTCAGAAACAATAAACTTAACGCCAATACTAGCATGTGAAATTCAGAAATTAAATAAGCAACAAACTTAAACTAGCTACAAGTTTTGGAAATAAGCAAACGCAAGGAGATTTCAGAAAATTGGCCGAATGCAACCTAACTAATTCCTAACACAAAGGTTTACTAAAACTGCTTTTAACTTGGTACCAGTTAATACCAACACCTCTCTTGATACAGGATGAAGAAGTTGATACAAACTTGATACCAAGGAAGAAGGTAAAAATCTATGTATCAAAAGTTGAAACTAAGTACCAAAGCTATGGCTACACTTCAAAGAATAACTCTGAATGCAACTCAATATGGGAATCAAGGTAGCATTTAAGGAAATTGCAGGTTCGAATGAAGAAAATCAACTCCAAACTGTTCAAGTCAGATAAACAAACCGAAACCTAAAATGAATGTGCAGAAATTCAACAGATGAGCAAAATTGCAAGGGAACATCTAATTGGATGCAAAATCGAACTAAGCAACTAAAAACAACTACTCGAAACTAGCTTAAGGAGTAGTGAACCTAGAATTTCAGAAATAAGCCACAAATTCAGAAACAATCTGAAGTAAAGAAAAGAAAGACAATCGAAACTGAAAATTCAGACAAACTGTGCAGAAATTTTTCCACAGAGCAAATGCAAGAACAGTTCGATCAGGAGGAATTCCGAGGCAATGATTCACCAAACAAAACTCTTTTGATGAACTGAAATCTAGAATGCAGAAACAAAAGTCTCGAAGGCAAAAAAATATGGATAATGCAGGAATGAACTTGGCACGCAAGCTGAAATTGGCACGCAAGAAATTAACAGAGAAATAAGCTGAAATAAAATTCAATTGATCACTAACAAGCTCACTAAACTACTTAACTTGAAGATTTAAAACCTAATTAAGCTAAACAACTCAGAAACGTGAATTACAGTAGCTGAAAAAAGAATTTCAGAACAGAGATTGCGGCAGAATTTAAAACTACAGCTAAAACTGAAATTTAACTAATGAAACTACTCCTCGATCCCTTCCCGAGCTCAAAATCTCTTTGTTCGTCAAGCAAAGGTTGGCCTCGAACCCCTAAGCTCAGCAAATCAGTGGAAAACAGATTAGATTGATGAACTCTGCTCAAACTGCATCAGCTGGGAGAATTCCAATCCGAACTCTTCGATCTCAGCTTCATGAGTTGCGATGATGATTTGGAGAAGATCTGAGCTCACCTGAGAACCCCTACAAGTGGCTCAGATGATCGGAAATGGATTGTAGCTGAGATTTAAGTGCTCGGACCACAGAGCATGCCGAAACCCTCAAACACCTCTGTCCTGATGAAAATTGAGATGAATTCTCGATCGAAGCTGTCTTCCAAGGATTCAGATGATGATCTAAGGTTGAAATTGAGGTGGTCACGTCTCCTTAGATGAAAAACTTGAAGAACGATGAAGAACAAAAACGAAGAAACGAAGATTGCGGCGAAGACGCGACAGAGCTGAAGCTATGGAAAAATCTGATTAAATACTTAGCAATGGACGGCCCAGATTTCTCTAACTCAATCCAATGGCTGATCTTGCTCTGATTTAATCCAAACTTTAATGATGATGATCAGGGGTCAGGATCTGCCTCGTGGTAGCTCGGATCCTCCAGATTTGCAACGGATGGTCCAGATCAACCTAATCTTTGAATGGATAGTCTAGAGCCCTCCAAGCTTGATCCAACGGTTGAATGAGCTCTGTTTGGGATGAAACCTTCAGATCTTGATCAAAGTGCTTGATCAACCCTAACCCTAGCTCGGATTGCTTCAAATTGTCCCGGATGGCTCAGATCTAGCCGCTTTTGAATCGGATGGCCCAGATTAATCCGAAGCTTGATAACTCGATCCGGGTCCACTTCCGACTCAAGTTTGACCCAGTATGCCCTAGGCCCATGAACCTTTCATGCTTACAAAAATAGATCAAAAATTTAGTGGCCAAATAATCTAAATATATCAGGATTTGCAATTAAGTCCAAAATAAAAGTAAGTTCTAAAACCTAGGGTAATTTCACAATTAAGCAAGTAAAACATGGGTCAAACATGGATTTTAGCAACTAAAATAATCAATAAAATGGTACTTATCAACTCCCCCACACATAAGCTTGAGCGTCTCACGAAACCACTAAGTATGTATCCCCTAGATTTTCTTAAGCATAATTAGAAGCAAATGAAAAGAAATTACCTAAGGTTGTCAATTCTCAAAAATCTAAGCTCTATGGATTAGTATCTCGTCCTTAAATCAACAACTTAGCCTTTCCATCCTTCATGATTCATTGAGATGAATTTAATTCACTAGCCTTTCAAGGAAAATTTTGGTGGCTCTCTCCTTAAGTTCTAAGTTGATGATGGAAGTGGAGCTCACTCAAACACACATGCTTCTTGCACTACCATAGGCTTGCTTATTATCTACTCTCCACCATTATTCATGATTAGGATCAACATCTACAAAAATAAGTGAAAACATGGAAAATGGTAAGAAATGGAGTAAAAGCCAAGAAATTGGAAAAATTGATAAAGTGGAAGACTTGAGTGCTCAAGGATGTTTCCAATGAACTCTGCCCTCTTGACAGTCCTCTAGTGATATGCAAAAGTGTGATGGAGTAAATCTTGAACAATGCCTTTGATTTGGATAAAGACAACCCATTTGTTCAAATGTGCCAATTTGTGCTATTGCGTGCCAACTTTGTTTCTTTCTCTTTTCTCATTCTTCTTTTTCTTCTTTCTTTCATTCTTGTAAAGTCAGAAATGAAATGGAATAAATCTTGGACTCGGATGAGAAACATTGCAATGCCAAAACTCTAATTGTGCCATTTTGACTCTTTGTTGTCTTTTCTCTCTTTTTTTTATATGGTCAGCTGCTAACTTCTATTCTTGGTTTTCATTTTGCTCAATCTTGTTGTGCTCATGCTCCCCAAATCCTTGTTCAGAAACTGGCTCCACTCCAACCTGCCGTGAGCTTCAAATTCATGCTCTAGGGAAACCAATTCAGCCCTTAGTTGATACAAGCTGCTCTATTCTTGGTTTTCATTTTGCCTATCTTGCCGAATCATCAACAGCCCTTCACAGAATTTTTACAGCACTTTGCAGCTTGTTTCGCCTTCAGCTTGTATCATTTAGCAGCTCCAAGTCAAACATCCTCAGATTTCCAGCTTGTGATCAACAGCTCAGATTTTCAGTTTTTGATTTTTCAGCTTTTGACCAGCCTTTATTCAACCTCAATTCAGACTTTCTGATTCCGCACAGCTGCAATTGAGCTTCTAGCATATGGTTCTGAGTTTTTCGAACAAAATACAGCTGCAATTGTGAGTAATTCTGATCAAATCATGCTTCACAGAAAATTTTTCCTTGCTTAGGCACCAACTTTTTTTTTTCATTGCTTTTGGCGTGCCATTTGTTTCCATTCAGATTGTTGTCTTGGCACAGCTTCTTGGGTCTCCAATTGATGCTCAAGAATCTAGATGGTTCAATTGATTTCCATCCTTAACCACTTCTTCTTGCTCACTCATGACAACAAACTCAACTCAAACTCATTCTTGCTCATGTTCTTTTCATCTCTCTTTTATTTTTTTTTATTTTTCTCACTGAAGACTTCCTTCAGTCAGATTTGCAATGAAGAACAACTCATTTCCAATTCATAACTGAATTCTTCACTTGTTCTTGTTGCCAAGCTCAACTCAATTGGGCAAAAATTTTTTTTTTTTCGAATTGAAGTGCCTCCTTGATACCAAATATTTCCAAAACACTAGTCACTCCCCCACACTTAAATCTTTGTCCGTCTCGGGCAAAGTAGCATTAAGAATCATCCTAAACAACAAGTCCATAGAAAAAATGGTGTTAAGAGTAGGAATAGGGAAAGACAAATAGGATAAACATGATTATTGCTAAAAATTGATGTGGAAAGGGAAACAAATGAATTAGCCTCTATAGATGTGATCCGATCATTGAAATATGGTTTTGAAAGAACCTAAGCAAGTTCTAGAGTACAATAACATATGTGTGTCACAAATATAAGGCTAATTCTCACTAGGCAAAAATAATTCATCTCAAGTCCTCAATTAAGAATCTAAAGCAAAGTAGTACTCAAACATCCAAGAATTCATCCATGAGCTCAAACCCTAAGTTTTAACAACCAAATTTAATTTATTTTCAAGAGATTCTAAAATGACATGAAGATAATCTAGAGGGATACATTTATTCCTAATCATGCAAGAAACAAATTTCCAAGAAAACTAAAATGGTATCTACAATGACTCCTAGTCATTTTACTCTACTCATGTATTTATTAACAAGGACTCACTTTAAAAGAAAATTCTACTTCTAGAAAGCATAAAAATGAAACATGCAATAAAAGAAAATACAAGAAAGAACTAACTCTCCTTTATTTCTGGTGGACGGAGTCTATCAAGAAGTAGCCTCCATCGTGGTAGTGGAGGAGTATGGGTGGTTGAGAGAATTAGGACTCCCCCACACTTGAACTTTACAGAGAATAGCTCCGGTGGCCGAAGGCGATTTAGGTTCAAGATCCATTGAAGGAATGGAGTGCTATGAATTGAAGTAAGGTCTTCTCCTCCCTCTTGATGCCTTTTGAAAGTTCTTCCAGGAGGTTAGAGTCTGTTCAAATGGAGCACCCACTCCAGAAGTCTTCTGGACCCTTCAAAACAATATAATACCTCTCTAAAGTGTGCAAGGTCAGAAAGAAATGAAATAATATCAGTCTCAGCATGAAATGTATCCAATACTGCATCATATCCAATGAAATCAATTCTTGGTGCCTCAATGAATTTTTCACAATTATTTCCTACACAAAATGCATCCAGAAACTCATCACAAACAAAGAAATCAATTTTTGGCACATCAATAGAAATTTCACAATTATTTTCCACCAAGGATATATCAAGTAATGTATTACAACCAATGAAATCAATTTCTGGTTCCTCAATAAGCGTTTCACAATCAATTTGTGCATCACAATAAACAACATCAATTTCAGGCTCTTCTAGAAATTTTTCACCATCAGTTTCTATATAAGGTAAATCAAGAAATATTTCAGAGCCAATAAAATCAATCTCAGGTACCTCCATAAGTTTTTTACACTCAATTTCAGAATAAGAGATGGCAAGAGATTCATCACAATATACAACATCAATTTCAGGCTTTTTTAAAAAATTTTCACTATCAGCATTTTCATGATATGTATCCCTACATGCTTCACTTTCAACAAATTTAACACTAGGTACCTCTATCAATTTTTCACAATCAAATTCTACAAGAGATGTATCCATAAGGGTATCAGAAACAATAAAATTAGTTTGAGGTACCTCTATACAATTTTCAGAAAAATTAGAAGGAATACTTACCTGATCGTGCTGAAGAATACTTGGAGGTTCTACAAGAATATATGTAATTATTGGCTCCTCCTGGTCAAGTACATGCCCCACTTCAGGTTCAGGTTTTGGTGGACACTCAACTAAAGCAGGTGATCCTTGGGTTCTTGCTTCCACCATGCAAGTCCCTACACTTTCTGGTTCATCCTCTGAATCTTCTAATGTATCCATCAATTGTGGTGGTCCCTGGCGCTTAGTGCAATCCCCTACACATATAGAATCATCTCCTATGCATGCTCCTTCTGTAATATCTGCAACAACAACATCAGAAAAATTAGGACCATCAATAATACTTTCATCACAAAATAAAAGATGAGAAGGGTCCTGTAATGCTTCAAAATCTTCTTCTTAAGCTGAAAAATTTAGAAATGAATTTTGAACAAGAACTTCAGGAGGAATGCATGCTGTAGGTTTCCTGATTTTGATGACTTCTTCTTCTTCTTCCAACAACCTCCAAATTAGTTCACAATATACCCCTTAAAATCCTGTGTAGCCTGAGGAGATGGTTGGCTTGATCCTTGAACTTGCATTTGATTCATTTGACTAGCAATTTGTCTAACGCCTCTTTCGATGTCCTGAAGTCTTTGTTGCTTTTGTTGATATTGTAGAACTTGTTGAAACATCTCCTCCAGCCTTTGTTGTTGAGCCTCACTCTCATTAGAATTCTCAAAGCCTCCTTGATTGGTGTGGAAATCCTGTTGGTCTTGAAATGTAGCATTAGGCTGCTCAAAACTGTAAGTAGGCTGTGAAGTCTGAAATTGAGACTGTGGGGGTTGATAAAATGGTTGAATAGGCTGATTTAACTGCTGAAAATTTGGCTGGAATGATGATTGAATTTGCTGAGAATTGTAGCCCTTGAAATCTTGGATCTGAGGTTGAAATTGTAGATTAAATTGTTGGATTGGTTGCTGAAAATTCTGATCCTGGAATTGAAAACATTGAATTGGTGGCTGAAAATTCTGATCGTTTGGTGGAAAATTTTGCTGTGAAGGTTGAAATCCACTCTGATTTTGATTTTGGAAAGTCTGAAATGGTTGGAACCCTTGATGAAAATTTTGACTTGATTGAAAATCTTGCTGAAATTGTTGAAATGGAGGCTAAAAATTCTGGTTGCATGGCTGAAATTGCTGTGGAAATTGATATGATTGCTGGAAATTCAAATTATCTTGGTACCCTTGTTGAATTCCTTGAAAAGGCAATTGATCTTGTTGATAAGGTTGCTGAAAGTTGGGCTGAAATTACTGGAAATTTGGTAGACTTGGCTGAAAATCTTGCTGAAATTGTTGGAATTGCAGTTGAAAGTGTTGTGGTGGCTACTGGAATTGTTGTGGTTGCTGGAATTGTTGTAATGGTGGCTGAAAAGTAGATGAATCACTGTTGGGTCTTAGTTGGAAATTCCAGTGCTTAACCATATTTTTTAAACCCAAATCTTGGGAAAAAGGGGCTTGAACCGGGGCGATTGTGCTATAGGGCGATTTTGAAGGCGACATCTTCAGCGCGGTCTCCAGCCGTAGCGGCGATGGCCGCTGGCGTCAGCAATCAGCTGGCGCCGGACCTTACAGCCTTTCCTCCTCTCTCAAAAGCAGCTCTGCACTCGGAGGGTTGGCGGAATCCATCAAGAGCAATGGCTGAGACCACAATCTCTTACGCTGCAGCATTGAGACCATCTTCACCAAGAGCTTCCAAAAAGACTTTTGATGAGATTGGCGATGATTTTAATGAGTTTTCGATCTATAACGACAAGCCCGGAATCTTCTACTCTGAGGAAGAAATATCATTTATGGCAGATCCTTATCGGTATTCTCTTATTGGAAAATTTTCTGGCAAACGTCCAATTTTTTCAATAATCAAGATGGCTTTCCAAAACCTAGGGCTTTCCAGCCCTTACAACATTTGAGCGCTGAGATCGGGACATATATTTCTTCATCTTACTTCCAACATGGATATGGCAAGAATCTGGACAAGGGGAGTATGGTATATCGGGGGGGGGGGGGGGGGTTCCCCTTCGAATCTTCAAATGGTCACCAAATTTTTCTTACTCTGTTGAATCTTCAATAGCTCCAGTATGGATCCAGCTCCCTGATTTTCCCATTCACATGTTTAACAAGAGAAGCTTGTTTTCTGCCGCTCGTATCGTAGGGAATCCAATAAAGATAGATGAAGCGACGGCTGATGGTTCACGACTTTATATGGCGAGAATTTGTGTGGAAATTGACTTACTCAAGCCAAAGGTGAATGAGTTCTGGATCGGGATTGGAGAAGAAAAGAGGTTGCAAAAGGTTTTATTTGAGAAATGTCCAAAGTATTGTACTTACTGTTCGCATTTGGGTCATTCGATTGATGAATGTCAGTTTAAAGGAGTAATTTCCTTTACCCCCTGGAGGAAGTATGATTCGGAAGATAAGGATCCAGAAGATAATCTTGAGAAGGAAGGCAGAACGGAGGTGAGTGACACTACAAATTTCGTATGGAAAGGAGATAAAAATAGAGATGGAAAGCAGATCTGGATTCAAAAAGACAGACTAAACAGCCAATTAGCGTATAATAACAAATACAAGACTTTGGCTTCTTTGGAAAAGGAGGAAACAGAAGCTTTGAATGAGATCCAAGAACTGCAAGAAGATATGGAAGAGGAAAGGGGAACTAGAGATATGGAAAACAATAAGGCCGATATGCAAGATACTATTGGAAAACAAAATCATATCAGTGATTCTAACAAGGATGGAAAAGAATTTGTTCCAGAGAAGATAGTGCAGTTTGTGCCGGAATTTTCAAACTCAACTGATACTCTTATTCCTGAAAGATCATTAACAGGAGAAAGACCATTAGGTGAGATACTAGATGCTAATTTATCTAGTATAGAAATCAGAGAGAAGGCAAGGAATGCTGTAGGCAGAACAGATGGGGATTGGAATACTGAGATGGCTTCGGAACCAGCTGCTCAAGATGCAGAATTTTTTCAAACTTATTTAAATGACTCAACGGAAGCTGAAATTGCAAATTCCTTTATAGAAGAAGAGGTTTCAGATCAAGAAGAAGTGCGGCAGATACAAAGATCTATTTCTTTTCCTCCTTCTACAAAAATACCTTTGAATAAACTTAGATCAAAAGTTCCTCCTGATATACCTCAAAGGGTTACCAGAAGTAAGGTTCAAAATCAAAGGTCTTCTAACCCCTCTTTATTATAATGTCAGGTCTTGTTTGGAATATTAGGGGGATAGGAAATTTCCCATCACTAAGGAGATTGATACACCTGAAGAATCATTTCCATCTAAATTTTTTGGGTATCTTGGAACCTATGATTGCTCTTGATGCTGATTTTATTAAAAGAAGTATTGGTTTTCCTTCAGTTTTCTCTAATTGCTCAGGTAAAATATGGTTTTCCCATGATACAAATATTGTGTGCACAGTTTTAAAGGATCTTGATCAGTTTTTGCATTTAAAGCTGAAATATATTATGCATCCTTTGGAAATTTTGATTACAATTGTTTATGCTAAATGCTCTAGAGTGGATAGATATGAATTATGGGAGCAGCTAGAAATCATTAGACCTTTAAATGAAGAGCTTTGGTTGGTTGGTGGAGATTTTAACGTAATAGCAGATGAATCGGAGATCTCCACTGGCGTTATAACAAGGGTTGGTGCTATAGAAGATTTCAATAATTTTATGATGATAACAGGATTGATTGATGCAGGATTTGTAGGTGACAGGTTTACCTGGACAAATAACAGAATATGGAAGAGGTTGGATAGAATCTTGATCTCAAATTCTTGGCAAAATAATGGGATTTCAGTCAGAGTTGAGCACCTCAGCAGAGCAGCTTCAGACCATTGCCCTCTGCTTATTTCTTTTCCAGTCTCCGAACAAGTGGTTTCTTCATTTAGGTTTCAAAAAATGTGGCTTAGACATCATGGCTTCTTACAAACTGTCAGATTAAATTGGAACTTGCCGACTTCTAGTTGTGGAATGCAAAAGCTGCAAATTAAATTAAAAAGGTTGAAAAGTCATCTGAAATGGTGGAATAAGGAAATCTTCGGTAATATACATGACAATGTACAAAAAGCAGAAGATCAATTTAAGGAGGCCGAAAAGGTTTTTGATGGTGAGCCCTCAGAGACAAATAGAATCAATAAAAATAAATCTCAAGCTTTACTCTTTAAAACACTACAGATGGAGGAGGATTTCTGGAGGCAAAGGCTGCAGTAAAATGGATGGCAGAGGGTGACAGAAACACAAAATTTTTTCATAATATGGTGAAGGCAAAAAGGTCAGCTTGTAGAATATTTAGAATTTGGGATGATGGTAAGTGTTTGGAAAATCCAGATTTAATCAAGGCCTCGGGTGTTAACTTTTTTGAGCAATTGTTGACAGGTGAAACCTTTGATGGTAACATGGCAGATCTTGATTGCATACCAGAGTTGATTAACTCAGCAGAAAATGTGGATCTAACTATCTTACCTTCTAACGAAGAGATAAAACAGGTTGTTTGGGAAATGAATCAAGAAAGTGTGGCTGGTCCGGATGGCTTTTCAGCTTCATTTTATATATCATGTTGGGACATCATTCAAGAAGATGTTATTCAGGCAGTATTGGATTTTTTTAAAGGAGGAATTTTACCAAAGGGGATGGTTGCAACGACTATTATTTTAATTCCGAAGTCAGAGAATGCGCAAACTTGGCAAGAATTCAGACCCATTAGTTTGTGCAATGTTTCTTACAAAATCATATCAAAATTGTTGGCAAATAGGCTAAGACAAATTTTGAACAAGATTATCTCCCCACACAGAGTGGTTTTGTAGAGAGCAGACTGATCTCAGATAATATCTTACTGGCTCAAGAATTGACATACAAATTAAATCATCATGTTAGAGGAGGCAATGTTATAATGAAATTGGACATGGCTAAAGCCTTTGATAGAGTTCAGTGGAGCCTTTTATTCAGAATTATGGCAGCCTTTGGTTTTTCAAAAAACTTTATAGATATGATTGAAAGATGTATCTCTGTAGCTTGGTTTTCTATTCGCATCAATGGTCAGATGGCAGGTTTCTTCCAATCAAAGAGAGGGCTACGGCAAGGGGACCCTATCTCCCCGTTTTTGTTTATTATTGTTTCAGAATTATTATCCAGGGGACTAGAGAAGCTCTATCATGATAATCCTAAATTGGGTTTCTTTACAGGTTGTAAGTTGAAGATCTCTCATCTTGCCTATGCGGATGACGTGATTATATTCTTGAATGGATCCATTGATTGTATAAAATTGGTAAAGAATTTCTTGAATACATATGAAAAACTTTCAGGGCAATCAGTTAATGCAATGAAAAGCTCGATTTACTTATCTAGTAAGATATCGAATAAGCGAAAGGATCTCATTCTGGCTGAGACAGGTTTTATGGAAGGTTCATGGCCTATGAAATATTGGGGATTCCTCTCTTCACTGGGCATCGGAAATCATCATACTTTCAACCATTATTAGGAAAGATCAGGAAAAAACTTATGGGATGGAATCTAACAAGGTTGACATATGGAGGACGTTTATTATTAATTCAGAGTGTATTATCTTCTATGCCTTTGTATTTGTTACAAGTGATTCTTCCTCCCATTTCTATTCTTCACAGGTTAGAGATGATCTTTGCAATTTTTTTGGGGCTCCACGGAAATTATAAAAAAGTTCACTGGGTGGCATGGGAGGATATCAGTAAGCATAAAACTGAAGGAGGTTTAGGATTAAGGAAGCTTACAGACATTAGCCTTGCAATGGCAATTAAACTATGGTTCAGATTTAGAGAGCAAAATACCCTTTGGGCTACATATCTCTCTAATTTCTATTTTGGTTCTTCACATCCGGTTATGGTTGGCCTAAAGAAAAATGTTTCTCCTTGTTGGCGTAGGCTTATGAATGTTCGCAATTTGGCTGAGCAAAATATTGGCTGGATTTTGGGACATGGTAAGATTAATTTCTGGTATGATACTTGGTTAGATGAATGCCCTCTTTTTAAATTGAATGTACCGATTGTTAATATTGGTTTAAGGGTTGAGGAATTTTTAGATGGCATACATTGGAGAATGGATGAAGTGAATAAATTACTTCCGGCTAATTCTGCTGCAATTATAGCTGGCATTCCTTGTCAAGTAGCAACTGATCGAATCATTTGGAAACCCTCCCTAGATGGTGGCTTTTCTCTAAAATTGGCTTGGCTTAGTATTCGGCAAATTCAAAACAGGGAACCCATTAATCATGTAATATGGAGTGGATTACTTAAACCGAGTATTTCTATTTTTGCATGGAAATTCCTGAAGAAAAGACTTCCTATAGATACTATTTTACAACAACGTGGTATTGCTCTTGTCTCCAAATGTCAATGCTGTAGCTCAGTAGAGACTTGGAATCATTTATTTTTTGAAGGGCCAATAGCAAAAGAAATTTGGTCTTATTTTGCTAACCTGTTTTGTGTAAATCGGGTTTCAGTGTTGGAAGAATGGAGGTTCGGAACTAAGTGGCTGAAAGGAGGTCATATTAAAGAGGTAATGTCATTTCTTATTGTATGGTTCTTATGGCTAGCTAGAAACGAGGCCAAGCATGAAAAAGTCAAACAGGAAGTTCGGTGCATCAAAAAAAAGATAATCCAGTATTGTCTGTTGGGTGAAGCCGCAGGTACTATAAAGAATAGACATTGGAGAGGCTTCACTTCGGTTGCTAAAGAATGGGGATTGGACATTAAGACAAAATTCAGAACATCAATTATAAAGGTGTGCTGGCTTCGACCAAAATGTGGAGGCTTTAAATTAAACACGGATGGATGTTCGAAAGGGAACCCCGGGGAGGCCTCCTTTGGGGCCATTATCCGAGATCATGATGGACAATTTTTAATGGCAAAATATGGTAATTTGGGTTTTTCTTCAAATATTAAAGCCGAACTCAATGCTATTGTTATTGGTTTAGAACTTTGCATAGCCAATAATTTTCTCCCGATTTGGTTAGAATCAGATTCTTTGGTAGCATTGAAGCTAATTCAATCCTCTTCTATATGTTGGGAATATAGGAAAATTATTCTAAAAATCAGATTATTGGTGGAAAAGTATCATGTGGTCTATTCACATGTGTATAGAGAAGCAAATTCGGCTGCGGATTACTTGGCTAATCTAGCTTTCAAGTTGCAAGGTGGAAGAGTATTTCTCACACAAGACATGGACAAGACGCTATATGGTATTTGTAAGATGGATAGGATGGGTTTTCCTTATGTTAAGATGGTCTGAAAATTACTGTAATAAGTAACACCATAAAAGGGAAGGCTTGTCCCATCCTCTATTATCTCCCATGATCAAGTTTTTTTAACTCTGGCTTTATCCTGGTTTCCTCTAGCATTTATCTTGAATTTCCTGAATTTTATTAATGGTGGAACTGGTCTTTATTGGCAAAATCAGGCATCTCAGAATTTTTAATTGTATCATTCACAGCAGAATTAATGACTCCTGATAACTTTTTGGTCTTCTGGATATTTTCTTATAGATTATCAGCGCGTATAAGAATTTCCCCTGATAGCTTTTGATTTGCAGATGCTGAAACATCCAAAAACTGATGCAGTAGCTATAATTGGCTGATCTTTCTACATTTTGATACTGCTCTATGATCTGATTACATCTGACTGGTTTATTTCTGATTATGATGGGTTGAGACAGTATTAAATAATGATATTTGAGATAAATTCTGATCTGCCGTTTTGTAATAGGCTTCCTGGTTATACACTGAATTTCGAGGAATGATCTTATGGCAAAATTCTTTTTTAACAGGCTTCCTGGATTAGAGTTTCACTCTAAAATATTTTTCTGATAGTCGTTTGGATTTGATTGGCTGAAGATGTTCTTATGATCCAATCTGAATTTCATTAAGTCTTACTGAGTAAAATTGTTGCTCATCTGATATCTGGATGTTCTGTGCTTAAAAGGAGGAGCTCTGTAATGAAATTGTGCCAAATTCTGATACATATGTAGCCAGTTTTTATTTCCTTCTGCTGTATATCACTGATTGAACTGTATCTGTTGATAGTCTGTTCCTGAGAAAGCTTCCATGTAGATCCTTCTTGACTCTGGTTATGCAAAGTGGATTTTTTCAAAAATGTCCAGACTTTCAAATGACTTTAACAAGGTGGTATGAAAGAGGATGGAAAATAATAGAAGATGGAATGCAGAAGATTGTATCCTCTGATCTCATCTAAATCTTTTGCTGAAATTGAGTTGTAGAAGCTGAGTTCTGGAAAGAGATTGTTCCAAAATTCTACCAGGTAAGCTCTCCGACTCGGAGAGATACATTTATGGAAAAGACTTATGAAAAAGGGCTGATAATCGAAGTCTACCACTGAATGAATTTTATTAGTTGCACAGTTTGTTCCCGGGAAGGATTTTATTCCGATTGTTCTTCTATTTTCTTACTCTTCTGGAAACTCAAAGCATAAGGAGTTTTTAAAATGCTCGGGTTCTCCCTTCCCAGAAATTGCTTGAGGAATTGATAGATTCCTCCTTT
The DNA here is from genome assembly GCA_024364735.1 of Boesenbergia rotunda. Taxonomy (NCBI): domain Eukaryota; kingdom Viridiplantae; phylum Streptophyta; class Magnoliopsida; order Zingiberales; family Zingiberaceae; genus Boesenbergia; species Boesenbergia rotunda. The sequence goes on from JAGFNQ010005818.1 coordinate 163,873, forward strand.
ACAGAACTTACATAAGGAGAGCTTAGCAATTCTCTTCGATGCTGTGGTTGATGTATCTGGATTTCAAGTGCAACTATTAAATGTGCCTGAGAATTTCCCTTAAATCAAGATGTACTTGGTATGTTGCTGGGCTTTGGCTTTGTTCCGGAAAGTTATGTTTGATCAGATTCTGGTAAAATTCTAGTAAGAGCTGAAAGGTGTCTTTCCCAGTCAATAGATGCGGTAAAATCGATTGGAAGATTGGTAACTTCAGTGAGTTGGAGGCAGTGATGGCTTAGACTTAATGTATAGATCTTTTTTACAGCAAAATTTTCGGTTTAGAGCTACAACTTGTAAATGTCATTAAGTTTTTCTTGTAATTCTATATTAGAAGGTCAGGTTTGGTCCCCCTTCTAATATGGATTCTCTTTTTCCTTGAAATAAGATCCTTCTTTGAAATTGAAAAAAAAAGGAAGAGAATTATACCTTCCTTTTACCTTGTAGCCTTCTACCTTATGTCCCTCCCCTCCCGGACGTCATTTGGATGACGAGCTACCAAGAACCGAGATCACCAAGGCACTAACTCCCTTCTTCCTTCTCTAGCCGAAACCCTAATTCCATCGCCGAAGCTTCTTCTCCTCCAACCGTGCGCCGCCGACCCTCCAAGGTCCACCAAGGCTGCCGGCCACCGAGCTGCTACTGAGGAGAACGTAAGGAAGAAGATGGAGAGGAAAGAACCTCCTTCCAACTCAAAAACTGGCCAAAGCCTTCTCCTTACTCAGCCTTGCGCCACCGCCGCCGCCGCCGCAAGCCCTTGCGTCGCCTCCTTCCGGCCGTCGGCACTTCCTCCCTCGCCGACGCACACCACAAAAGGGAGAAGACACTCCTCCCTTTGTCTAGTGATGGTTTCTCACAATAAGGTTGAGGGAAGAAGAAGAAAAGAGAAGGTGGTCACCACCTCTCTTTGCCGTGACCTAGGAGAGAGAAAGGGAAGAGAGGAGAAAAAACTTGCGTTGGGTGATTAAGCCTTGGTCTCATGATCCCATGGGGTATTTATAGGGCTAAGTTAGGGACCAAGAGGAGGAGTTGGATCTTGGCCCACTAATGGATCTAAAACCAATCCATTAATTAAGATTCATTCCACTAAAGGATCTTAATTGAACTTCCTCACCAACCCCCATATTTTCATATGGGCTCCACCTATTACAAGTCATTCATCCCCCCATGTTTAAGATATCAAATGCCCGTCGATTAATTTAAATTACTAATAATTTTAATTAATCGACTTCTGGTTCCTTGACTAGTACTACTCAACCTTATCATCATGTCGGATCAAATCCACTTGCACGGTTTAACATAATGAACCTTTTGAGTTCATCAAGGGGGCATCATCATCCCAACTCACTAGGACACGGATTCTGTCAATAATCAACGACACACCATATAATTAATATTATTTTCCAACTTACCGGGCCTATCGATTTAACAGAATAAATCTCACCCATTGGTAAATCAAAGAAATAATTATTAACTATACGTGCCCGTTATTATATCGGGATTTAGAGATTGTACTCCATAATAATCTGAGGTCAAATCTAATTATCAAGTCAGTACAAATTGGATGATCTCTGGTTTTGGTCCTGGTTAATGCACATAAAGCACGCTAGTGTAATTCTATTGTCAAGATAAACCACACCTAATTACACTACAACCATCCCGATGGTTTGTCCAAATCCATCTCGGTTGTGAGCTTCTTACTTATACTATGCAAGGGACTGATAGCACGATCTTCCGTGTGTCATCACACACCATGTTATCTACAGTGCACAGTATTGGACTTTTATGCATATACTAATGTAAACACGCATCTAGTGTTATCGTGATTCTCTTTTGAAAATATAGATGATGTTATTTATAAAAAGAACAAGTCTTTTAGTATACACATCTAACACTTTTGCCCCTCGAGCGTCCTTCCTCTTGGCTTCTCATCCCTCGGACGCCGCGCACATCCTTCTCGCTCCAATGACATACTCTTCCGTAGAGCTCCGCATCCCTCGGATGCACCGAGCCTGTCGTCTCCCTTTCCATGTTATCCTTCTTGATCGCTGCGTCTTCCGATCGACTTCCTGCGCTTCTGAGTTCCTGCACACTTAGACACAGGGATTAAAAACACCAGGACCTAACTTAAATTGGTTGACCACATCAAAACCAACCTGAAGTACTTACAATCTCCTTCTTTTGGATGTGCATCAACAAGAGTTAAGTTAGGGGAAACAAACATAAATAAAATATAAATTAATATATAACAATGTAAGTACTTAATATTTTTTTAAAAAAATTAGTGTCTACCCTGAACTTAATATTCTCCACCTTTGATCACATCAAAAAAACTAAAAAGGTTAAGGAAAAAATATTAGTGTCCAAAAAATATAAGTTTTTTAAATTTGCTTTAAAAAAGTTTAAAAATGTTAAGTCTAATTTTGAAAATAATTTTCAAAAATTTATTTTTACTTGAAAATTTTCAAATTTTTATAAAAGTTAGAATTTTCAATGAATTATCTTTAAAAAATTATCAAAGTTAAAATAATTTTCTAACATTTTTTAAAAATAATTATGAATTTGATAATTTAGAAAAATAATTTTAAATTTTATTTCGACAGCAAATACATGTAAAATTTTTTCTCAAGATTTAGAAGATAATCAACAGATCTAGAAAAAATAGATAAATTCGATTATTTGTAAAAAAATTCGAAAACATTTCTATAGATAGAACACTGCAAACTTTTATCAATAAAAAAATCTTAAACTATTTTTTCTATAAACAGTTATCAAAAAAAAAATTTAACAAGATAAAACATAAATTACAAAAATTAATTTAAACAAAAGAAAATCAACAGTTTAAGATATATTTAGAAACCCAATATAAATTTTTACCAACAGGATTTATTAGAAACTTAGATGGAATATATGATTTGAGAACTTTTATAATTTGGCTCCTGTCAAATCTAAAATACCATTTGAATTTTTCATAATATTTAATTTTTAAATTTTGTGAACATCTTGAACATGAATGGTTGTTATTCAAATTTTCAATTTGAATCTTCAAATTTTCATTTTCAGATCTTATTTTATCATACATTTCTAATGAACAAGAAGATGACAATTATTTTTTCAGTTTTGTATTTTTATTTTTTATTTTACAAATAGACTTCAACGTAGCTTTTATTCCTGAGTAATGTTGATTAGGAGGTAAAAAACATACCTCACTTACCATATCACTTTTGAAGTTCGATGCTCCCCCTTCGTCGTTGTTGTCCTCTAACGTGGCTCCCTTTCATCGATGATCTCATCTTCTTGGTATGAAGCCATTAGAGTAAGTCCAGCGTGTTTCTTGAGATCTGAGTCTTCCGATGAAGACTCGCCCATGTCACCTTTAGGTTGTGGGCTTTCGCCTTTGGTGCCCCTTTTCCATTGTTCTTCCATTTGGGGCAGTTTTCCTTCACGTGTCCTTTTTCATTGCAGTTGTAGCAGTGAATTTTCCTTTGCTTCTTACCTTGCACCTTATTAAAATTTTTAATTTTAAAATATTTAGACATCTTTCTTACATATACGTTGCATTTTCATCATTTTCTGAAGATTCCTCTTCATGTTGGATCCATCTCATCCTTAGGGCGATGTTGCTTGTTTTACTTTTTCCTGCACATCTAGATTTGTAAAGTTCTAAAGTGAAAAAAGTTTGCTCAAAGGTACTTACCTCAAGATCTTTAGAGATGTAGTAGGCGTCGATTATCGAAGTTTAGTTCGGGGTCCTCGGAAAGGCGTTCAATGCATACCTTTGCACATCCCAATTGATTATCGATTCTCCGAGATTGTTGAGTTCCATCATTAGCTCCTTAAGCTTAGTGTGAAGTTGTGATACTGACTCTCCTTCTTCCAGTCGAAGATTGTTGAGCTGATTCCGAAGTAGATCTCTTTTTGCTAATTTGGCTTTAGAGGTACCTTCATGGAGTTCAAGGAACTCTTCCCAATGTTCCTTTGTAGATCAGTAGTTCCTGATTCGGTTGACTTCTTGTGCATGGAGTACAGTCAGCAGATGATATTCTGCTTTCCCGTTTGCTACAAAGTCAGTCTGTTCCTTCATTGTCAACAAGTTTTCGTCTTTGGGGTTGTTGTCGGCATCCTTGGGAGCTATAAAATCATTTTTCATGATTAAAATTAAATCAAAATCTGTTTTAAAGAAAACCTGCATCTTGCGCTTCCAACTTGTAAACTCCCCCTCGAACTTTTACGGGTAAATGACCTGTTTGACCATTTTGTAGTTACTTAAGATAGCAGTTAGTCCTTCTGGAGCGTCCTTACTTTGATACCAATTGACGGTGATCGTTGGTTGACAAGAGGGGGGTGAATTGCCCTTGAAAATAAAAATTCAAATATTTTGTTTATCATTAAACAAAGATGTTAGTTAAATCAAACATAAATAAATAACATAAAAAATTGAGTAAACTGTAAAGAAAGAGGCAACCAGATTTTACTTGGTTTGCAACTAGGAAGGTTGCTAATCTAAGGCGGAATGTGGCTCGATTCTCCTCAATAAAACTCCTTCAGGCGAAGAAGCGTCTTACACATGGAAAGCTCAGAAAAAGAAAGAAAAAATACACAGAATTTATTTGCTAATACTTGAATTGAATGAGTTAATTGAAACTGAGTTCTAGAGGTCTATTTACCCGGTCAGACTTATCCGTTTGCTGACGTGGCACTTATAGGGCACCCGAGTGCTCTTAGGCGCCTGACACGTGGCCCGATAGTTATCCAAAGAGTAACATTCACAAACGGCTAAAAACAACCTCTCGGGCGCCTATATGCACAGGGGTGCCCGAGTGCTCGGGCGCTCGAGATCCCAGGCGCCCATATGCTTACGGCGCCCGAGAGTGGGTCAGCAACTACTGACCACTCTCTATCATGACTTCCGGTCTTATTGGGTGATTTTTGGCCAACCGGAGTTAGGCTCACCCAAACCCGACTTCGGCCTTTCACCCCTCTAGCGTTCTTCCTCCCGACTTCTTGTCCCTCGAACGTCGTGCGTGTCCTTCTCGCTCCACCGGTGTACTCTTCCGCAGAGCTCCGCGTCCCTCGGATGCACCGAGCCCGTTGGCTCCCTTTTCGTGCCATCCTTCTTGACCATTGCGTCTTCCGCTCAACTTCCTACGCTTCTAAGTTCCTGCACACTTAGACACAATGATTAAAAATACCATGACCTATCTTAAATTGGTTGACCACATGAAAACCAACCTGGGGTACTTACAGAGTCACCTTAGTAGAGTCTGAATCAGAAAGTACAGTCTTGTGGCATATGTAGTTAGGGTATATGAGTGAACGTGGGATGTTGGAGCTTCACAAGAGAGATTTGTTGAAGGGTGTCAAGACATGCAACTTGAATTCTGTAAAATTTGCATCCTTCGGATACATAACAAAGTGCAATTCAAAACAACAATACACAAGACGTAGGAGATTCTAGACTATGCACATACAGATCTTTGGGGACCATCCAGTGTAGCATCACGTGGAGGGCACTTATATTTTGTGAGTTTTATTGATGATTTCTCATGAAAGGTCTGGGTATACTTCATGCGTCATAAGTTAGAAACTTTTGCGAAGTTTAAACTATGGAAAACTGAAGTGGAGAATCAAACAGGAAGGAAGATCAAATGCTTTAGGTCAGACAATGAGACAAAGTACACGGATTCAAAGTTTCAGGAATTTTGTGAGTAGCATGGAATAATGAGGCATTTCTTAGTTCGTAGAACACCTCAACAGAATGGTGTAGCGGAAAGGTTGAACAGGGCAATCATTGAGAAGGCAAGATGTCTCAGGTTGAATGCAGGGCTTGCAAAGAATTTTTGGGCGGAAGTAGTAAACATGGCATGTTATCTCATTAATAGATCACCAAGGACAACACTAGAAGGCAAAATATTAGAGGAAGTATGGACAAGGAATCCAATAGATTACTCTTATATTCGAGTTTTTGGATGTCCGACCTATATGCTCATATCTAGTGAAGAAAGATCAAAGATGGATGCAAAGTCAAAACAGTGCATTTTTTTGGGATTTCAGAAAGGAGTTAAAGGCTTCAAGCTTTGTGATCCTAAGGCAAACAAGGCGGTGATACAGAGATGTGGTGTTTGATGAGAAAGTCATGCTACAACGTACTCATGAAGAAAGAAAGGAAACACCACAGAGCAACAAGGAGAAAGAGGTTGTGCAAGTGGAGCTAGAGACTCATGATTCTGATGATTCTAGCTCAAAGCACACAGAGCATCGCACTACAACTGCTGGTAGAACGAGACAAGTCATAAAGCCACCCACTAGATACGGATTTGAGGACTTGGTGTCTTATGCACTCATCACCAGTAGTGGAGACCCTACATCTTTTCAAGAGGTAGTACGCAGCTCTGAGAAGGACAAGTGGATGGGTGCTATGACAGAGGAGATGGAGTCGTTGCATAAGAACCATGGGATTTAGTGGAACTTCCTAAGGGAAAACAAGCTATAGAGTGCGAGTGAGTATTCAAGAAGAAGGAAGCTTTATGACTTACAGGGTTGGTTAGAGAACCTGATCTATGTCTCTAGATGCTAGAGAAAGGAAGCCCAAACCTAGAGTTTCAGGTGGAGTTTTGCTTAGATACTCGTGTTCTTCAAAGGGGTAAATATTCGCCAAGGTGGAGCTTGTTGATGGGTGACTCATATTTGAATAATATATGTCATGGAAGAAAAATCTATTAAGATTTTTCCTAACAGAGTTTTATTAGAAAAACCTTAATAAAATTCTGACGAGTGGCTCATATTTATGATTTTTTCTAATAGAATTTTGTTAAAATTTGTCCTAACAAAATTCTATTATGGTTTTACTGTGTTTGAGTTTAGGCATTATTTATAGGGATCATTGTAAGTCTATTGCATCATCATCATTAGTATCAAGAGAATAAGGCGTATTCTCTTGTGTAGAGAGAATTCTAATAAAGCTTCAGCCTTTTTGTGGAGTAGGCATGTCGTTGAATCACGGTAATTCTTCTCTCATTATTCTCTCTCCTCTTCTATTTCTTTCTCATATTTTTCTCTCTCTATTGTGTGTCTTTGCCTCGTTGCTCCACACGATCTCTTTCTCTCTTCTTCTTCTTCCACGGCACGTTAGTGGTTGTTACCCCCATTTTGCACAACAAAACCATCTACTAGTCTCTGCCTAGTAGTCTCAGAGGATCCCATAGCCTCTAGGATGAGATCTTGTATCTATAGCAAATGCTTGATTAGAGGGGAATCTGAATGTGTTGTTCGCTAGGTCCAAAGACCTCTACGACTCAAGTAGGTGTGATGAACCAACTTGATCATGAGTGCGTCCTCCTTCTCCTGAATCCGCCATAGAACTTTGGCCAGGAGAGCTAAGTTCCACGGCCACAAGTCTCTAAATTCCAATCCTCCCTCATCCTTCAGCCAACACATATCTACCCAAGACACCAGGTGGTGCTTGGACATCCACATGAAGGATCGATAGATACTGTAGATATGATCGATGATGCCCTACGGTATGGAAGGAAGGACAACCAGAAGCATGTGTGCCCCTAAAGCATTAAAGTGATGAGCTGCGCCTTGTCGTATGGTATAAATTTTTAAGTAGAGATGACCAATCTTTTCGAATAAACCTAGAAAAGTCATATTTTGATAACTAGATTTGTTTTGTCAATATGTATTGATGAATTTAAAAACACAACCTTTGAACTGAATGATGTTAGTTGTAGTTTGTCATTTTGTGGCTTATTCAAACAATTAATATGTTTGGATGTCTTCTTTTTTAAAGAAAGATTTACATAGTTTTGTTGTAGTTGGGATTTAAGATAAGTTGTTTAGTTATTGTACTTCTCTAAGTTGACACTTACTGAAATATTTTAATGGGTTTCAGTTTGATTAAGTTTCTCAATTGCTATTCTGAAAAATATTCATCATACATGAACACTGTTTACTAATTGCAGGCTTGTGATCAAGGGTAGAAACGAGTGGAAACATTCTTGGTTTAAAGCTGGAGAGTAATGGAATCACAGTGTTGGAGCCATTTGATATCTTCTTCAAATTATCAAATACTTCTGGGAAAACAAATATACATTTGGCTTTATCTGATGTAGCTATTAATTTCTCATTCAGCATCCTAAAACTTTTATGGAAGTCAGACTAAGAAAGCTTCAGTTGCATGTTCTCAGTTCGACAAGATTTCTACTGTAAGTGTATGTCAGTATATTCTTTTTTTTGGGCATTTTACCAAAAGATATACATAAAAAAATATATTTATCAAAAAATATTCTACAATTTATTTTTTATAAAAAGGCACATCAAAAATTTTCATATTTCTCTTATACTCTCCCCGCCAACAAGCCCCTTTCGCAGTTACATTTCCGAGACATACGAACCATTTTTTTATAGTTTTAATTTTAAAATAATAAATTGTGATTCTTATGTAAGTATTCTCCTTTCTCTCTCAGCGCATACAACCTATTTCACTTTGCCGAAAAGTGATAATTGTGTTATAGTCGTGAGCTCATCCCCTCAACCTTTGCAGACATTTAGATTCACAAACTTTTAGATTCTCATGTATATCTTTTAGTTATGAACTATAGTAAGATAACATAGGAATAAATCGGGTCTAATATGATCGTTATATTAGACTCAAAGAGGGCCTATAATGATTTGATTTCAGACCCTTTGTGTACTTGAAATGAAATTATTTCAGACTCTCTTTAGGCCCGAAATAAAATTATTTCAGGCCTATATTAGGCCTGAAATTATTTCAGGCATATTTTCTCGAAGATAACAAATTATTTTAAATTTTTCAGGTGTACCAGTTGCGTTCACCAGAAGAGATGTTGCTTTGTTATTGGTTATTACATACCGAGGTATTTTGGTCCCTATTAATTCAACTAAAGTATTGGGTGACCTCTATCTTACTTCTCAAAAGAAAAACAACCAACTAGAATAAAAATTTAGGAGTTACTTAAATATTATGCCAATAGTGTTCAATTAGAGGATGATGTTGTATTAGTTTACAAACTTTATATTTTGTATATATATCAATTATAGTTTGTGTTGTCACCAGAAGAAAAATAATTGTGGTTAATGTTGTCACATCTATATAATTGTATGTTAAGAAAAATAATTGTGTGATGTTTATTGAAATCCAGTTGTGCATTATTTTGTGTCAACTGACACGGTATGAGAACTTCATTGCTAGTTGTTAGAACTAAGTTTTGACACCATAAATACCTTCCCATAGCTCAATCTTACCTAGTGATATCGAGTATTGAGAAATCCAAATATTCTAGGTCTATTAGTGGGTTTCAGTGAAAACTCATTGATGGACCTCGAAAAGTCTGATTGCAACAATTTCAAATATTATGAGTTTATGGTGTTGCAAGGACTCGAATTGTGCTATCCATTGTGTATTTAGAGGCTTTCAAAAAGTTATCCAACAATACGATACATTTAAGCTTATTTAAAATTTAAATCAACGTAAGTTGGATATGATCATACCTGAGTATTTTATAAAAAAATCGAAAAAGATTAAGAAATAATTAAAAGATTATCCTATAAATAATTAATAACTTATGATTATATATTTTAAGAATATTTTTTAAAATAGAAAAAAATTTAGGCCACATTAGGCCTGAAATCTCAATATAAAAAAAATTAAGATTGTGACTCTCATTTCTATCTCTTTATTTTTCTTATCTTTATATCTTATTATTTATATCTTAATTATTATTTACATTTATATTTTATTTTAATTTATATTATATATTTTTTTATATTTTTAATCTATAAACTCTAATTATTTATTTATATTTTATATTTGTTTCTTTATTTTTATTTTTCCTATATTTTATATTTATATCTTTAATTTCTTTTTCTCTTTATATATTTCCTTTATCTTTATCTCTATTTTATATTTATTATTTTATTATTTATTCATATTATTTATTATTTATTTTCTTATATTTTTTATTTTACTTTATTCTTTATTCTTATTATATCTTTATTTATATCTCTATTTTCTTATATTTTACTTTCTTTATTTTTTATTTTTTTATATATTTTATATTTATATCTTTATTCTCATTATCTCTTTATATATTTTTTATTTTTATCTCTATTTAATATTTCCTACTTTATTATTTATTCATATTATTTATTGTTTATTTTCTTATATTATTTATTTCACTTTATTCTTTATTCTTATTATATCTTTATTTATATCTCTATTTTCTTATATTTTACTTTCTTTATTTTTTATTTTTTATATATTTCTATAATTTATATTTATATCTTTATTTTTTTTATGTCTTTATATATTTCAATTATCTTTATATCTTTTTTATATATTTCATATATTTATTTATAATTATTTTGAAAAAAAATATTTCGATTTTGGATATCAGTGGGCGCCTGAAATCAAACAATATCAGGCCTAACACGGGCCTGATATACTAGGATTTCAAGCCCAACGTGACCTAATATTTTTTTCTAATTTAAATATATATTTTTAAAATATATAATCAACATTTATTAATTATTTATATGATAATTTTTTAATTATTTCTTAATCTTTACATAATTTTTTTTTATAAAATACTCAGATATAATCATATTCGGCTTACATTGATTTAAACATTAAACAAGCTTAAATTTATCGTACTATTGGACAACTTCTGAAAAGCCTAAATACATAATGGATAGCACAATTCGAGTTCTTATAATACCATAAATTCATAATATTTAAAATTATTGCAATCGGACTTTTCTAGGTCCATTAGTGAATTTTCATTGAAACCCACTTATGGACCTAGATATTTGGATTTCTCAATACTCAATATTGTTGGGACCTTATCGTTTGCTAGAGGGGGTAAATAGCAACTTTTCGATGTTGTCTTTCTACAATGGTTAGCAAGCACAAGAGGAAATCTCAAATCTAAACTAAACAATGCTAACACATCACCTTTACGTGGTTCGGAGATGAAACTCCTACTTCACGGTTGTCCGTAAGGTGGACGATCCCGATCCTTCGATGGATGATTCCCCGGAACACCTCCAGCTATCCCTTGTCGCTCCTTGTGGGTGGAGAAACCTTGTCACAATCCTTGGACAAACACTGAGCACTTGTAGGCTACTAACAGGCTCTAACCAAGCTTGTTTCGCCAAGAAGAAGTAGCCAAACATGAGCTCTCTTAAATAGAGTTCAATACTATTTTAACCGTTACCAGCTGACTGCTCCTGGGGCAGTCGACTGGTCTTCACGAATTCGAATGTCACAGCCTGACGATATGCATTCTGGTCGACACCAATCGACTGCCCAGTCGATTGCATCAGTCGACTGGTCCTTCACCAGTCGACTGATCTCTCTGTACTCTACCCCAGTCGACTGATCAAGCATCAGTCGACTGCCACCTAAGGTCTCCCTTCCCGAGTACAGTTCTCTCAGCATTCGAATTCTCACGACTCAGTTGACTCTTCATCCAGTAGCCTCGACCTGTTGCCTTTAAGCCCTCTTCTACTTTGGCTCTCGTCCCTCAGATGCATGCAAGCCCGCGGCTTGTCCCCATGCCACCCTTCACGTATGCCTTGAAGTCTGCTTCTCTCGGCTCATTGTCCATGCTTTGTCAACGGTCTCTCGGATGTATACAAGCCCACAGCTTATCTCCACACATTATTCTTCACCAGACCCGAAGACGTCCAACTAAGTCTATGTATATCCTGCAAACCTGCACACTCACGTACACATATTAGATCAACATGAAACCCTAACATAATCATATTGACACACACATCAAAACCCATGATTTACCCGATCACACTTGGGCCGATTGTACCAACAGATATCACTAGGTATGGTTGAGCTATGGGAAGGTATTTATGGTGTCAAAAGTTATTTTTAACACCTAGCAATGAAGTTCTCATACCATGTCAGTTGGCATAGAACAATGCAATAACTGGATTTCAATAAACACTACACAATTATTTTTCTTAACATACAATTATATAGATGTGATAACACTAACCATAATTTTTTTTCAGTGACAACACTAACAACAATTTATATATATATAAAATGTAGAACTTGTAAACTAATACAACATCATCCTCTAATTGAACACTATCGATATAATATTTATGTAACTCCTAAATTCTTGTTCTGGTAGGTTATTTTTCTTTTGAGAAGTAAGTAAAATAGAGGTCCCTCAATGCTTTAGTTGAATTAATAAGGACTATAACACCTTGGTCTGCAATACCCAATAACAAAGCAACATCTCTTCTGGTGAACGCAACCGGTACACTTGAAAATTTTAAAATAATTAGTTATCTTCGAGAAAATATGCCTGAAATAATTTTAGGCCTAACATAGGCCTGAAATAATTTCATTTCAAGCCCAAAGAGTATCTGAAATCAAATCATTTTAGGCCCTCTTTAAGCTTGATATGATGATCATATCAGACCCTATTTATCCGTATTTTATCTTACTATAGTTCGTGTTTAAAATTCATAATTAAAAGATATACCTAAAAATCTAAAAATTTACGAATCTAAAAGTCTGTAAAGGTTGGAGGATGAGCTCGCGACTATAACATAGCTATCACTTTTTGGCAAAGAGAAGTCAGGTGCTTGCGCTGAGAGAAAAAGGAGAATACTTATATCCAAACCATAATTTATTATTTGAAAATCATAATTATAAAAAAGTGATTTGAATACTTCGAAAATGTAACTGCGAAAGGGATTTTGTGCCCCCGCGGGCATGACGCTATTAGTAATGGCTCACTTGGGTGATCCCTCACTTCTCAGGTTTGATTCCTCCCTAATAGAGCGCGCAGTATGTTGATCGAAGAAATCGCCATAGGCTGCTGTGTGGTCGGGCCATCGGGTACCGATATCATCAGTGGTGAAGTTGCCACGTGTCTCCGTCCCACGATTTACTCTCGTTGACCGGTGGGGACTCTCGTTGAAGGCTGTGGGGCAGAGCCGGTCAGCCAAGCGGATTAGTCGGGCGCAACCCTGGATACCTCTTGTAAATCAAAAAAAAAATGAAAGGGATTTGTTAGTGGGAGGGGTATAAAAAGAATAAGATAATTTTTAGTGTGCTCTTTGATGAAAAATAAACCGTAAAATTTTTTTTGATAAATACATTTTTTTTCATATATGCCTTTTAGTAAACTGTCATTTTTTTATCTGAATGTACCATCTACTTTACTTTTGTTAGTGAATTTCAAATGTTCAAATAGCCTTAATATTAATATAAAACTTTACGTGTAGGGAGTGGAAATAAATTTTTTCTGATAGAGGATTGATAACAATGTTTAAAATTTAAATAGAGATTTAAAGAAAATTTATCGTTAATATAATGATTTTAAAATTTTATTTGCATTGTATTCATATATTCAAATTTATCCGAATTTAGAGGACAAGCTTACAGTATGACGATGCTAGATAGTATTAAGATAAAATCGTATCTCAACTATTCTTTTAGAGTGATCTCATATTGTTGTTTAGAAGAGGAATAAATCAGTAAAAATTTTACTTAGCAATAATATACATCCAAAGATGGATTGAGACAAGCGAAATATTCTGTAATAATTGAAAATTGATTTAAATGTATTGATGTAACAGTCTTATATAAATTAATGGGGTAAAAAATATTAAAATAAAATAGCATGATGTGGGTATTGACAGAGTAAGGAAGAAATACTGATACACTGTCTAGACCAAGGTTCGTAGAATCGCGATCCTACACAGGATCGATTTGGAGTCAGGATCGGATCGGTCAGGATCGGATCGTAAAATCGTACGATCCTATCAAAAACCCTTAAAATGAAAAAATATACAATTTTTATTAACACTATAATGAAAATAATCACGTTTAACTTCAAGAATATTCTATTTATTACAAGATGATCCAATTTAATTGTCAACCTATTAGATAATAGACATCTAAAGACTCATCATTTTAGAAAAAAGATATAATATAATATTATTAATCAAAAACTAACTAAAAAATAATTAAATAGATATTTAAATAATCTTAAAACACTAACACTAACGATGTAAAAGATAAAAAAAATAATAAAAAAGATTAATAATCTTCTGGGCCTCTGAAAAGGCTTTAAACAATATTTTTTGGGATTCAATCTTAAAACTAACTTGTAGATCTTTGAACGAGTTTCAATTTGATATATTATAGGTCACGTGGTTCAATCCGAGTCAAAAGTTATGACCTCTTAAAGCTTTCATCGATCCTATTCCGATTCTGTTCCGATCCTGTCCGATCCTATACGATTCTGTCCGATCCTACCGATCCTGCTGCGATCCTGCTACAAAAAACGATTCTGCGCGATTCTGGATCGTTTTCTGGCATAGGATCGTAGGATCGTACGATCCTACGATCCAGGATCGCGATTCTGCAAACTATGGTCTAGACGTGTAATTTTGATTATTCGATTTAATAGATTTATGAATAATTTTTTTTAGAAGTTTTATACGGTCCAATATAACCCTAATCACATCTAATCCTAATTTTATATATGACTATATTTGATGGCCTCCATTTTCGGGCAGGAGTGATTACCACCCGATCTAACGATTTAATCACGATCATAATGAATGGTATAAGTAGCCGATCATAATGATCTCAACCGCTTATCAAGTATCACTGAGACGGGAGGAACCCCTTCCCTCCGCATTACACAGCAGAATAGAAGCATCCACTAATAGGAATGACAATTTTTTTTTCAAATCTGATAGAGAATTTGATATCCGATTTAAATGGAGAAGTGTATAAAAGAACTATCGATATCGGATATCCGACTCGAATATCTGATTAAATAAAAAAAATATATACATTTAAGAATTTTTTTTCAAAATCAACTGACAATTTATATTTATGTTAGGAATAAATTATATAGATATTTAATATTTTTTTAAAATAATAGATATATATTTATTAAAATATGATGTTAATTCTAATATATTTTTATCGAATGATATAGTTAGATTAAAAAAAAAATTTATTGGTATATAAGATATACGATTTTTTAATAGGTATAAGTATTTGAATGGAAAAATTGTCTTAAACTTCCTGCATGTAAACTCAACTCCCTCTTCAGTCCCTACGTCAGAAAAAATTTATTTTCGCTCCTTATATGCAAAGTTTCATATATTTCAACTGCAAATTTATCGAATTATCCCTAATTTTTTTAGATATAAAAAGTCTGAAATAAATTATAATTCTTCATAAATTCAGTATCATTTAATTAAAATCTAATATATTTTCTATTAAATTGAGTATTGCCTAATCAATTTGTTAAATCCGACACTTTTGACTAGGTTCCGGAAATTTTCGGGGAGTTACCGGGAAAGTTCCAGGGTTTCCGAAGCCTTGGACTTAAATTAGGGACTAAACTGTAATTAAAATAAATGGTTACAAGGGGTTAATGAGTGGGAAATTATGACCTAGGGGCAGTCTTGCAATTAGATGGAAGTTTGCTGGACTAAATTGCAAAATGCCAACTTATAACCCTTGACCTAGCCCATTGTTGCGGCCGAACACCTTCATCTCACTGGAAGCCGCCTCCACTCGCGAACCTGAGCCCTAAGCCTCCGCCACAGTGTTCTTCTTCCTCCTCTCGCGAAATCGCAGCCAAGCGCCGGCCGATTTCTTCTCCTTCCCTTCGCGCAAGCCCTAACCACAGCCGATTGCTTCTTTGCGTGCCGCAGCCACCCTTGGGAGATCACCTCCCTGTTCTACTCCGATTGCACGGAGTTTGATCCATCTTCCTCTCCTCCACGTTCCCTGCGATTGAGATTGAGAGTCGCCGACCTTGTTGAGCCTCTACTGCTCTTCTTCACGTGAAGCCGAGGGATTCCCAGTTGCTCCTTTGGATCGCAACAGGTTGGGGTCGCGAATCTCAGGTAAGGATCACCATCCAGAGTTAGATTTGGATGGATTTTCTGATTGGGATCAGATAAGTGGAAGTGGTCAAATTAGTTTTGATTGTAAGCTCGATTGGAGTTGTGACAGTTGGTTTGATTCCTTGGTTCCAGGAAAATTGTGTGGTTGCGGCTTCTTGTTGAGCATCGGAACTGTGGATCATCACCGGTGACCAACTAAGGTAAGGAGATGTCGTAAGCTTCATTAGATTGATGATATTCTTGATTAAACGAGTGGTAGGTTGGTTGGATGAATTAAGAATTAGATAAAGCAATGGGGGTTGGATCTGTTAGGTTAAAGGTGTTGCTGATGATTCCTAATCAGATTGGTAGATCTGGGGATTTGTTCTGTTTGGATATAGAGAATTGCAACCAAGACTTGTTTAGGTTGAAAATCTTGTGCCGTGAGCTGTGGTTGGAGCTGAAGGCAATTACAGGTTTGGTTGGTTTATGATGTTTATTGGATTTGAACTGGAATGGGTTAATTGGTGATTAAAATCTAATAACCTAATCTTAAATTACCTGGGGTAATTGGGAACCTTCTATTTAATTAAAGGGAATTAAATAGGAAGAAATGGATTTGGTTAACCCTAAAACGAATTAGGGATTTATTTAGCTAGTTGTTATTGTTATTAATAGCTAATTTAAATCTGTCCCTGATACAGAGACTTGATTTGCTTTACGGTTGCGGATTATATTGGACGGGTGGTTCTTCCGGCTTGATACGGATTTATATACTCTTGGAGGCGGGTACCCTTGACTTATCTCTTTTGATATTGTCATATTGTTATGCATAGACTGTTATAGATAGCAGTAAGATTATACGCTATTCCTTATTTATTATGCCTGTTCTGGATACTTATTAGTTATCCCTGAGTTATTATACCTGTCCTGGATACTTGTTAGTTATCCTTGAGTTATCATGTCTGTTCTGGATACTTGTTAGTTATCCCTGAGTTATTATGCCTGTTCTGGATACTTATTAGTTATCCCTGAGTTATTATACCTGTCCTGGATACTTGTTAGTTATCCTTGAGTTATCATGTCTGTTATGGATACTTGTTAGTTATTCCTGAGTTATTATGCCTATCCTGGATACTTGTTAGTTATCCCTGAGTTATTATGCCTGTCTTGGATACTTGTTAGTTATCCTTGAGTTATTATGCCTGTCCTGGATACTTGTTAGTTATCCCTGAGTTATTATGCCTGTCCTGGATACTCGTTAGTTATCCCTGAGTTATTATGCCTGTCTTGGATACTTGTTAGTTATCCTTGAGTTATTATGCCTGTTCTGGATACTTATTAGTTATCCCTGAGTTATTATGCCTGCCCTGGATACTTGTTAGTTATCCCTGAGTTATTATGCCTGTTCTGGATACTTGTTAGTTATCCCTGAGTTATTATGCCTGTCCTGGATACTTGTTAGTTATCCCTGAGTTATTATGCCTGTCCTGGATACTTGTTAGTTATCCCTGGGTTATTATGCATGTCCTGGATACTTGTTAGTTATCCCTGGGTTATTATGCCTGTCCTGGATACTTGTTAGTTATCCCTGAGTTATTATGCATGTCCTGGATACTTGTTAGTTATCCCTGAGTTATTATGCATGTCCTGGATACTTGTTAGTTATCCCTGAGTTATTATGCCTGTTCTGGATACTTGTTAGTTATCCCTGGGTTATTATGCCTGTCCTGGATACTTGTTAGTTATCCCTGAGTTATTAGGCTTGTTCTGGATACTTGTTGTTTAACCCTGAGATATTATGCGGTTAGTTTCATACAGTATCTGGTATTGTCATATATATATGCATGCTTAGATATCGTGAGGTATCTCTTGTGTTTGACATTGAGAGATCTGTAGATTTCGGCCAGTATACCTTGTAGGTTACCTGTATTTCCTGTTATAGGATTTCAGACTGAGACTTAGTATACTGAGGACTTGGGGAGGGAGTTATGTGTATCTATCATACACCATCCTTGCATTGTTGCATGCTGGCGATCAGCGACTCCCTTGTGGTTGAGCCTAATCGTCTTCCGGCACATGATATGCACACACGGCCACTCATGGGTTAGTGGATACCGCTGGGTGTGTGCATTTGCTCTGTATTGCTCCGCTCGTCCGCTCAGGGGTAGTGGTTTCGGAGCGTGGTAGCAAGCAGGGATCCCTTCTCTACCCATAGACCAGAGAAGATGAGAGAGATATCTCCCCCATATATACATGGGGCGGAGCGATAGCTCCACCAGCATCCTGTCCTCTCGGTCACTCAGGAGCAGTGATGGCAAAGTACGGACAGTGTCACAGCTCTACCCACTCGGCCGACACAGTATCGCCTGTCTCGGTGGCTTGACTGGAGTTAGGGGGTGACCATGGCATTGCACCATGTGCATATTTTGCATCGTGCATTGTTTGCTGCACTTGATTGCTGCACTTGTTTGACATGCATATTCAGGAGACTTGTTATCTGAGATTATATGTCTATTGATATTCCCTTGGTACTTATTATCCTCTTTTCAGGTTAGATGGATTCGGGTATATATCTTTATTCAATATCTTCGGTATACCCTTTCCTATTGTTCATATGAGGTTGTATCAGCGTAGACTTCTATTGTTATTATAACATACTATGCATATCTACTGGGTATTCGCTGAGTTTATGGACTCACACCGTTGCCATATGTTTTTATTTTAGGTTGAGATACTTGGAGTCGCCAGAAGAGCCCAGCAGCCAGTCCCTACCCATCGCGACGGCATAGTTTCGTTTTATACTTAGTAGTGTCTAGTTGTATATTTACCTATTGGACTTGTATATGTCTTGGGAGTGTTGTCGTGTGCCCTAAGGGGTTTTTGTATTGGTTGTTTCGTCGTAAGTCGGACCGGTCCGCAGTCAAGTATGAGTTACTTAGTTGTCTTGTATTTTTATGTTGTGTTTATCTATTTTGGAGGCCTGAGGCCCAATTAAACTGCGTGGTGATGTTATATAGGTTATGTGTATGTGTAAATTGTCCGCCGGTTAGGGGAGGTGCTGTCCGATTTTCTATTGGATCAGCGGCTCCTTGGTCTCGGGGCGTGACACAATTCATCTTAAGCTAATCAATTAGTATAAACTCCTAATCAATTGGTCAGGCAGAAAAAGAATTGTACTCAATTTGATAGAAAATATACTAAATTCTAATTTAAATATACTAAATTTAAAAAAAATTATACTTATTACTACATTCGAAAAAAGGGTGGTATTTAATTTGATAGAAAATATACTGAATTTTAATTATATGATACTGAATTTATGAAAAGTTATATCTCATTTTGGACTTTTTGTACTTAAAAATAATGGGGGCAATTAGGTAAATCAATATTAGGGAGCTCAAGCAAATGAAACTTTGCATGCAGAGAGTGGAAATGAACTTTTTCTAACATAGGGACTGAGGATAAAGTTTAAGATGCAATTGGGGATTTAAAGATAATTTACAGTATTTGAATAGATATTTGATATCCGATGAATATGAACGAAGAGTGATGGGGTTGAGTCTGTCAAGGTTGACATAGCTCACAGGGAAGTTACATGTCAAGGTCCATGAAACCCAACCGTTAAGGTTGGACTCCCGAATTCACCTCAGGAGAACATATGCCCGAGACCCTTCCGGGTTGAAGACCTCTGAGACCACCTCGGGAAAGAGGACTCCCGAGATCACCTCGGGTGGACATACGCCCGAGACCCCTTCGGGCTGGAGACCCCCCGAGACCACCTCAGGGTGACAGACTCCCAAGACCACCTCGGGAGGACATAAGCCCAATATTATCTCGGGCAAAAGGACCCCGAGATCAACTCGGGAGAGTGGGGCCCAAAGATCATCCTATTCGATAGCATGACCTCAAGTAACCGTCCCTTTTTTCTAGAACAGGATCATCGGATAATTATTACTAATAATTATCGGATAATTATTGTCGATACACTACTAGAATTTTTGCATTCAACAACACATAATCGACAACGGTTTTTTGATAAAGTGTTGTCTTATGTCAATTTAACAACAGTTTTAGTATTAACCGTTGTTGTTGTTGGTCTGTATACGTAAAAAGACAACAGTAATAACAAAATGTTGTCGTATATATACTCAACGACAACAGTTATAAAATAACTGTTGTCTATAGGCGGGATTTACAACAACTGATGTGATAAACTGTTGTCTATTATGACAATAGACAACAGTTATATTAAACTGTTGTTGTTGTATTGTTGTGTTGTTCAAGCAATAAACAAAATCAACGGTGGATATCCAACTGCAAAAAAATAACGAACTATTGAATCCTCATTCTCTTATTTTTCGATCCTTAATCATCTTTTTTCTCGTCGCACAAACCCCTAATCTTTTCTCTTCCTCGCCCGCCAACCACCCAAACCCCCGACCATTTCCGCTTCTCTCACACAAACCCCTCGCAGCCACGAGTCGACGCCTCTCCCCCTTCTTCATCGCCCGAGTCCAAGGAAGCCCCGAGAGCGGCGCTTCCTTTCACCCTCGCGAGGTGAGCCCCGACTCCTCTCGCTCTCTTCTTCTTCATCGCGCAAGCAAGGAGGCGATGCCTCCTCACTTACCTTTTCTTCTTCCTCGATCGCGTGCCCTAGCTACTGACGCCCAGGCAAGCAGTACCCTGCGTCAACACCACATCTTCATCGCTAGCTACGACAGGCGAATTGCTCCTTCCCGGCTGAGTGCCACTGCCAGTGGCCCTCCTAGTGAGTTGAGATCGCTATTGATTGTTTTTGGTACCGTGAGTTGGAGCTAACCTAGTCCTCTTCCTAGGGATTTCTGGAAATTAGGGCTCTTGCATGTGGCTGGGTTTCTTCTGATCGAAACAGAAAGGGGCAGAGGAAAGCTTGGTGTGTGGGTTTTCAGGTAAGGCTTGGTTGTGATCTTCATTCTTGGATGTTTCCCTTTGGATTCCCAAACTTGTACGTGAGCTCTATTAGATTCCCAAATTGCATTAGCTAGGTTTAGTTGAGCTTTGATCATTTCTTTTATGTAGGACCCAACTAATTCCTTGATAACTTTATTCATTCACTAACTGTTGATGAGTTTGAAACTAAGAACATTGTCTAGTAGAGCATAATTTTCTGCCAACCCTATTAGTAGTTTACAAGTAGATTTATAGCATCTTATGCTCTTTGGTTTGTTGTGTAAGACTTTGCTATTCAGACAAAAACTAACAATTTGTTTGTAGATATATTTTGTAACTTTATTTATTACTCTATAAGAAATTATATTTAATGTAATGAAAATGTTTAAGGATCTAAATGTTACTATACTAATATAGGCTTTGGATGTACTTCAATAGTAAGATGCAATCCATATGTCAACCTCAAATAATTTTCCTCAGAATAGATCTGACAATGCATATTATTTTAAATTAAATTTGCTTAAACTACATCTCGGAACTGATATTATGTGAATTTACGCATAGAAATGAATGGTTTGAGGTAGTTACAATCAGGAAACTTAGTGAATTCAAATTATTTTTTTAATGAAATGCTAAAATTGTGGTTATTATGATATTATGAGGCATGACAAATATATCATATAAGCGAGGAAATGTCTTGCTGTTCATTTCATTTCTTTCCTGAATTTTTTTGTTATGAATCATGATCAATGTGCTCCATTGATAATTGAATGTTACAGTATCTTTATTGTAGATGTAAAAATTATTCCAAGTAAGATAGAATTTTTTTTTTATCTATGTTGATTTTTGTGTCTATTATTGCAATTCATGATTAAAACATATGAAGCCTAATTTGACAACCTTGGTAATAGCTCATTATAACAGTTATATCATTCAATTAGATTTAATTAATTAATTTGAAATTTGTAGTCTACCTTGACAAAATTGTCTCTTGTTTTTTGTTACACTATATTTGAGATATGTTCCGACTAGGACTTGTTTTACCATTAACTTCAATGCCTTAGGAACACCTACACTATTCTGTCACGAAGACTGACGAACCAGATTTGAAGAAATCAACAGTTAAGATAAATATCTACAAGCAACATCGCCAAACAATTCAGGTGAGATTTTGTTGCTTACTATGAGTCTCTTTTATTTCTACATCACTTTACATTTGTGATACTAGTTGTTTTAAAAGTCATGTTCCAAATAAGCTATCTTCCTATTTCCTTTTACCTTTATCTAAAATTTTCACCTAATACAAAGTACACTGTAGACTAGATTATATTTAGCATGTTTATGTAACAATTCCCCTTATGTTATTAACTCTTTTGTTTGAGTTATTTCTTTACTGCTGAAAGTTCGATCCACAGAGCATGCCTAATTTTGTTAAGCTATATTGCTCTATTTTTCACACAACATCTACTTAATATATTTATCTTTTTTGTGATTTTTTAAAGTGAATCACTCTGCCTGTATTTTAAAAGAGTTGGTTTTTTTGGTACAGTACCTTAGACCACAGGACCATGGGAAGCTTTCTCAAGTTGAGCTCCTGGTTGATGATGAAGCTGTTGCTATTCCACTACCAGTTGTGAAGTCCTTGCTTGGGCCTTATCTTGTCTTTCTATCATCAACTGTCAATGGGTATGATTCACCTTTATATATATATATTTATTCCTTCCCTCTCTGTGTAAATATAAGCATGGTATTCTAAGTTCTTCCAGCCACTAAGGCTTTAATTTTAGTTTCCATGCCTGTTGTCTACCATCAAGTAGTATCAATTAATACATTTATAAATATTTACAAGATCTTGACCCAACAAATTTCTGTTTTATCTATCTTTATTGTTTAAGCTATGAAGGCACTGGTCGTTCTTTATCATTGAAGCTACTCCAGCAATTGGAATCGCAGAGCCAAATGAGTGCACAAAATGGTGACGAATCTCATACTGGTAAATGCATTGTTTTCTACTTTTGTCTGAATCTTATAAACTTTGGATTATTTTTCTTTATTAAATCAAACTGCTGCAACAAGAATCGTGGGATATTCTTTTTATAAAATCCTCATAAGAAGAATGTTTCCTCATAAGGAGAATGTTTATAAATCAAACTGCTGCAACAAGAATCAAACTTTTGCCTGCCATTTTTATTTGAATTGAGAATGCACTAATTTTGTGTACTTCTGTGTAGTTTCCATTGGACTCTCACTCTCATTAATCCTCATAAGGAGATTGTTTACTTATTGGATTCCCAAGGTCCTCGCATTCGTGATAACGATTGGAAATATGTTGTGGAAATGTGAGTTTATATATTTTTTTGTTAGTATGCATCTAAATTAGTCTTAAAACAATAGTTTATCAACTACTGTACCTAATGTATAATTGAAGGGCAATAAAATTGTTTAATTCGTTCCAAGGAAGAAAAGGAAGAAAACAAGTACAGTGGGAAGTGATTAAGGTATTTGTACTTCTATTTAAATCAAAATTTTTTATTGTGTATAATATTGGTATTTTAAGCATTAAAAATATGAATTATCTTTGCCTTAGGTTCCTAGGCAACCGGATGCCAAACAATGTGGATATTATGTGATGAGATTTATGAAGCAAATTACTGAAGAAGTTACATCAATCGAGGGGGATGCATTCCGAACGATAGTAATAATTTCTTTATTATCTCAAATATTTAAAGTTATCTAGTTATAAATTTTTTCAAGTTGTTATGTTTTATTCTGTACAATCATATAATGTGTTTTTGTTCATAGTTTGCAAAAGCAGAGTACTCCCAAGATGAAATTGATGAAGTGCGCTCCGCGATAGCTGATTGTATACAGGATTATATTTGATAATAGGTATGTAAATGTTAGTTACTAAGGTTTAAACTTTTCCTGGTAAATGTTAGTTACTAAGCTTTCAGGTGATATTTCCCTGAATCAAACAATATACATCAACAATATTTTTTTTAGAGATGTTGTAACCTGAGATTATTTTTTATACGTTGGAGAATAATTAGTTTAGTGGACATGAAAGTTACTTAGATGTTCAAGTAGATTCGTTGAACAATAGAGTCGTACTAGTTTGGCCAAATTCCTTTTAATGCTGTGGTCTAAAATCTACAGAAACTTGATATTTAGTTGCTTTCTTGCATCTCTACTTGAATTTGCAGCCTAGCCTTTCAAGTGTTCTCATTTAAGGAGGATAAACTAATCACCACTACAGATCACTGAACTCATCACTAGGAATTAAACTTTTTAACAAGCTGCATTTACTACTAGATACGATTCAACTCAAATATCATATTACTCGAAATAGTAGTGGGCAGACTGAATTTGGCATGACTAATTGTATGATCGTATGAAATTAACATAAATATAAACACATTCATCCAATAGAAATTCCTTCAATACATTTTTTTTCAATATATTTTGGAGCTTCAGCAGTTCTACCTAACATCCCTGATTGGATGCAATTCTTCAATATATTTTTTTATTTGCCTAAACAGACACAGTTTGTGATTCAGAATATGATTCTGAATCACAAACAATCAATCAAGAACATGTGCCAGATATTTAATATGGTCGTCTGAGTATTTTCCTTGAAAAGTGGTTGCAAGGCTGTAAATGTCTAGATAAGCCAAGCTAGCAGTTTCCTTATAATTGCAAGTGCTGATACATGCATATCTTTTTTGTTTGTTTGTTTGTTTGTTTGTTATTTTTGTTGTTTGTTGATACATATCTTCATGGATCATTTTTTATTGGACATATGCATTTAATAGAATAACTAATTAGAGTGTTTGTTCTCTTTTTTCCAGCTGCAGGGGCTTGTTCGTGATCATGTTCGAAGACCATTAATCTGACCTTCCAAGCTATAATTTTTGTGATTTGAACTTCATTGTAAGTTTAATTAGTTGGGTCAGAATTATATACAATTTGAACTCTTGTAATTTGGGTCAGAAGATACTTTAGTGGTTTCGTCTGTAGAAAGGTTTTTGGACAGACGATACTTTTGTGGTTTCGTCTGTAGAAAGGTTGTGGTGGATCTTTATTGTAAATATGTTGATGATGTTTGATATATATAGTTATTGTTTCGAGGTTAAATTATTACCTTTTAATTGAAAATATAATGGAAATATCTTTGTTGTCAAATTGGTATGAAACTATTGTGGAACATTATAAACGACAACGGTGAATATTATAAACGACAACGGTTTATCACTGTTGTCATTGATAAACGACAACACAGTCATAAACTGTTGTCGAATATAATAAAAGACAACGGTGAATTCGGTATACGACAACAGTTAAACACCGTTGTTAAAACTCATCTAAACGACAACAGTGAAAACCCTAAACGACAACAGTGATAAACTGTTGTTATTGATATACGACAACGGTTATAAAACTGTTGTCGAATATAATAAAAGACAACAATGAAAAACTGTTGTCAAAATGTTGTCGAATGTGATATACGACAACAGTGGAAAACTGTTGTCAAACTGTTGTCGTAGACCAAACGACAACAGTGATTCACTGTTGTCGTAGACCCCCCCTTTAACAACATGGCCTTTAACAACAGTGGTATTTGGCATACGACAACAGTGATTCACTGTTGTTGAATGCTTTTTTTCTAGTAGTGATAATACGTGGTAATTAATGTCTTAATTATCGCAATGCCCGTTATTAAGTTTTTATCTAGTAACCGATGATTCAGGGACGTGGATGAGAATGTGGGGATACGTGTGACCACCGCCTCAGGTATAAATAGTGCTTCGACACCCAGGTAAAAGGGATTTTCTATTCTTTTGGAGACTTCACACATCTTTGTTGATTTCCTCACCTGCTTCTCAATTCGCCTTTCTAACTTGAGCGTCGGAGTGGGCTCCGCCGGAAAACCTTCCGGTGTGTTCCCATTAACGCTCGTGTTACTCTCGCAAAGCGCGATCACCTTCTTCCTCCTCGCCATCCATGTGGGTTTCGCCTTGGTGACTCACCATCCGTGTCGATTCCTTCCGGAACAAGTTTGGCGCCGTCGTGGGAAGTTAAATCAAAGCACTAGAAGGAACACAGTTATGATGGAACCAGAGGAACAACCCATTATCTTGACCAAGGAGGAGTTGGATCGCTTGGTCGCCAACGCCGTCAAGGGCGCACTCGAACAACACCAAATTGAGCAAGCCACATCACGTCGGGCAGCCTCGGGGCAAGGGGAGATCCCCAGAATCTCTGCCTCGCACCACCCTAACCGAAGATTTGTCTCGCCACCGGTGGGACATGCGGTGATAACTCCAACGCATCGACGAGAGTCCTTGGGAGATTTGGAGAAGACTAACTCCGTCGCTTCCAGCATCCTAAGGCAAGAGGAAGGACTGGGGAAGATGGAGGGACCCAAGAACTTCCAGAAGGCACCCTCCACCCCTTTCTCGCTTTCTATCGTAGAGGATCCCATGCCGAAGTAGTTCCATAGTCCTGGAATCGCTACTATGATGGGAAGACGAATCCAAAGGATCATATTTGCAAATTTGAGAATGCGGCACTCTTGCACCAGTACATAAACAGTGTAAAGTGTCAGGTGTTCTTGAATACTCTATCAAGGGTTGCCCAGAGATGGTTCCAGAGGCTGCCCTAGGTTCTATCAACTCCTTCCTAGAGTTCAGAATCGCTTTCCTGCATCATTTTGCCAGCAGCCGTCGATATCAGAAGACGACGTTAAATTTGTTCGCCCTTAAATAGAAGGCGAAGGAACCGCTGAAGGATTATATCCAGCGGTTCAACTGGGTGGCGCGAGATGTGCCAACCGCGACATTGGAGATACTTGTCAATGCCTTCACGCAGGGACTCTCTGAAGGGGACTTCTTTCGGTCACTGGTGAAGAAGACGCCAACCAGTTTTGATGATTTGCTGGGGCGCTCTATCAAGCACGTCAACGTCGAAGAAGTGCAGCACGCTCGCCGCAAAGAACCAGCCGGAGCCCCTGTGCAATCCACGATGCGGCTCGAAAGTAGGGAACCCCTAGCACCGGCCCGGGCGAAGGATCCTCGATCTGGGAAGGACCACTGGGCTAGTAAGAGAATGCTAGTGGAGACGGTTGACACCCAGGAACCAGAGCCACCAAAGAAGTACTGCGACTTCCATAGCAGTACTACGCACTCTACTGAGGAGTGTCACACCTTGAAGAAAAGGTTGTCTGAGGAAGCAGATACCAAACCTTGAAAGCGATGGAAGAAAGCCGGGTACCATCGAAGATCCCCTCGACGGAGCTTTTCTCCTTGCAAACGGTAGTCGGGAGAAGACAGAACCCGGCGGCAATCTCGGTCATGCTCTAGGGGAAGGAGTCAGGAGATTGCACCCCATCGGTCTCCTTCACCCGAACGAGACCCCAAGAAAGGCAAGGCTCCTGTGCGTGGTCCTCCTTCCGGCCATGTGGGGGTGATATCTGGAGGCCCTTCCAGAGGAGACTCCTATCGGGCAAGAAAAGCCCACACTCGTCGGTTGGAAAACTATGTCATCAGGACGAGCAGTAGCCAACATCAGGGCCCTACTATCTCCTTCAGCCCTAGAGACATGGAGGATGTGGAAGCCCCCCACGAAGATGCCCTGGTAATTATTGCACGTATAGCAAATTATGAAGTTAAGTGTATCTTCGTGGATACAGGTAGTTATGTGAACATCCTATACAAGGCAGCCCTGGATTAGATGCAGATCGATGAGGACGAGCTACATCCCGTCTCCACTTCGCTCTTTAGCCTCACCGGATACCAAGTTCAGTCAATAGGGTAAATCTCTCTATCCCTATCGTTGGGAGACGACACGCTGGAGAGGACGAGGAGGACTCCCTTCCTGGTCGTTGACTTCCCATCGTCCTACAATGCAATCCTGGGGCGCCCAACACTCAGCGTATTCCAGGCGGTGGTCTCGGTCTACCACCAGAAGATCAAGTTCCCGGTGGGCGATTAGGTGGCCGAGGTCAAGTGAGATCAACTAGCGTCCCGACGATGCTACAGCGGGGAGGTCAGATCTGATGCCCGCAAGAACCCGAAGGCTCATGAAGTTCTACAAATTGACCTCGCCAACCCCTGAGAGGAGGAGGAACCCAAAGAAGAACGGAGGGAGGTCGAAAGTGAAGAGGTCCAGATCCACCCTCAACAGACGAGGGAGTTACAAGGATTGCTGCCGACCTTGCACCGGAGCTGAGAAGTCGTCTGATTGACTGCCTGCAGAACCATCAGGACGTGTTTGCGTCGGCTACCGAGCAGATTAAAGGAGTTCCCCTAGCCTTGGCCATGCATCGCTTACATGTGACCCTGGAGCTCGGCCGGTGAAACAAAAGTGAAGGCATTTCGCACCCGAGCAAGACAAGGTTATCAGAGAAGAAGTCAACAAGTTGATAAGAGCAAGGCACATAAGAGAAGTTCAATTCCTAGCTTGGTTAGCTAATGTAGTCATTGTCCTTGAGCCAGGGGATAAATGACGGGTCTGTATTGATTTTAGAGATTTGAATAAAGTCTACTCTAAAGATTGCTACCCCTTGTCTCGGACAGACCGTCTAGTGGATTCTACTTCCGGTTGTGATTTTATTTCGATGTTGGATGCTTATCAAGGATACCATCAAGTTCCCCTCACTCCTGAAGACCAAACGAAGGTCAGCTTCGTGATGGCAGATGGGACTTATTGTTATAACGTCATGCCGTTTGGGTTGCGTAATGCTAGTGCGAACTATCAGCGGATGATGGATAAGGCCTTTCGACATCAGATAGGGAGGAACATCGAGGTATATGTGGACGACATCCTAGTCAAGACAAACAAGGGAAAAGACATGATAGCCGACTTGGAAGAGACGTTCGCCACCTTGAGGGCCAACAAGATGAAGCTGAACCCCGCCAAGTGTCTATTCGGGTGAAGAGTGGTCGGTTCATATGGTATATGGTGACGGAGAGGGGAATTGAGGCTAATTTAGAAAAGGTAAAAGCTATTCTAGACATGCCATCTACCTGCAACTTCAAGGAGGTACAACGGCTGAATGACAAAATTACGACCCTATCCAGGTTCATCTCCAAGTCTGCCGACAAGATCATGCAATTCTTCAAGATTATGAGAAAGACAGTCAAGTTCGACTGGGATGACCAGTGTGAGAAGGTGTTTACAGATCTAAAGGCTTATCTTGCCGAGCTCCCCATCCTTTACAAGCCAGTGGAAGGGGAGGCATTGTTCGTCTACCTGTCCGCAGCTGAACAAGCGGTGGGCTCTGCTCTCATCCAAGAAGAAGGCACTGTGCAGTACCCAGTATACTTCTTCGGACACCTCTTAAAGGACACAGAGACATGATATACTATGATGGAAAAGTTGGCATATGCTATGGTATTAATGGCTCGGAGGCTCCAGCCATACTTCTTGGCACATCCTATTGTGGTTCTCACTAACAGCCCGCTCGGACAAATCCTCACCAATTCGAAAGCTTCGGGTCGGCTGATCAAATGGACAACAGAGCTGAGTGAGTACGGGATCGAGTACCAGCCTCGTACTGCCATTAAGGCACAAGCTCTTTCGGATTTCATGCTCGAGGTTGTTCCAGAGCCAGAAGTCGAAGGAGTTTGGAAGATCTATGTGGATGGGTTGTCCAATAGCAAGCATAGCAGAGTCGGAGTGCTGATGGTTTCCCCTCGGGGAGATACGTTGCATTTATCTATCAAACTCCACTTCTGAGCCACCAACAATGAAACCGAGTACAAAGCAATTCTAGCAGGGTTACAAGTAGCCAAGCACATGGGAGCTGCTCGAGTTGTCCTGCATTCGGACTCCCAGCTCGTTGCCCAGCAAATAAAGGGTGACTTTGAAATAAAGTGCGAGCACCTACACAGGTATATAGCCATGTATGAGCAATTGAGATCGTCTTTCACAGAGGTTCTTCTACAAAAAATCTCCCAGGCAAACAATGTCAAGGCAGATGAACTAGCCAAGTTGGCTAGCTCCATTACCTTGTGGACGTTGGATGAACCCAGTACTGCGGAAGGAACAATAGCTCAGATCGAAGAAGAAGCTGAAGGCTTTACATTAATCGATTGGAGACAATCTTATGTGGAGTTCCTACGCAGTGGCAACTTGTCGGTCGATGATAAAGGCGCCCGACTATTCCATCGCCGGGCTTCCAGATTTACACTAGTCAGAGATCAACTATACAAGAGAGTCTTCACCCGGCCATTACTCAAGTGTGTCGGGCTAGAGGAAGCCGACTATGTCATGCAAGAAGTCCACGAAGGCATCTGCGGGAGCCACATTGGGGGATGTCTAGGAAGATCATCCTGGCAGGATACTTTTGGCCAACATTGCAGGTCGATGCCATCAAGTTTGTAGCTGGATGTGAGGTCTGTCAAAGACATCAGCATATCACTCACCGCCCAACTGAGCCTTTGTGAGTCTCCACCGTGTCTTTCCCATTTGATCAGTGGTGAATGGACATCATGGGTCCCTTTCCAATTGGGCCCCAACAGAAGAAGTTCTTACTAGTCCTGGTTGACTATTTTACAAAATGGGTGGAAGCTGAGCCTCTTGCACACATCACGGAGGCTGTAGTGATGAAGGTCCTATGGAGAGACATCGTCTGCAGGTACGGGATCCCTCACAAATTGGTGTCGGATAATGGTAGGCAGTTTGCAGGACGCAAACTCAAAGAATGGTATGATGGGCTGGGTATTCGACAAGCCTTCACTTCAGTTGTCTACCCCTAGGGCAATGACCAAGTCGAAGTTGTCAACTGGGAGATCGTCAGGGGTCTCATGATAAAGCTAGACTACGTCGGAGGCAGCTAGGTAGAAGAGCTCCCGAGCATTCTATGGTCCTACCGCATGACTCCCAGAGAAGGGACAGGACAGAGCCCTTTCAACTTGGTGTATAGTGCAGAGACTATAATTCCGATAGAAGTCGGTGAAGAGTCAACTCGGCGGCAGCACTACAAAAAGGAGGAAAATGATCAGGAGCGGTTGATCAACCTAGATCTTGTGTCAGAGGTCCGTGATAAAGTGGCCACCCGGCTTGCAGCATACAGGCAGCGCATGCAGCAAGCATACAATCGCTGGATAATCGCACGAACCTTGCAAGTAGGGGACAAGGTCTAGAAACGACTCAAGCCAGTAGGCGAGCCCAGGAAACTCGAGCCACAATGGGGCAGACCCTACATCGTCATCAAAAAGCTATCCGGAGGTAGCTACTATCTACAAGACGATAAGGGCAAGAAGCTGGAGAGGTCGTGGCATGCCAACTATCTCCAACCCTATCGCACCCGGTGAGATTTGTGAGATACAATATATACTTGTTTATGTATTCCTGCTGCCTTGCAGTGTCAATTATTAAAAAAATGAGACGTCTCATCATGAAGAGTCAATACATTTGTCTAAAATCTTACTACCTTGCGGTGCTACGGATGCCCGAGGTGAGTAGGCTTGGTCATGGTGCTGCGAATGCCCGACCAGGAGCTACTTAAACCCTACTACCTCACGGTGCTGCGGATGCCCGAGGTGAGTAGGCCTAGTTCGGGTGCTGCGGATGCCTGACCAGGAGCTGCTTAAACCCTACTACCTTATGGTGTTGTGGATGCCCGAGGTGAGTAGGCTTGGTCGTGGTGTTGCGGATGCCCGACCAGGAACTGTCAAAACCCTACTACCTCGTGGTGCTACGAATGCTCGAGGTAAATAGGCTTGGTTGTTGTTCTGCGGATGCCCGACTAGGAGCTACCAAAACCCTACTACCTCGCTGTGCTGCGGATGTCCGAGGTGAGTAGGCCTAGTCCGGGTGTTGCGGATGCCCAACCAGGAGCTGCTAAAACCCTACTACCTCGCGTTGCTGCGGATACCCAAGGTGAGTAGGCCTGGTCCAGGTGCTGCGGATGCCTGACTAGGAGCTGCCAAAACCCTACTACCTCGCGGTGCTGCGATGCCCGAGGTGAGTAGACTTGGTCGTGGTGTTGCGGATGCCCGACTAGGAGCTGCCAAAACCCTACTACCTCGCGGTGCTGTGGATGCCCGAGGTGAGTAGGCTTGGTCGTGGTGTTGCGGATTCCCGACCAAGAGCTGCTAAAACCATACTACCTCGTGGTGCTGTGGATGCCCGAGGTGAGTAGTTTTGGTCGTGGTGCTGCGGATGCCCGACCAGGAGCTGCTTATACCCTACTACCTCACAGTACTGCGGATGCCCGAGGTGAGTAGGCTTGGTCGTGGTGTTACGGATGCCCGACCAGGAGCTACTAAAACCCTACTACCTCGCGGTGCTGCGGATGCCCGAGGTGAGTAGGCTTGGTCATGGTGATGCGGATACCCGACCAGGAGTCGAAAAAGTCCTACTACCCCTAACCATGAACTCGAGGAGAGTTTGTCGGAATATAGAGGAGGAGGGAAACCAGCACACAACCGACCAAATATAAAAGAACACCATTAGACATTGAAGGCAAACACGATATTTCATCATTGCTAGAGAATCCATATTACAGAGGTAACAAGCTTCCTTTTACTTCTAAGTGGGATACATTGAGGATAGCATCCTAAAGAAATACAAAATATAAGTGTACATGGGGGATACAATTATTAGACCCCGCAGAGGAGGCTGCTCTATTGTCCGGACTCTCCTCTATTGCCTTGTCATCTCCTCTTGGCTGCCGAGCTAGGAGTTGTCTCCTTATGGCTACTGAGCCGAGGGTCATCTCCGTGTGTCTATGACATCTTAGGCCTTCGCTAGAAGTAAAGTGGCACCAACCTGAAGGGCACAAAATAAAAGGAAACTAGGCAGAGGACATGCGTTCCAAAGAGGAATATCCCCATATTGCCCTCGACGGAATTATGCAAGTTCTCTCATTTCAGATAATAACAGAGGAGATGAACAACAAAAGAAAGGAATATAGGAAACAATAAAGAGTCTACTCTGGGTACGCAAGGTAAAGGGACGAAAATATTCCATTCACAATCCTTGGTTACATTTGTTGGATACATTGGATTCACATTTGAAAACAACAAAGCAAAATACAAAAAGAGACAACAACTACGACTCTACCCTCTCGGTCGGCGCTCGTCTCGGCCTGGTTGATAAGGGGGGCCCAGGGTGGGTTGGTGCCTATCTTCAACATGCTTGCTCCTCGGGCCTGTGAGACTCCTCCTCATCCCAGGGTAGGCACCTGTCTTCAACGCGCTTGCTCCTCGGGCCGGAGAAGAACACTTGATTGCATAGAGAGCAAGAGTACAAAAGAGAAAACACCAAAGACAAAGCATGCAAACAATGTGTTCATTCAATTCAGATGATTACATATTGAATACATCAGAAAAAAAGAAAAATTACAAGACACAAAAAAAAAGATACAAGGACGAGGTTTGGGAAGAGCTCTTATAGATCCTTCTCTTTAGGCGAGAGCTCATCCCAAACCTGGCCGACGCTTAAGGTACTCAGGTATGCGTCTGGTTATAGCATTTGAGCTTTCTGGAGCTGCTAGGTGGCACCATTAAAGCCCTGTTTTAGGAGGTTTAGGACCTGTCTGTTGAGGCAATCGGCCCTTAAATGATTGTTGAGGCATCATGGTTTTGATGTATGGGCGAATAGGTTTAAGGTTAGAGTGTTATGTTATATTTGATGTGTGTGATTGAGTTTGCAGGACTTGGAGAATCACACATGGTGGACATATCCGAGGGAGGAGAGCTCCAAGGGCAAGCCGGGAAGTGGACTTCAAGGGTACACGTGAAGGGTGGCATGGTGGAAAGCCAAGGGAAGGCTTGCGTGCGCATCCGAGGGACGATAGCCAGAGGAAGAGGACTTCAAAGGGCGAGCCAAGGGAGTAGACCTGAAGGCACACGCGAAGGAGAAGGTCCGGAGTGGCTGGAACTAAGCTGGGAGGCAGGGCAGTCGACTGGCCTGGAGGCAGTCGACTGCCAAAACCCACAGAAAGTTTGCGGCCTCGGACCAGTCGACTGGCCTTGGGGCAGTCGACTGGTATACCCCGAAACTAGCCATTGGCTAGCTGTTGGCTAGCCGTTGTCCAGCAATTAATGCTGGGCCAGTCGACTGCCCTTGGGGCAGTCGACTGGTGCGGGGCTGGACAGACTGCGAGTCTGTCCTTTTCACCTATAAAAGGAGCACCTTTTTGCACGTGTACGGTACGGTTCCGTATAGTAACGAGGTGCTGCCCAACTGAAAAGTGTTCTTGCTTCCTTTCACTCAATTTACTTCATTCTGTAAAGAGGAAGATCGCCGTTGTAAAGGTTTCTCCACCTGAAGGAGATTTTCATAGTGGAAGTTGTGCTCGCGGCGTGGATCCTTGGATTAGTCACCCATCTGGATGGATACCAAGTAAAATACTTTTGTTAGCATTGTTTCATTTTATTTTACATATTATTTCCGCTGCGCTAACAATTCTGTAGAGATCGAAACGATCAGAAAAAGTGCATTCACCCCCCCCCCTCTGCACGCCTTAGACGATCCTTCAATTGGTATCAAAGCCGGTGCATTTTGAAAGATCTAACAGTCAACCAGAACAATTGTGATGGCGTTTCAAGAGGGATACTCAACCGCACGACCTCCGTTCTTTGATGGGAACGACTTCGCCTATTGGAAAGGTAGGATGCAATACTATCTCATGAATGATATCGAAACTTGGATAAGTGTTGCAGATGGCTTCGAGGCGCCCGTCGATGAAAGAGGAGACCCAACACCGATGAGATCATGGTCAAAGGAGGTGATGAAAAGGGCGCAATCAAATGCCAAGGCCACCACCACATTACAATGCGGGCTCTCGAAGGAACAACTGAACAAGGTGAGGCCGTTCAAGAGCGCCAAGGAGCTATGGGACAAGTTGGTGGAGTTGAACGAGGGGTCAATCGAGTCCAGAAGAGCAAAGAAGGACTTGCCAGTGGCCCAACTGTAATCCCTTTCCATGAAGAGCAACGAAACCGTCAGCCAGCTACATGGAAGGGTGAAAGAAGTGATAAATGAGCTCCATGTGATTGGAGAGAAGATAGAGAACCGGGACATCGTCAGGTACGTTCTACAAGCATTCCCAAGTACCACCTTGTGGGCATCCATGGTTGATGCTTACATGGTATCAAGGGACTTATCTTTAGTTAAATTAGACGATTTGTTTTGTGAATTTGAACTGCACGAGCAAGCTAACATTTCGGTCAAAGAGATAGGTATTGCTTTTGTTGCAGAAAAGGAGAAGAAGAGGAGGAAGGAGAAGAAGAAGATGGTCTACTCATCTTCATCAGATTCAGAGGAGTCAAGCACCTCTATGGATAGTGACTAAGAGGCCTTCATGGTAAGAAAATTTCGTAGAGCATTTAAAAGTTTATCTAACAAATCCTATGCTAGGAAAGGGGTCAAAGGTAAGAGTAAGGCCAAGGAAATAATCTACTATAACTGCCACCAAGAGGGACATATGAAGAACGAGTGTCCCCAATTAAAGAAAAGGGATGACAAGAAGGAAGAAAAGAAGAAGAGTGACAAGAAGAAATCAAAGGGAAAGGAGAAGGGTGCCACCAACCTCAAGGCGACTTGGGATGGCCCCTCATCCTCAGAGGAAGAAGAAGAGCAAGTCTCCCACTTTGCTCTCATGGCACAAGATCACTCAGACTCATCAGATGATGAACGAAGCTCAAGCAGTGAAGATGAGAGCTCCTCCACCTCATCATTAGAGTCAGAAGCTTCGGTAAGTGAGGTATACCACTTACCCTCCTCTAATTTAGTGAAGATAATTTCTAGCACGAACATAGACTTAGCTAAGGCTAGAAGTAAAGTTAAGGATCTAAAAGAACAAATTGTCATGCTTAGAGTAGAAGCTACTAGACTTAAGGATTTGCATGCTAGTTCTACCTCTTCACATGTTTCACACATTGAAAATGAAAATAAGGAATTAAGGAAACAAGTAGATGACCTCACAAAGGCCCTTAAGAAATTCCAAGTGAGATCTAGTAACTTAGATATGATCATCAACAGCCAAAGGACTGTGTACAACAAAGCCGGGTTGGGTTATAGGCCTAAGACCAAGGAGGTAGCATTTGTTTCACTTACCGGTAGGATTGGTGCATCTAGGAGACTAGGAGCTAGGGGAACCACAAAGAAGGCATGGGTACCTAGGAGATTTCTAAATGATGCTTATGGATCAAAGATATGGGTACCAAAAGAGTATGTTTTCCATGTTGTTTAGGTAAAGGTGAAGGAGGCCCCAACTATATGGATAGTAGATAGTGGATGCTCAAGACACATGACCGGGGATGTGAGCAAGTTCACCACTATTAGCTACCTAAGAGAAGGGACGGTCTCCTTTGGGAATAGTGGAAAGTTGAGAATCATTGGTAGGGGCACAATTGAGGTATCTCCCACCATTTCCATACATAAAGTACTTTTAATCAAAGACATGAAATTCAATTTATTAAGTGTAAGCCAATTATGTGATGCCGATTTTAAAGTTGAATTTTATGCTAGAAAATACATCATTAGACATAATGAATCAAGTGATACCATATTAGAAGGATTTAGAGAGGCGAATTTATACTATCTTAATCTATCTTATGCTACTAACAATGTTGTTAAGTGTCTCATGTCTAAAGAAGAAGAAGGGTAGTTGTGGCACCGGAGACTTGGACATGTCAACATGAGAAGCATTGCAAGAGTGGCTAAGGAAGAATTGGTGAAGGGGCTCCCAATGATCAAGTACGAGAAGAACAAGTTGTGTGATGCATGCCAAGAGGGTAAGCAATCAAAAGCATCACACAAAGGTAAAACTCTAATCACCACCTCCTTACCTTCAGAACTTTTGCATATAGATTTATTTGATTGTCATAGTACTCCCTCACTTGTAGGGAGTATGTATTACCTAGTAATAGTAGATGATTTTTCTAGGTTTACATGGGTCTATTTCTTGAAACATAAGGATGATACCCTAGAGATCTTCATAGGATTTAGTAAAAGGGTAGAAAACGAAAAGAACATCAAAATAAACCGAATTAGGAGTGACCATGGTGGGGAGTTTCAAAACGCAAATTTCACACAATTTTGTGTTAAAAATGGGTACAAGCATGAGTTTTCATGCCCAAGGACTCCTCAACAAAATGGGGTAGTTGAGAGGAGAAACCGAGCCCTACAAGAAGCTGCTAGGACTATGCTTATTGCATATTCCCTTCCTAGCTATTTTTGGGCCGAAGCGGTTAACACCGCTTGCTATATCCAAAACCGGGTCTTGGTACATAGGTTTTTAGGAAAAATACCTTTTGAACTTTGGAATGGAAGGGTACCACAAGTCCACTATTTTAGAGTCTTTGGATGCAAAGTCTACATCTTAAATACCAAAGATGACCTAATAAAATTTGAGTCAAAAGCTGATGAAGGGATCTTAGTAGGGTACTCCTTAACTAGTAGGGGTTATAGAGTGTACAACAAGAGGACAAAAGTGATTGAGGAGTCCTCGAATGTTAAATTTGATGAAACAAGTAGTACCTACCCTAGGAAGGCCTCAATTGATAAAGACATAGAGGAGGTCCAACCCCTTGCCCAAAGAATCCAAGACCTACTTTTGGAGGGCAATGATCAAGGGGGAGTAAGAGGTACTCTAGAGGATGAGGAAGAAGGAGTAAATGAACCTACAACCTCTAGGCCCTTGAGACATCACCATGATCACCCTATTGACCAAATAGTAGGTGATGTAACTCAAGAAGTAAGGACAAGGTCCTACTTTAGAGATCAAACTAGTCAAATAGCTCTAATCTCGCAATTGGAACCCAAGTCCATTGATGAAGCATTGGGAGATGTTGATTGGGTTTTAGCCATCCAAGAAGAGCTAAATCAATTTGAGAGGAGTGAAGTTTGGGAGTTAATTCCTAGGCCCAATGATTGTACTATTGTAACCACTAGATGGGTGTTTAGGAACAAACTAGATGACCAAGGTAAAATCACTAGGAACAAGGCTAGATTGGTAGCTAGGGGGTTTAACCAAGTTGAGGGACTAGATTATGATGAAACTTATGCCCCCGTAGCTAGGTTAGAATCAATTAGAAGTCTACTAGCCTATGCCGCTCACATGGGTTTCACACTCCACCAAATGGATGTGAAGTCGACATTCCTTAATGGGATCATTAAGGAAGAGGTCTATGTAGAACAACCCCCCGGGTTTGAGGACCCTAACTATCCAAGACACGTATATAAATTATGAAAAACCTTATATGGATTGAAACAAGCTCCCCGGGCTTGGTATGAATGGCTTTCTTCATTTCTAGTGTCCAAGGGGTTTAGGAGAGGAACAATTGACCCTACATTGTTCCTAAAATCTAAGGACAAGGAGATATTTGTTGCCCAAGTCTATGTAGATGATATCATTTTTGGGTCAACAAATAATGACTTCCTACAATAATTCATCAAGTGTATGGAAGATGAATTTGAGATGAGTCTTGTAGGAGAGTTAAACTTTTTCTTAGGCCTTCAAGTTAAGCAAACTAATGAAGGTACACATGTCTTTCAAACCAAATATGCTAAGGAGATGTTAAAGAAATTTGGTTTAGAAAATGCTAAGGTAGCATCTACACCCATAGGAACCAATGTGAAAATGGATAGTGACATTGAAGGGAAAATGGTAGACTCTAAACAATATAGGAGCATTATTGGTAACCTCCTATACCTAACCGCTAGTAGACCCGACATACTTTTTGCGGTAGGTATGTGTGCAAGGTACCAATCTTGTGCCAAAGAGTCCCATTTGGTTGTAGTCAAGAGGATCTTAAGATATGTAAAAGGGACCCTTAATGTCGGACTTTGGTATCCTAGAACCCCTAGTGTTGACCTAATTGGATACACCGACTCAGACTATGCGGGTTGCAAGTTAGATAGGAAGAGTACAAGTGGAGGGTGTCAATTCCTTGGGTCTTCCTTAGTTAGTTGGAGTAGTAGGAAACAACCATGCGTTGCCCTATCAACAACGGAGGCAGAATATATGGCAATGGGTGAGTGTGTTTCCCAACTCCTTTGGATCATACACACCTTAGAGGATTATGAGCTACATTACACCAAGGTCAAAGTCTTGTGTGATAATGTAAGTACAATCAACCTAACTAAAAACCCGGTTCACCATTCTAGGACAAAACACATTGAAGTGAAACATCACTTCATTAGAGACCATGTGGCAAGGGGAGACATAGAACTACACTATGTTGAATTCAAGTCGAACCTAGCCGATATCTTTACCAAGCCTCTTCCAGAATCGGAGTTCACATTCTTAAGAAGAGGCCTTGGAATGTGTTTTGTGGAAGTATAGGATGAACTTGGAGACATTAGCTTTGAATAAGGGTGCTTGATCCATTAGGGTGATACATTTGGCTCACTTGTGCTTATGGCACATTGTTGAACCATTAAAAGTATCAATATATGAAAAATAAACCAACTATGGGGAAGGCAAGTGTTTAATCAATGGACACTTTGCCCAATGATCATAGTTGGACATTTTAAACTTTTGAAAACCATTTTATGTCTTACATACTTTGCCATGCATTTAGAATTCATATGATTGCAAAATTGGTTTCAAAGTTTGATACAAAATGTAGTGGTTTTCAAAGATTTTAGATTTTTGTCAAAAGTCATGCATGTTTGAAATTTTATATGGTTTAATATTTTTCCCTGATAAAGTATAACATTTCAAACATGTATGCAAAATTTTAGAATTTTTGGAATTTTCTGGAAGTTTATGAAATTCGGCAGAAAAGATGAAAAATCAGACTGATGGACTGGCACGCCTGTTTTCAGCCACTGTGAGAAATTTCAGAAATTCCATATTCTCACATTTGATGCCATAGGATTTGGTTGCTTGAGGCAATCATTTTGATGGTGTCAAAGGGGGAGAATGGGTGGTTTAAGTTAGAATTTTGACTTAAAATGGATGCTTTTAAGTATTTTATCTAACTTAGAACTTGAATGCTTGAATGTTTAAAATGGAGAAGACATGGATTAAGAGGGAGGTACCTCTTAGGTTCTGATATGTCTTATATTTTTAACATATTGTTGTTGTTAAGTGAAAACTTAACTTGGATTATGAGTAGAATTGAAAATGGGAATAAGACATAGATTAAGGGGGAGGTTACCTCTTAAGGATGTCTTAATTTTTCAATTGTTATGTTTTGCTATTGCTATGGCTATGTGATTGTAATAATTTATTTGAATCCTTGGGGTTGACGAGGCTATTTGTGTTTAAATTTTGTAATTAAATACGGCATTCTTAGCCGATTGTTTTAATTTACTTTCGATTTAGATTTTTTGTACACTCCTTCATGGAGTATAGGATCAATGGATGTAAATTAAAATAATTTTTTATCTCGGCTCGGATCTTCTTCAAGAGCTTGTGCATGGTGGAGGAGGTGGAGACGAGGTGGCGACACGACGGGAGGCGTATTAGAGAACAAAAGCCATAATAATTGGAAATTTAGATTTTTCATGTGTATTGTTTATTGTTTGATATGCTTGTTGTGCATGCTTGTAAAATTCCTCAATTTTAAATTACTAAGTGGGAGAGGGAATCTTTGAGTCCCGTGGCCTCCATTACTAATTTGATAAGTGATGCGAATAAACTTGCACGTTGGCTCTGAGTATCTTCCTCCATATCGGATGAGTTTGTTTTGCGGATCACTAGATCAAATATGATTTTAGAAAATTATTTAGGAGCGTATGATCTTTCCTATCGGAAGGGACATAAACCTAGATAATTACCTTAGTATTAAGTAATGGTGTACACTTAGATGCAAATAATAGTATCCTCCCCATCGGAGTCACTGCTATTATTTGTATGGCCGGAGATAAACCAACTATTAATTTTATTTGTAAAAAAGTAAAGTTGATAAGATAATAAAATTAATGGGTGAAACCTCCTCTTACAAATGTTTGAATTTGTATACGTCTACACCATCATGACATACAAACTTCACGGTGTTTTGAGGTGTTGGTGTTTTTAAAATTTTATTATTTGAGGAATCAATATTATTTTAAAAACTAATATTTTGATCATTGTGATTCTTAGGATTTTTCAAAATGGCTTTCAACCCACTTGTTGTTATTTTAAAAGAAAATAAACTTACTAGTCTCAATTATATTGATTGGAAAAGAAATTTAGATATTGTCTTAACTGCTGAGAAGTACAAATTTGTACTTTTTGATATATGTCCCGCTAAGCCTAGTGATAATTCTAGTGAAGAGGAGAAAGAGAATTATAGGAAGTGGATGAAGGCAGATGAGATGGCGCGATGTTACATTTTAGCATCTATGTCAAATGTACTGCAATATTAGTATCAGGCTTTTGTTACTGCCTATAACATGATGTTCAATCTCAAGGAACTCTTTAGACACTAGAATAGGGCTGCTAGGAAAGAAGCTATGAGAAACTTGATGACGACCACCATGACTGAGGGAACGCTCGTGAGGGATCATGTTCTCAAAATGATGGCTCATTTGAATGAGATGGAATTTCTAGGGGCTAAAATCGATGAAGAACCTCAAGTCGATATCATTCTTCAGTCACCACCTAGGAGTTTCGAGAAGTTTCGCCTTAACTATAATATGAACAAAAGGACATATTCATTGGCGGAACTTCTGACAGAACTCCAGGCAGCTGAGGAGCTTTTTCGTCAAAGTGCTCAAGCTTATATTGGTAAAAAAAAAAAGTTTCTTCTTCTAAGCCAAAAGGCGGAAAGAAGAAGAAGAAACAAGGTTTAGCAAAGAAAGCGGCTGGATCTCAAGGACTTCATGCTAGAGTGAAGAAGCCGAAAGGCAAGTGCTTCACATGCAAGCAGACTGGACATTGGAAGGTGGACTGTCCTCGCCGAAAGGAGAAAAATCAAGGTATATCTTTTTCAATAGTTGTTGAAACATGTTTAGTGGTGTTTTCTACCGTACCTGGTGTATAGATACTGGAGCCACTGATCATGTCTACAATTCTTTGCAGGGGTTCCAGGAAACCAGACGACTAGCTGAGGGTGAGATTATCGTCTACATGGGCAATGCTACATAGGTGGCGGCTATTGTAGTGGGAGATGTTTATTTATCTTTTGATAGGAATAAATGTTTGGTTTTAAGAAATTGTCTTTACGTACTTTCTTTTAGAAAGAATTTAATTTCAGTTTCTAAATTATTTTTGAATGGATATTCTATTTCTTTTAATGACAGAGTTGTTATAAAAAGGAATAGGCAGATTATCTGTTCTGGTGCGTTGGTTGGCAATTTATATACTCTTAATCCAAAAACTCCCACGATGCATATAGAGATAAAAAAGCACATCTTCTAATCCTAATAAGAGAAAAGAACCTTCAAAAATGAACCAAACATATCTTTGGCATCTAAGGTTAGGTCATATTAACTTAAGCAGAATTCAAAGGTTGATAGCCGATGGACCTTTGGGTTCATTGGTGGTGGAAGATTTCCCAACCTGCAAATCTTGCATGGAAGGTAAAATGACCAAAATGTTGGTGCAAGTTGCATTAATGATGTTCTCCTCTAAGTATTTTAATGGTTGACAATACACTTAAGTCAGTGATACATTGAACAGACAAAGGGGAGCAAAGGAGGAGTAACCTAAGTGGAAGAAAAGTCCTAGTTAACCTAGGCACTAAGACCTGGTGAGTGGAGCTGGGCACTAAGACCTGCTCGGAAGGTGGGCACTAAGTCCTGATCGAGGATTGGGCTCTAAGTCCTGGCAAAGGGTCGGGCACCGAAGACCTGCTCGGAAGGTGGGCACTAAGTCTTGGTCAAGGACTGGGCAAGAAGACCTGGCCGAGGGTTGGGCACCGAAGTCCTGGTTTGGGGAATTGGGCACGAAGACCTGACCGAGGGTTGGGCGCCGAAGTCCTGGACTTGGGGTTTGGGCACGAAGTCTTGGTCCGAGGGATTGAGCAACTTAGCTGAGTGATGACTAAGGACAGAAGTAGAGACGTGTCGGAGTTCGGACGTCTCGAGGTCCGGGAGTATCGGAGGCTAAGCAAAAGTCCACCCGAAGGACTGGGTGGCAACCGTTTCCTGAAAGGAGTAGGTGAAAGGCGCGTTCTCGGGGGTGGGAACTTACGTCGGTTTGACCAAGGGTTTCGTGGAAATCCGAAGTCCGAACCAAGTCCTTAAGACTAATATTGTATGTATATGTGCTTTGTGTTTGTGTATCTTGCAGGTATCAAGAACCGGAGACAAAGCAGGTGGAAGGTTGGAAAGCAACCAACCCAGGCGCCCCCACTGATGGGGGCGCCAAGATCAAAGCCTAAAACCCAGTGTTGGGTTGAAAGGCATGATGCCAGGCGCCCAGCATGATGGGGGCGCCCAAGCCAAATAGAAAAATGGTAGGTTCGTGTG
The DNA here is from genome assembly GCA_024364735.1 of Boesenbergia rotunda. Taxonomy (NCBI): domain Eukaryota; kingdom Viridiplantae; phylum Streptophyta; class Magnoliopsida; order Zingiberales; family Zingiberaceae; genus Boesenbergia; species Boesenbergia rotunda. The sequence goes on from JAGFNQ010005818.1 coordinate 207,115, forward strand.
GTAATCAGAATAGACTTCCAGCAGGCGCCCGGGACATTGGGGGCGCCCAAGTTGAAAGTTGTTTTGCTGTTTCGAGGTCGAAACACAAGATAAGCCTCCACTCAGGTGCCCGGGAGGTCCCAGACACCCTGGTCAGAAGTTTTATCAGCCACGGCGAGGTCGGCGCGCGGATAAGGTTTGACCGAGTTTATAGGTGCGCCCCCAGCGTATCAGGCGCCCGTATGAAGCCTATATAAGGGGCTTCGACCCCTCTGCTTAAAACACAACTGCTGTGAGTGGTTCCGAGCATTCTGATCGACGACAACATGCTAAAGACGAGGGTCTACAACCGGGAGGCTCCAGGAGGAAGTGCGCGGCACTTCGGAGGTCCAGATCGGCCAAGTTTCAAACTCTAGTTGTTCGGTTTGCATTTAGTATTCTGTACTTACTTTGCTTTACTTTTGATTGTACATCTACACTGTAAGACGGGTTTTCTCCACCTCCGAAAATTCTAGAAAGGAGACCAATAGTGGGCTCACGCCGAGTACATAGGCCTTGGACGTACTGACCCTGGGGGGTTGGGAACCAAGTAAATAAATCCCGCTGTGTTCTTGTGTTCTTTCTATTTTATTTTCCGCTGCACTAACACTCTGAGTCCAGTACGAACGAATGCTTTACGAAGATTTCTGCGAGAATTTTAACGGTAGATATTCACCCCCCTCTATCGACGGCACCGGTCCTACAATTGGTATCAAAGCTAGGCCGCTCTTCATCGGACTAACCGCCAACGGAACAACGATGCCAAGAGTTGAGGGGGAGTCCAGTGGTGAATCAGGTACAATTTTTTTTAATGTCCATTTTTAAGTTCCATATTATTTGTTTCGCGTGCAGGGAGAGAGGGCACTATAAAAATCAGTGCCCTACTCGTAAGACTCGATCTATACTACCGGCGGCAAAGGGGACACCAGCGCCAGGAGTCCGGAAAAACAAGGATCACGTACGATGCTTCAAATGCGAGGAGTACGGACACTACAAAAACAAGTGTCCGGCGAAGGTACGTAAGATTTATGTTCCAAAAATTTTACAAATTCCTACAATGTCTTTTGATAATTTAGTTAATTTTTCTGATAAATTAGATTTACTGCATAGTAAAATTAATACTTTGCATGTCAAATTAGAAAATGCAGATATGACTAAAATATCAAAAATTAATTTTTTAATTCAGAACATCAATTCAGTTATTTCTAAAATAAATTATCATAATTTTAATTCTAATAAACCTAATTCTGATAATTTTAATTCAGATAAATTTAATCCTAAGGATAAATCCGAATTCAAATTTGAAAATCCTAAGGATAAATCTGAATTAAAAAATCTTAAGAATAATTCTAAAGATAACTCTGAAGTTAGTGAAGATAATTCTGGAGATAATCCTAAAATTATTTTTGAGGATAAAAATGATTTTATTAAAAATCTTCAGGATAATTTTGAAGATAAAATTCTCCTAGATAACAACTTAATTATAGATAATCTTGAAAATTTTTACAAACTTTAACTAGTGGCCCAAATTACTCCTCCTACTTTGAGGATACTGAAAGATGTAAATTTGAGGATGAGGAGGATATTGAACTATCTAAGATAAAGGTCATAGTAAATAAAGTTCACAAAGGTTCAAACAAATCCAAATTGTTAGAAAAACTTAAAAAGATAGATAAAGAAGAGTCAGAAATTTTGAAATAATGAAAATTCTGAACTTAAACCCACAACTATTAATCAATCATTTCAACCTTAATTATTCAAATCTTAACTTAAATCTTAATTTAAATTAAATCTTAATTTAAATTAAATTTAAATTCAAATTAAATTAAATTCAAATTAAATTAAATTTAAATTAAATTAAATTCTAATTAAATTAATTTTAAATTCAAATTAAATTAAATCCTAATTAAATTAAATTCAAATTAAATTAAATTCAAATTAAATTAAATTCTAATTAAATTCAAATTAACTTAAATTAAATTCGAACTTAAATTAATTTAATTCAATCTTAATTAAATTAAAACTTAAATTAATTCAATTAAATCTTAATTAATTCAAACTTAAATTAATTAAAATTAATTCAAAATCAATTAATTCAAACATAAATTAATTCAAATTAATTAAATCTTAACTCAAATTCACATTAATCTTTAATTAATCATTAATTAATTCAAATTAATTCTTAGATTAATTAATCCGTAACTTTAAGTAATATTTTTTTAATTCATAAATAACTTAAACTCAAATTAAATAAAATTCTACCCAAAGTACAACAATAAATTTAATAAAACTAAATATGTTAAAGTGGGTTGACATATTCACGGGTTCACACGACATATATCAAATCGGGAATTTGATACATCTTTAGAAACGTAACTAAAATGCTTTGGACTTGTTTGAATCATGTATTAATGTCATGGACATGCATCTGTTATTTTCTTTTAAATATATGACATGTCATTCATATTTAATTTTGTGCATAAATTAGAACGGTTATAGGAAAAAGATTACTTGAAACTTGAACAACCTAGTATTGGGTAGAGGTGAGATGATAGTACGTTAGGGAAGCCATCTTGGCGGAACTTGCTGAAGCTACCGATCCAAGACCCAAACTAGTTAAACCAAAATCATTCAAGAAGTAACTTGAAGATGAATTTTCTATAAAAGGCTTTGTCAAGGAAAGGGTTGATGATCCAAAAAGGCTACGGCCAAAGAAGGTCTAGTGCCTCGCCAAGACCTGGAAGCCAATTACTGAAAATCAAACACTTAACTATTGCTAAATTTGAATTTAACACAAGTTTCAATCAAATCTTAGATTTAATAATAAATTAAGGAAAATGATTCAAGCATCTCACAATACACCCATAAGGCAACCATGATTGCTGTATTGAGACACCTAGAATGGGTGAGATGTTAAGGACTAAGAAATTGATGAGCATGTTTCAAAACTATTTTCAAAATTGTTAGAATATTTTTTTAAAAATATATTTTCAAAATAGAGCTTCAACATAATAATATTTGTATGGAATTCATGTTTGTCTGATTAAATATATATGATATGTTTTCAAAAATTATATCATTTTCAAAAATTGTTTGACTCACGCAATTAGACACAAGCCTCTTAGGACAACACTAAAGTTCCTTAAAGCACTTAGATAGAGTCAAACGATGTTGGGTACAGGAGGAGTGTTTTCACTCTTTTAAAAAAATTTCTATTATTTGAAAAGACTTTTCGAAAACTGTGCCTCAATTTCTATCACAAATGTTTTCAAAAAGGCTTATACTTTAAAAATTATCGTCTTTCCAAATTGTGGTTTCAAAATTTATCTACCTGAAAATTATCATTCATTTGATTTTAATAAACCCTAAAGACACAGAGGAAGGTCCACTTAATGATCTACAGGGGCTCCAAGGATGTGTCGAATTTAGGGGGAGTCTAAATCAAAAGAAAATTCTCTAATAAGTATTTTTCAATTTTTTAATTATGAAAAATTCATTTGGTCTAAATCAAACCCTAAAGACTCAGAGGAAGAGTACTTGTGGTCAACAAACTTCCTAGGACTGGGTCAAGTTTAGGGGGAGGTTAAACTAAAAGAATTATTAAACATTTTAAAGAATATGTTTTCGCGCACTACATTTTCAAAATCTTGTTGAAAACATAAATAGTCAGTCTTTCAAAATATACTTACATATATTTTCAAAGTACTATCATTATTTTTTAAAAAAAAAAATCTATACGGAAAAAGTATTTTCTTGAGTTTGGAAAATTTTCCAGTACACTTAGGAAAATGTCCTTGTAGTCAACAAGGTTTCCTAGGATTGTGTCAGACTGGAAGGTAGACCAAGACTTTTCAAACAACACTTATATTTTCCAAAATTGCAAACTTTTATTCAAATATTGCATAATATCTTTCAAAGTTACTTATGGTTTTCAAAAATGTACATTTTTCAAAATACTTACATTTTTCAAAAGCTCATAACAATTTTCAAAGTACTTGTACTTTTCAAAGCAGTTAATATTCTTTCAAAAGTTATGCAAAATTACTGTATTTTCAAAACAAATGCACTAGATAAAAATTTTTCTAAGTACAATTTTTTTTTTTTGAAAATTCTTCTAAAGCAATAGTGTTTAGATGATAAGTTTTCAAAATACTTAAGTACTTAGTACTACTATGCCTTCAAAAATTCTATACTAAGTATTTTCAAAAGAACAAAATGTGTTTATTGTTGGTGCAAGTAATTTTTGGTTTCTTTTTGATGTGTGACAAAGGGGGAGAGATGCGCCTTAAGTTAGAAAATTTTAAGTTAGAAAAATTTTAAAAAAATTCTTCTCTCTCTTACCAAAGGATCAATTAATCAAAATGGTTTCAAAAGGGGAGAGTGAAAGTTAGAATTTTTTTTATTTTTTCTTGAGGATCAAAAATGGATTTTCAAAACTTAGATCATTTTTTATTTTTGATCCCAAGGATAGTAAGTTAGCCCCTTCAACCAATCTAACTTAAGATATTGTCAAACATCAAAAAGGGGGAGATTGTTGGTGCAAGTTGCATCAATGATGTTCTCCTCTAAGTGTTTTAATGTTTGACAATACACTTAAGTCAGTGATACATTGAACAGACAAAGGGGAGCAAAGGAGGAGTAACCTAAGTGGAAGAAAAGTCCTAGTTAACCTAGGCACTAAGACCTAGTGAGTAGAGCTGGGCACTAAGACCTGCTCGGAAGGTGGGCACTAAGTCCTGATCGAGGATTGGGAACTAAGTCTTGGAAAAGGGCCGGGCACCGAAGACCTGCTTGGAAGGTGGGCACTAAGTCTTGGTTGAGGACTGGGCAAGAAGACCTGGCCGAGGATTGGGCACCGAAGTCCTGGTTCAGGGAATTGGGCACGAAGACTTGACCGAGGGTTGGGCGCCGAAGTCCTGGACGTAGGGTTTGGGCACGAAGTCTTGGTCCGAGGGATTGAGCAACTTAGCTGAGCGATGACTAAGGACAGAAGTAGAGACGGGTCGGGGTTTGGACGTCTCGAGGTCCGGGAGTATCGGAGGCTAAGCAAAAGTCCACCCGAAGGACTGGGTGGCAACCGTCTCCTGAAAGGAGTAGGTGAAAGGCACGTTCTCGGGGTGGAAACTTGCGTCGGTTCGACCTAGGGTTTCATGGAAATCCGAAGTCCGAACCAAGTCCTTAAAACTAATATTGTATGTATATGTGCTTGGTGTTTGTGTATCTTGCAGGTATCAAGAACCGGAGACAAAGCAGGCGGAAGGTTGGAAAGCAACCAACCCAGGCACCCCCACTGATGGGGGCGCCCAGATCAAAACCTAAAACCCAGTGTTGGGTTGAAAGGCATGATGCTAGGTGCCATGATGGGGGCGCCCAAGCCAAATAGAAAAATGGCAGGTTCGTGTGGTAAGCAGAATAGGCTTCCAGTCGGGCGCCCGGGATGTTGGGGGCGCCCAAGTTGAAAGTTGTTTTGCTGTTTCGAGGTCAAAACACAAGATAAGCCTCCACTCAGGCGTCCGGGAGGTCCCAGGCGCGCTGGTGAGAAGTTTTATCAGCCGCGGCGAGGTCAGCACGGGGATAAGGTTTGACCGAGTTTATAGGGGCGCCCCCAGCGTATCAGGCGCCCGTATGAAGCCTATATAAGGGGCTTCGACCCCTCTGCTTAAAACACAACTGCTGTGAGTGATTCCGAGCATTCTGACCGATGACAACACGCTAAAGATGAGGCTCTACGACCGGGAGGCTCCAAGAGGAAGTGCGTGGCACTTCGAAGGTCCAGATCGGCCGAGTTTTAAACTCTAGTTGTTCGGTTTGCATTTAGTATTCTGTACTTACTTTGCTTTACTTTTGATTGTACATCTACACTATAAGAAGGGTTTTCTCTACCTCCAGAAATTCTGGAAAGGAGATCAATAGTGGACTCACGCTGAGTACATAGGCCTTGGACATACTGACCTTGGGGGGTTGGGAACCAAGTATATAAATCCTGCTGTGTCCTTGTGTTCTTTCTATTTTATTTTCCGCTGCACTAACACTCTGAGTCCAGTACGAACGAAAGATTTACGAAGATTTCCGCAAGAATTTTAACAGTCGATATTCACCCCCCCCCTCAATCGACGGCACCGGTCCTACACAAAAGACCTTTTAAGACTAAGCGGTATAGAGCCAAAGAAGTGTTGGAATTGGTTCATTCTGATTTGTGTGGTCCTATGACTATCCTGGCTAGAGGTGGCTTTGAATATTTCATCTCATTTATAAATGATTATTCAAGGTATGGATACATTTACTTGATGCGCCGCAAGTCTGACTGCTTTGATAGGTTCAAAGAATTCAAGGCTGATGTCGAGAAACGTCAAGGTAAAAGCATCAAGACACTATGGTCTGATCATCGTGGAGAGTAGCTCTTGGGAGAGTTTAGGAATTACTTATCAGAGGCTGGGATTCAATCCCAATTGTCTGCACCTGGTACACTCCAATAGAATGGTGTGGCAGAACAAAGGAATAGGACTCTTATGGAAATGGTTAGATCGATGATGAGTTTTTCGGAATTACCGAATTCTTTCTGGGGATATGGTCTGGAAACGACAACGTATATTCTGAACTTGGTACTGTTGGTGCAGAAAGCACCCAAGTCGAACCTGAGTTTTGATAATGGCAACAGGGCTCAAAAGTTAAGTCTTACTTGTTATCTAATATGTTACTCTAGTGTGCAGGGTAAAAAGTCCTAGCGAAGGACTGCTAGGCACTGGCGAAGGAATGCCAGGGTACTGAAGCCCTAGCGAAGGACTGCTAGGCGCCAGGTGAAGGATAGCTTGGGACTGAAGACCTAGCGAAGGACAGCTTGGTATCCAAGACCTGGCGAAGGACTGCTAGGAAAAAGTCCAACCGGAGGAGCTGGTTGGCATCAGGTACATTCTCCCGAGAGGAGTAGGTGAGGACGCGTTCCCCGTCGAGGGAACAGTAGGCGTCGGTTCGACCTAGGGTTCCATTTTGGAGACCCAAAGTCAGAACCAAGACAGCTAAGGCTATATAAACTAACATCTTGTTGCTTTATAGTGTTTTGGACTAACCCTGGATGCAGGACCGAAGGAACGAGTGTCTACAGCTCAGAGAGCCTCAAAGGAGTGAGGCAACAGCTGACCAGGGCGCCCGGAGTGTCCCGGGCGCCCCCAAGGTGAAAACAAAACACATAATGCAAAGGAAGGCTTTGACAGTTCATGTTCGGGGCGCCCCCATGCTCCCGGGCGCCCCCGCTGCACCCGGGCGCCCCCAGGTGAAGCTACCGAAGCAGCTCCAGCGAAGCCAAGAGGATAAGAGTTTGACCCGGTCAATCCGGGCGCCCCCAGCGTCCCGGGCGCCCCGGTCAAGATCTGATCCCGAGTTTGAAGGGATCAGAAGCTGACCGAGATAAAGGCGGATCGGCCAACACGTGAGGGGGGCCCCCGACGTTCCGGGCGCCCCCAGGGCCTATAAAAGGGCCCTCGACCCCGAAGCTTTAGACAACGAATTCTTTCAACGCTTCTATGCTCTTCTGCTTCCGCGCTCTGCTCCAGCAACCTCCCGACTCGAGATACAAGCACCGACGACGTCCTACTGCTCCGGAAAAAGTAATCTACATCGGACGTCGGTAAAAAGAAGAGTTTAATTTCAGTACTGCACTTTAACTGTAATTCCATTTCTGTAACTGATTTTGCGCGATTATAGTATTTCCCGCAGTAAACGGTCAGCGACCGTGGGCCTTGGAGTAGGAGTCGACCTAGGCTTCGAACCAAGTAAAAACCTTGGTGTTTGTATGTTTTTGTTTTTAATCTTCCGCTACGCATTCTCTTTTCAAATCCGAACGTTTAACGATATTCACCCCCCCCCTCTATCGTTTCTCTCAATCCAACAAGTGGTATCAGAGCGGGGAAATTAAAATTTGGTGCAACCACCAGTTTGTAAATTTTTCAGATTTTTTTTTCGTTCGAATTTCTTCTAATATTTTTTTTCGAATTTCTTCTCGTTGATCGAGGTTAGTGCAACACCCCTCGACGAATATTTTTTTCTTATCCTACACTACTAATCTAAGACCAAGTCTTGGGATATTTTTTGTTTAGTTTACATTTCAGATAAATTGCCATGCAAGAAGGCTTCAGCACCGCACGACCACCTCTCTTCAGTGGAGAAGACTTCTCCTACTGGAAGAGCAGAATGGAGGTCCACCTGAAAACTCAAGTGGACATGTGGATAATCATCCAGTCCGGACTGGAGATTCCGAGAAATGCTGAAGGAGTACCTCAAAGCTACACAGAGTGGGACACCGCTCTGAAACGAAGAATTGAAGCGGATGCAAAGGCGACCCAGACCCTTCAATGCGGCTTAACAAAAGAGGAGTTGAACCGGGTGGGCCCTTTCAACAGTGCCAAAGAGCTGTGGGGAAAACTGATCGAGTTGCACGAAGGGACATCAGACACTCGGATCAGCAAGAGAGATCTGTTGGGACCGGGTGCATGTTGACAAGGATACGGGTTCGTAAATTTTAAAATATTTACGTGCAGCGGAAGAATTAGCATAAATAATTTCTTAAATTATTTTCGACCACGTATCTAGCATGCGACCTTATGATGTGTGGACATGATCATAAATTAAAATTTTGCGAAAAGTAAACTAATTTACTTCAATACCTCGCGTAACTCGAAGTAAGGGACGAGATCCAACCGTAGCGTCCCTTGGAAGCTCCGCCTCTATTCGCATCCACGCCGAGTTCTCTTCGGGATGACTTCGCAAAGTCACGAGTTTTGTGCCGACGAGAACTACTAGATTCTCTAAAGGCACAACTAGAAGATCAAGAGAGAAGAAAGGAAACTAACCACCAAGTAACGGAATCAAAATTTCAAGAAAGGAAGGAAGGAGTCGCGATCCGCTTCTTCTTCTTCTTCGGCACGAACTTGGTGGAGGAAACTCACGGGCACCCTAAGTGCTTGCGCCGGCCCTAGGGGAGGAGAGAGAGCCGGCCCTAGAGAGAGAAAGGGCACCGGCCCTAGAGAGAGAGAGAGAGTTAGAGAGAGAGAGGGAGAGAGTTAATCTCTTGATCAATCTATTAAGGAAATCAAGCCTAGCCTTGGTTCCTTTATATAGTAGCCTCTCCCTTGCCAAGTCTCCCCTTTAACGGAATTTTTCATAAGAAATTTATCCTATAAATTTTATTTATGAATTATTCCGTTTAAACCAAGTTTTATTATAACTAATTTTATAATAAAACAAATACATCTCTCCTTTTATTATGGAATAAATTTTACAAGAAATTTATAAATTTTCTTTATTATGGTAAAATCAATTCATAATTGATTTCATAGAATTAAAATAAACCATTCCATGGATCATTTTAATTTCCATAAAAAAGAATAAATTTCTATAAATTTCTTTATATAAATTTCTTTATACAAATTTATTTATCCATAATTTATAAAACAAATCGCGCTAGATTTATTTTATTAATTAAACCAAATAAATTGGTTTCTCCCCAAGTGGTGGTCGGCCAAACCAAAGAGGGTTGGCACCCTCTTTGGCCGGCCAAACCGAGCCGAACCCATCGCGAATTAAACTCATTTAATTCGCCCAATAAGCCTTCAAAAGACTTAGCCATTTTAAGCTTCCGTTGCGCCTCTGATTAACTCAGATTCGACATATTTCTCTTGATCGGAAAATCCAATTTTCAACTCGTTTTAAATCCCTCGGATTACTCGTAGTGCGTGTGACTAAATAGACTTTCGATTTATGTTGGCCGTCTATAATCAACCAATTATAGAACGATCATGAGTGGCACCTAGTAGTACATCATGACCCCCAATTAATCGAAAGATCAACGGTTGACCTCAGAAGTGATTCTGAAACCCTTCAGCAGCTCTAATGAATCGTGCCCCATTCCCTTCACCATCTTATACCCACTTGGTTCAGGACATGGTCTGTGTGTGTCAGTCCCCACTAGGCTGACTACGTCACACCTAGCCCAAGTAGTGTCTTTCTCATCCTTTGGATTTCTAATTACTCTCATGTATTTAAGAGACTCATACTCTAAACATGACATGCTCTGGCCAGAGGCTTTGAGTAACAATCCGACGATAGGCCTGGGTATACATCTCCTCGCAAGGAGTGGTGAATCCTTTCTAGGCTGTTCAAACATCTTCGGGCACTTCGGCTTATACCCAATCATCCTGGGTCCACACCTCCTTGGAGATGCTTGCTTAAGATGTTAAAGTATAAGTCTCCATGACCAAGATGACTTGAACACCGCAAGTCAAAGGAACATCGTACTTAAGCTGCAGTAAGAACATCACTGACATATCTATATAGATTACCATATGAAGTTTTACAGCTAGTCACTCCAATGAACTAGTTCCCTTAACTAGCATCCATGTTTATCTCCGGACATCCCAATGTCACCAGCCAGTGAGAATCAGCTGATTAGAGAATAACCCATGTTAGTCTCAACAGAATTGATAGTGTCCGTTTTTATCAATTCATCGACTAGGGATATTTTCAATACTTCACAATTGCACATGTAGAGATAATCACTAGTTGTGATCTCATCACAAATACTCTTATGCTGTGAATTGTATTGCGGACATTCAGTAGATGAGTTTAAGATCCCAATCAAATACACAAACATGTATACTCAAATAGTGAATTTTCATTTATTAAAATAAATGATTACAATCATAAGGCGATTGCCTTAGGACACTTCTCTCATATCACTAACAAACTCCCACTTGGCCTAATGCCAATCGCTACGGTATCCAATACCACAGGCTCTAACATGACCCTCAAACTTGCTCTGAGGCAAGGCCTTAGTTAAAGGATCCGCTAAATTCCTTTCAGTGGGAATTTTCTCAATTTGTATATCATTCCTACTTATAATCTCTCTGATCAGATGATAGCGGCGAAGCACGTGTTTGGATCGCTGATGAGACCTTGGTTCCTTTGCTTGTGCAATAGCTCCATTGTTGTCGCAGTAAACCGGTACTGCTTCATCAATGGTTGGAACCACACCAAGTTCGGAGACGAACTTCTTGATCCAGACTGCTTCCTTTACTGCTTCCGAAGCTGCGATATATTCCGCTTCCGTGGTAGAATCCGCTACGGTGTCTTGTTTGGAACTCTTCCAACTTATTGTGCCTCCATTCAAAGTAAATACGTATCCAGACTGAGATTTGGAGTCATCCTTATCTGTCTGGAAACTGGCATCTGTATACCCCACGTATTACCATATCTCCTTCTCCATATATTAGGAACACATCCTTAGTTCTTCTTAAGTACTTAAGGATTGTCTTGACAGCCGCCCAGTGATCCATACCTGGATCAGACTGGTATCTGCTCGTGACGCTCAGAGCATATGATACATCGGGCCTAGTACATAACATAGCATACATGATAGATCCTATCGCGGATGCATAAGGAATCTTATTCATACAAATCCTCTCGTCTTCTGTGCGCAGACACATAGACTTTGAAAGGTTGATCCCATGCCTGATGGGAAGGTAACCTTTCTTGGATTCCGACATGCTAAACCTTTTTAGCACTCGGTCTATATACGTAGACTGCGAAAGACCAAGCAACTGTTTTGATCTATCTCTATAGATTCTAATCCCAAGGATATAGGTTGCTTCTCCCAGGTCTTTCATGGAGAAAGTTTTGGACAACCAAATTTTAACTGTCTCTAAAACTAATATATCGTTTCCTATAAGTAATATGTCATCGACATATAATACTAGGAATACGACTGCACTCCCACTAACCTTCTTGTACACACAAGGTTCGTCAGGATTTTGTGAGAAATCAAACTCTTTGATTGTCTCATCAAAACGGATGTTCCAGCTCCTAGATGCTTGCTTCAGTCCATATATGGATCGTCGAAGCTTGCATACTTTGGTTTTATCAACCGATGTGAAACCTTCAGGTTGTATCATGTATACATCCTCAAGCAGGTTTCCATTAAGGAAAGCTCTTTTCACATCCATTTGTCATATCTCATAATCATAATGAGCTGCTATGGCTAGGAGCATCCGAATGGATTTAAGCATAGCTACTGGCGAATAGGTTTCGTCATAATCAATTCCTTGTTTCTGACGATATCCTTTTGCCATTAATCTAGCCTTAAAGGTAACAACATTACCTTCCATGTCGGTTTTCTTCTTGAAAACCCACTTGCACCTTATGGGCTTAATCCCTTCAGGTGGGTTAACCAAGTCCCATACTTGATTTTCGTACATGGAATCCATTTCTGACTTCATGGCTTCAAGCCATTTGTCCCTTTCTGAATTTTTCAGAACATCTTCATAACTGATAGGTTCGTCATCGCTTATGAGTAACACGTCATTCGATTCACTTATGAGAAATCCGTATCTCTCTGGAATATTGCGTGTCCTATCAGATCTACGAAGAGGTGGTGTTGTTGTAGGTTCAACTGATAGCTCATCATTATGAGTTATTGGTTGTGGGTCTAGACTAGGTGTCTCTGTAATGTCTATTAGAGTTTCTTGAACTTCATCAAGTTCAATGCCACTCCCACTATTTTCTTGTAAAAGAAATTCTTTTTCCAGAAATACAGCATGCCTTGAAACAAACACCTTTTGTTCCAAGGGATGATAGAATTGGTAACCCTTCGTTTCCTTAGGGTATCCAATAAATAGACATTTATCAGACTTAGCATCCAATTTGTCTGATACAGTCCGCTTCACATAAGCAGGACAACCCCATATCTTAAGGTGAGTTAAGTGAGGTTTCTTACTATTCCATGTCTCATATGGAGTAGTAGAGACTACCTTGGTCGGGACTCTGTTTAGCAAGTAAACAGCTGTCTTAAGTGCATAGCCCCAAAAGGATTTTGGAAGAGTTGCATGATTCATCATCGACCTAACCATGTCCATTAAGGTTCGGTTGCACCTCTCAGATACACCATTATGCTGTGGTGTATATGGCGGAGTCCATTGGGACAATATCCCATTGTCCCTAAGATAATCTTGAAACTCTTGACTTAAGTATTCACCACCTCGATCGGATCGAAGTATCATAATACTTTTGCCAAGCTGTTTCTCTACTTCATTTCTGAACTCTTTGAATTTCTCAAAAGCTTCAGATTTGTGTTTCATCAAGAACACGTACCCGAATCGTGAGTGATCATCGATAAAGGTGATGAAGTAGCTATAGCCTCCTTGTGCAAGAGTTGACATTGGTCCACATACATCAGTATGTATTAGACCAAGCAATTCTCCCACTGGATTACCTTTTCCAGAAAAGGGTAATTTGGTCATCTTGCCTTTTAAGCATGATTCGCATGTATCAAATGAACCGGGTTCAAATGATTCCAGAATTCCACATCGGTGTAATTCGGTCATGCGTTTCTTACTTACATGGCCAAGACGGCAATGCCAAGTGTAGGAGTCTATTCGATTATCTATTCGAGCACGTTTGTTGCTAACTTCGATATTGAAAACCTCATTGGATAAATCTAACGTGTAGATTCCATTGCACAAAGTTCCATTCCCATAAAGAACGCCATTTAATGTTATGTAACAACAATTGTTACTAAAAGTTAAATGATAACCCTTTTCATTCAAACATGAAATAGATACAATGTTCTTTATTAACGAAGGAACAAAATAATAATTATCCAATTCTAAGATACGTCCAGTGGGGAGCTTTAGCAAATATGTTCCGATGGCAACAGCAGCAATCTTTGCTCCATTTCCAACTCGCAAATTTGTTTCTCCTTTGACGAGTCTTCTTCTATTCCTTAGCCCTTGTATGTCATTACATATATGTGAGCTACACCCAGTATCAAGTACCCAGGTATTTGAGGAAATAGAGTGACATTCAATAACGAAGATACCTGAAGAGGATGGGGCATCGGATGCCTTATTCTTCAAGGACTCAAGATAAACCTTGCAGTTTCTTCGCCAATGACCCTCCTTGACACAATGATGGCAAGTTCCTTTTGGTTTCTTTTCAGTCTTTTTGGCCTTTTTCTTCTTCCCTTTATTCTGTTCTTTGGCCTTCCTCTTAGAACCTTTCTTCGAGGAACCAACTAACAGTACCGTCTTTTGATCCGGCTTTACAGAAGGGTCCACAGTCTTCAGCAGGTTGAGCAACTCAGGAATGGTAGTCTCTAGTTTGTTCATCTGATAGTTCATCACAAATTGTGAATAACTTTTGGGCAAACAACTCAGAATTAAGTCAATACTTAGTTCATGATCCATTGCAAAACCGAGTGTACTCAGTCGCTCAATGTACCCCAACATCTTTAACACAAACTGCGAGGCAGAAGTGCCTTCCTGCATCTTAGTGGTGAAGAGGAGTCTGGAGACTTCGAACCTTTCGGATCTCGCCTGCTCTTCAAACAACTCATGAAGATGGAAGATGATGGTATAAGCATACATATGCTCATGCTGCTTTTGCAGCTCAGGTATCATAGAGGCTAGCATGATGCAACTCGCAAGTTCAGAATCGGTCACATGTTTCTGATAGGCCATTAGCTGGTCTGGAGTTGCACCTTCTGGAGGATGGTTGGGAAGTTGATCTTCAAGGACATATGCAAGCTTCTCTGCCTTGAGGACTATCCTCAGGTTTCGAAGCCAGTCCATGAAGTTTGGCCCAGTCAGTTTATTAGTGTCCAAAATGGAACGCAAGTTTAGAGAAGACATGATCGAGTGATTAACCTAGAAATACAAATTGAGCTTATGTGAGAAGAATGATAAAGAATGTATCAATATACATTAATTAAAAATCCTATTTATTTTTTCAAATTGAATAACCCTTTTTATCAATTCGGGAGATTGTAGGAACATCTCCAAATAGGTTGATATCCAACCATAGATAAGAACAACCATGGCTGTGGCCATCAAGTTATTCTTAGCTATGAAGGTAGGTAATTATACCGATTACATATCACATATATGTAACTATCACTTTATGCTATCAACTAATTGAATGTTTGCATAAATCATTGGGTTGTTAACTCATTAACAAGTATGCGACATTATACATAGCACCCAACTGCACCTCTCTTTGCATCGACCTTGGCTGTGGCACAACAAATCGATGCTCCAAGCTTAAGGCTGACCCATTAATCAAGAAATAGTTTTAATGAGGTTGGAGCTCATTCAATCGTTTAGTCAGGCTTGGATGTATCCAACAACCAAAACTAAGGATTGACCTCTGACTCCAAATATATTAATCATAAACTAATTCCATGGTTTGAACATGTTGAGGTTCAAGCCGGGCATGGATGTGTCCATCAACCCAAATGAGAAACAAAACTCCGATTCTAACCATATTAATGGAAGGTGTTGGCCTTAATATTTGTAAGGGGTTTTGGGTCTCATCCTTTCTTTTCTAAGCACATTCATGACATATAATTATGTCATGACTAACGATTTCCTTAATAAGTATTGTGTGTGACTTAATTTATCAAGTCCCATGAATTGAATTAGGAACCGGATTTCCTAATTCTAATTTCATACTTTATTAAAGGAATTGTTTTGGGAAACAATTTCCTAAATTGTCATAATCAATTTCGGAAATAATATGTTTAAGACTTTGATTTCTCTAAATCAAATCTTATTAAATTAAGAGACAATTCCCTTAATTCAACCACATATTATTTCATGAAAATCTCATTTAAGAAACTCTATAGGAAACCATTTTCCTAATTAATTTTGGAGACAACAATATGTAAGGGCATCACCTCTTAAATCATATTTTATTCATGGGATTTAATTAATTACAACAAATTGTTTCTAAGGGTGGCTCCCCGAGGCTCAGATACCCAAAGAAAAGTAATTTGTCGTAAATCCAATTTGGTCCGCTTCGGAAGCGTAACCAAATTAAACATGACAATTTCATTTAAAATTGGGAAATTAAATTACAACAACTTACTTTAAATTGGACGGCTCCCCGAGGCTCAATCCAAAATAAAGAATTTTGTTGTCAATTTAAAAACCAATTCAAATTTAATTGTCAATTAATTGTCCATAAATTTGTCTAGACTTTCTTGAAAGAAAGTGCCCAAAATTGCGAGATTTCATAATAGGTTTTCAGAATAATTGTAAGTTTCTGGTACAAAGAAAACTTACATATTTCCAAAATTGGAAAATTTCTAAAATAGAAAATTTCCAAAATTGGAAAGTTTCCAAAGATGGGAAGTTTTCACAATTATCATAAAATTTCAGAAACTAGGATATTTCAAACGTTTGCGAAATTTCATGAGGATTTCCAAACTTTGAAATTCCTAAATCTAAAATTTATAATAATTGGAAAATTTCCATAATTGAAAATTTTTCCAAAATTGAGATTATGACAAAGTTTTCCGCAAAACAATTATATGATTATGTCGAACACTAACCGGCTCTGATACCACTGTTGGGACCGGGTGCATGTTGACAAGGATACGGGTTCGTAAAATTTTAAATTTTTACGTGCAGCGGAAGAATTAGCATAAATAATTTTCAAATTATTTTCCACGTATCTAGCATGCAACCTTATGATGTGTGGACATGATCATAAATTAAAACTTTGCGGAAAAGTAAACTAATTTACTTTACCTCGCGTAACTCGAAGTAAGGGACGAGATCCAACCGTAGCGTCCCTTGGAAGCTCCGCCTCTATTCGCGTCCACGCCGAGTTCTCTTCGGGATGACTTCGCAAAGCCACGAGTTTTGTGCGACGAGAACTACTAGATTCTCTAAAGGCACAACTAGAATCAAGAGAGAAGAAAGGAAACTAACCACCAAGTAACGGAATCAAAATTCCGGGAAAGGAAGGAAGGAGTCGCGATCCGCTTCTTCTTCTTCTTCGGCACGAACTTGGTGGAGGAAACTCACGGGCACCCTAGGTGCTTGCGCCGGCCCTAGGGGAGGAGAGAGAGCCGGCCCTAGAGAGAGAAAGGGCGCCGGCCCTAGAGAGAGAGAGAGAGAGGGAGAA
>JAGFNQ010005819.1:0-25506 GCA_024364735.1 Boesenbergia rotunda
CAAGGAAGAGTGAAGCCAGACGCGAAGGCGGTTGTCACTCTACAATGTGGCATGAACAAAGACCAACTCATCAAGGTTGGTCCTTTCACAAGTGCAAAAGACTTGTGGAACAAACTCATAGAGCTCCATGAAGGCACCCGAGACTCTAGAATTGCCAAGAGGGACTTGTTCCTCAATCAACTCCAAAATCTCTCCATGAAGGAGAATGAGTCGGTAAGTGAGCTCCATAGCTGGTTCAAGGGAAGTCCTTAATGGACTTCATTCAATTGATGAAAAGGTCGAGAATCGCGACCTTGTGAGGTATGTCTTGAAAGCATTTCCGAGGAATGCTTTGTGGTCATCCATGGTGGATGCCTACAAAGTATCCAAGGATTTATCTATTGTGAAATTAGATGATTTATTTTGTGAGATGGAATTGCATGAGAATGGCTAACAAAGGCCCAAATGAGAAGGGGATTGCCTTAGTTGCAGGGGATCGAGTCACTAGAAGAAGAAGGAGAAGAAGAAGGAGAAGGAGGTCTCATCATCCTCATCCTCTTCCGAATCCGAATCCAATTCCGAGGAAGATGACAGCGGCTCTTCTTCATCCCGAAATGGCCAACTTGTGAGGAGGATGATGCGAAGAGACCGACGTTTCAAAAGTAGAGGTAACACTAGTGAATCCAAACTTGATAAGAATAATGCATCTTGCTTTGAGTGTGGCAGGAAAGGGCATTTTAAGAATGAGTGTCCGAAGCTTAAGAAGAAGGAAGAAAAATCCAAAAGGAAAGAAGAGAGATCCAAGAAGAAGAAGAAAGCTTTGAAGGCTTCTTGGGATGAGTCATCCTCTAGTTCATCCGATGATGAAAAGGAGGAGAAGAGCACAAGGCAAGTGACTCTCATGGCTCTTGGAGAGGAGAGCAGTGGTGAATCTTCAAGCTCCGCAAACACGGCTTTATCATCTTCGGATGATGAAGAGGTAACTTCTCCCGAGCTTGAAAAATGCTATAGAGCAATTGCATGTTTAACTAGTATGCTTAAGAAATCCAAAAACAAAGTTAAAGCATTGCAATTAGAAATTGATCAATTGAAAGCTTCTAGGGATGATAACATTGATGACTTGCATGTTGAATTACTAGAAGATGAAATTAAATCTTTGAAACATGAGATTGTAAGCTTGAAATCCTCTAAGGTTGAGGAAATCAGTGATATGCATGATAAAGTCTTAGTAGAGGAAAACCAATCATTGAAGAGTGAAGTTGAGAAGCTCAAGAATATTCTTGGGAAATTCTCAAATAGCTCTAAGACCCTAGATATGATCCTCAATGCCCAAAGGGCAGTCTACAATAGGGCCGGTATTGGTTACCGCCCTAAGGAACCCTCATTTGTATCTCTCATGTCTAGGACTGACATGAGACAATCTAGGACACCCAAGACCCAAAAGAAAGTTATCAAGGCATGAGTGCCTAAGTCATGTTTAGTTGATGCTTTAGGTCCCAAGGTTTGGGTACCTAAGACTTCTATTTTTCGAATTGTGTAGGTTATGATTGAGGGGGAGCATCTATCAACTTGGTTTGTTGATAGTGGATGCTCCAAACACATGACCGGGGATAGATCATTGTTTACCACATTTCACAAGAAGAGTAGAGGTAATATATCATTTGGTAACAATGGTAGTCTTAAGGTCATAGGAATAGGAGACATTCAAATATCCGAATGTCTTAGAATCTCGAATGTCCTTCTAGTCAAGGGGATGAAGTTTAATCTCCTAAGTGTCAGTCAATTGTGTGACACGGGTTACACAATTGACTTCCAACCAAGTCAATGTCTAGTTAGACAAAATGACACCTTGGACACGGTACTAGTAGGAGCAAGAGTAGACAATATCTATCAAGTTTCATTTAAAAGTGCTACTAATGCTTTTGCTAAGTGTCTCATGTCAAAAGAAGAAGAGTCCACACTTTGGCACCGGAGGCTAGCACATGTGAACATGAAGAACATCCGGAAGCTGGCCAACAAGGGACTAGTTCGAGGCTTACCGAGCATCAAGTATGGAAAAGATAAATTATATGATGCGTGCCAAATGGGTAAGCAAACAAAATCTGCACATAAAGGTAAAAGAGCTGTAAGTACTTCCAATGCATTAGATTTACTTCACATGGATCTATTTGATTGTAGTACCATCATATCATTGAATGGAAGTAGATATTGCTTTGTTATCATTGATGATTTCACTAGATATACATGGACTTTCTTTTTAAAACATAAGGACCAAACCTTAGATATTTTTATTTTTTTTGTAGAAGAATTGAAAATGAAAAATCATCAACAATTAAGACAATCAGAAGTGATCATGGAGGTGAATTTCAAAACCAAAGGTTTCTAGAATTTTGTCAAGATAAGGGGTATAGACATGAGTTCTCTACTCCTAGAACACCACAACAAAATGGTGTTGTAGAGAGGAAGAACCGTGTACTTCAAGAGGCTGCACGAAGCATGCTCAATGAGTACTCACTCCCGAGTTACTTATGGGTCGAAGCTGTAAATACAGCTTGCTATGTGCAGAATCCAGTTCTCATCCATAGGTTTTTAGGAAAGACTCCTCATGAACTTTGGTTTGGGAAACCACCTACGGTTAAACATCTAAGGGTGTTTGGTTGTAAGGTGTTCATCCTAAACACCAAGGATCACCTTGGAAAGCTCACGGCAAAGGCTGATGAAGGGATACTAGTCGGGTACTCCCTCGTTAGTAAAGCCTACCGAGTCTACAACAAGAAAACTAGATTAGTTGAAGAGTCTTCTGATGTTTTTTTTTTTGATCAAAATAAGTACTAAGTTTGAATGACCAATCAGAAAATGAAGTAGGAGTTCAACTCGAACTTAGGAGACTAAGTTTGAATGAAACTCCAAGTGTTGTTGAAGGTGATGAGTCGGATAACGGTGAGCCTAGACAACCCATTGATCAGCCGGATCCTGAGGCTGAACTTGTGTCTAGTGAACCTGTTCAAGAAGCACCACCAACACCAAGACAAACTAGATTAGCCTCTAGTCATCCCCAAGACCAAATTGTTGGAGACATCCATCAAGGGGTTAGGACTAGATCATTCTTCCGGAATGAGGCTAATGAAGTTGCTCTAATTTCCGAAATTGAACCTAGAAAAATTGATGAAGCATTAAATGATCCCAATTGGATTATCGCGATGCAAGATGAACTAGGTCAATTTGAAAGAAATCAAGTTTGGGACTTAGTCCCTAGACCCAAGAAGACCACCATTATTGGAACCAAATGGGTCTTCAAAAACAAATTGAACCACAAGGGAGAAATCATTAGAAACAAGGCACGCTTGGTAGCCAAAGGCTACAGTCAAGTTGAAGGCCTTGATTATGATGAGACTTATGCTCCCGTGGCACGATTAGAATCCATCCGATTGATGCTTGCGTTTGCAGCACACCGTGGCTTCAAATTATTTCAAATGGATGTCAAATCGGCCTTCCTAAATGGTTTGATTAAAGAAGAGGTCTATGTCGAACAACCTCCGGGGTTTGAGAGTACCGAGTTTCCAAACCACGTGTTCAAGCTCAAAAAGGCACTCTATGGCCTTAAACAAGCACCCCGGGCTTGGTATGAGCGGTTGTCAACATTCTTGATTGAAAAGGGTTTTGTTAGAGGTCAAATAGACCCTACACTGTTTCTACGAAGAGATGGTGACAATATATTTGTAGCCCAAGTATATGTCGACGACATAATTTGTGGCTCAAACAACAAGAGATATTTAAATGAGTTCATTGGACACATGGAGAGTGAGTTCGAAATGAGTCTAGTGGGAGAGTTGACTTTCTTCCTTGGACTTGAAATCAAGCAAACTCGCGATGGTATCCATGTGCATCAATCAAAGTATACATATGAAATGCTTCGAAAATTCAATATGACTGATTCGAAAGAGGTAACCACTCCCATGGCTACAAACACCAGATTAGACAATGATGAGAGTGGTAAACCTATTGATCTAACTCAATATCGAAGCATGATAGGTAGTTTGCTATACCTCACAGCTAGTCGACCAGATATACTATTTGCTGTAGGTATGTGTGCTAGATATCAGGTCTGTGCCAAGGAATCTCACCTAATCGCTGTTAAGCGAATTTTGAGATATCTCAAGGGTACAATTGGTGTAGGTCTTTGGTATCCCCGTACCGAATCTTTTGATTTAATGGGCTATACGGATTCCGACTACGCTAGATGTAAGTTGGATCGGAAGAGCACTAGTGGGGGCTGCCAATTCTTAGGATCGTCTATAGTAAGTTGGTCGAGTCGGAAGCAACATTGTGTTGCTCTTTCCACTACCGAGGCAGAATATATCGCCATGGGAGAGAGTATATCGCAATTGTTGTGGATGATTCATACCTTAGAGGACTATGGATTGAGTTACAAGGGTGTGCAAGTGTTATGTGATAACATTAGCACAATTAACTTAACCAAGAATCCGGTCCATCATTCTAGGACCAAACATATTGAAGTAAGACACCACTTCATTAGAGATCATGTAGCTAGGGGGAACATCATACTCTCTTATGTAGAGTCAAAGTCAAACCTAGCTGACATTTTCACAAAACCACTTCCCGAGAATGAATTTAGTTTCCTAAGACGGGAATTGGGAATGTGTCGCGCTTCATGATGTTCAAATTGCGGTCAAAACTCTTCATGATGATTTCAAAATTTTTGGGAACAATTGGGTAACTTTGGGAACATCTCACACAAACTATAAGGTTTAACAAAATGTTTTTGTTTTCTAGATATGGGGTGAGATGTTAGGTTTAACTCAATTTCTCAAAATGTCATTGCATCCCTTGAGGAATTAAGTTAACGAGATAATAATCACGGTGGTGACCAAGTATGGGGAAAACCATTGCATAACATATGTGTACATGACTCCATGATCATACTTGGACATTCCAATCAAGGCAACTTGATTGGAAACTTGGATTTGGAATCAAAACTTTGTTAAATTTAGTTGATTGATTGTTGATTGAGTTTGACTCCATTTGGATGGGTCAAAGTGTTTGTTGAACCTATAAGGACTTTTGATTCTCGTTCAGGGATCAATTTTAGTCATAGAATCATGTACAAGTTCGACAAAGTCCACCAAATATCGTTTGAGAAATTCAGAAGTTCTGAAACTGAACATTTCAGTTCGTATCAGGAACCCTGATCGGTCACCGGACCGATCAGGCATAGGGCTGATCGGTCCCTGTGTAACGCCCCAAAATTCCTATTTTTGGTTCTTAAAGTCATTAGAATTATTTAAAAATAGTTTAGAAATATTCTAGATATTTTTAGGAATTTTTAGAATATTTTTATGGAATTTTCTGAGTTCGTTTGGTATTTTAAAAAAAAGAGAGAAAGAAAAAAAAGGGAAAAACGTTTAAAGGGCAGCCGGAGTTCGAACCCGCGACCACCACGAGACCAGGAGAGCGCGCGACCAGCTGGGCTAGGGTATCAAGCACAAAAAAGGATGGAGAGACATGTATTTAAGTTGTATTTAGGTCAATCCGCCCCATAAGTATAAATAGATAATTAAAGAGAGAAGTTTTATTTTCTCTCAAACCCTCTCCCTCTCCCAAGTTGCGCCGACCCCTCTCCCTCTCCTCTCTTGTGCGCACGCCACACCAAGCCCTAGAGGGCCGGCCAAAGCTCTTCTCCAAGAGATATTCCTATATTCGGGATCCCCGCGACGAGAGGAACGCGTAGGCGCGAAGAATTCTCCGAGATCTCGAGTTTCTTCCGAGCTCTAGACGTCAATCTTGGTTGTAAGTCCAAGATATCAATGTAAGTACTGCTCACCTGCAGTAAGAGGCGGTCTTTCCACAAGAATTTCCCTTAAAAGTTTTTAAAAAGTGATATTTACTGCTTGTTAAGATTTTTGCATGTGATCTTAGTTCATTATATGCTTATATATTTTATTGAGTGCCCTATATGAGATTAGGGTCCAAGAAAAGCTATGAGAAAAGAAAAGAGAAGATAAAGATAAGAAAAGAAAAGGCCAAGGCCTTAAGAAATCCCCAAAAGTCAAGACTTAGGGATTTTAGCACGCAAGGTGCTCCAGAAAATGCCAAGGCATTTACAGATAAGAAAGAAAAGAAAGAAAAGCTATTTTATTTTCTAAGGCCAGTACCCGGCGTCCAAGGGCGTCGTTAAAGAAATCTAGGTGTCCAATTCCAAGGTCTTGGCCCTGGTAGACCAAGGTCTGCTCTATTAGGATTGGTGGCTCGCTACCCCAACCTTTTAGGGAACGCGCATGAGATGGTACTTACGTCTTCAGTGGATCCAAGTGATTAGTATTTTCAAGTATATACTTTAGCAAAGTTTTCGAAAGTTTAAGAAAGTTTTCAAAAGTTAAAGAATAGCTAAAGTTTCAAGTTGAGCCAAGAAAAGTAAACTGAGATTTATTATTGCTTGAGTATGCATGTTTTGAGTTATACATGTTCTTAGTTTTCTTTCAAGCATATTAGTATCCCATATGATTTCCATATTGTTCTAGAAGCATGTTTGCACTTTTCGAGATTTTTGTGAGCTAGATAGTACTTACTAAGCTTTTTGCTTACTAGATGCATTTCCTCTTATTGCAGATAAAGGTAAAGGCAAGCAATTCTGAAGGAAGGCGACGAGGCGGTGCTGAGAAAAGTGTGTGTGGTGGCTGATTTTGGAGAGATCTTTGAGACGAGACAATTTAGTTATTTGAATTACAATGTTATAGTTTATTCAATTTCAAGTTATTGCTTTATGGAGTTTAGCGAACATTTAAGTTTTGGATAGTTTTACATGCTCAATTTCTTAGAGTAAAGATTCCATGACATTTCATTTAGCATACATATCCTTATGGTTGCGTTGGATGAGTAGAAGTGTGAGTAGTTTGGAATATTGATACATTGTTGAGGATATTGATGCGTGTGCCAAGATAGTGCTAGTTTCCCTTTGAATCAAGTTTTTATTGCTTAAATATGTCTAGAAAAGTTGCATTCATATTCCATAATGCTTTAGCAATGTTATAGAATCTTGCATGATGAGTTTAAATGGTTAGAAGTAAAGTTTGGTACAAACTCTAGACTAAAGTTTTATATAATTTTTCATAACTTGCTAAATCTCGCAAAAGTCCTAAATTCAAGTTTATGGATTCATTTTGATTGGTTAAATTGTTTAGAAAACTGGCATAGAGTATAGAAATGGTGTCATGATTCTATATGGCTCGAAAGTAGAGGTTTGGTGGAGTATTGAAGCAAGTGCCGAAACCTGAAATTCAGATTTCAGGCCTATCAGTCGACTGATACAGTATCAGTCGACTGATACCCGAAAGTGGAGTTGGGTGAGGCAGGTTTCAATAAGTTTCATTTTACGAGTTTTTGAGAAAGAAAGTGTGACATGGTATCATGCATGACTACTTAAGTTAGAATATCATTCTTAGATGAATTTAAAAAGAAAAAAAAAGATTTCCGTATTTTTATTAGTCGTGCATTAGAGTAGAGAAGTAGACAGAAGTAACGATCCGTCTAAGTCAGAGAAGGCGGGTCGCTACACCCTGGACCGATCTGGCTTCTTCCTGTGGTAATCGGTCCACAGACCGATCAGAGAGTCAGCAGTGACTCTCCGAACTTTTTGACCAAGATTCTGAGCCAGCCTGGATCGGTCTCCGGACCGATCTGGCACCCTGTGGGGATCGGTCCACAGACCGATCAGGGAGCTCAGAGGTTTCTCTCCGGACCCTACTGATCGTATCCTGATCGGTCACCCGACCGATCAGGCGCGCGTCTGATCGGTCGTCCGACCGATCAGGACCAGGCCAGTCCGATCAGGTTATAGCCTGATCGGTCTGGACGCGATCAGATCGAATGGTGATCCGATCAACCGCATTAAATTCTGGTTGGTGGACCGATCCACCAACCAATTAACTTCGCAAAACCCCTCTTCAGCGCCGAACCCTAGCGCCGATCCTCATCTGCGCGACTTGCTTGTGCGAGAAGACCCTCCTGCGTGCTCTTCTTCCTCGCGTGAGTGTGAGTCCTGTGCTCGTTCCTTTCTCGCAGAATCATTCTCCGACCATCTCTTGCGCCAAGAGCACATTTTCTGCGCGCGTTTTCTTCCTCTCAACTTCCAAACACGACAACGATGACACCAAAGTAAGTTTTTGCTTTGGTTTTTCCATTCATATCAGTTCATAAAACCTTGTTTGTGAAGCTAATCATATTATGATTTTTGTTCTTGTTCTTGCTGTGGTGTCTTGATTCTCGCCGTGACCCTTATATTTTGCCGTAACTCCACTTTTCATCAAATTTCTCCTTGTTTCATATCTATCTTTTGATTGGGTCTCATCTTTTACATGATCAATTCTTGTGATTCAACCTATGTGTCATGATCAATTCAAACCTCATTAGAAAATCTTCTATGGGAAAGGAGGTTATAGAGGTTAGTTCAAGGGGGAAGACTTCCTCATCATCTACATCTCCTCTAAGGCCTCCACCTCCCCCACATACTCGATTTCAGAGTATCGGTCTTGCTCTAAATTTCCAATGGCACAATTTTAAACTCATGCCGTGTCGAACTATAGACCCAACTTTTATCTATGAGCACTGTCCAACAATCCGACAATGTATTGAATTTTATAATCTTCAACCCATATTGCACTTTGAAGGACCGATCAACCTTGATTTGGTTTCTGAGTTCTATAATAACATGGTGAGTGGAGAGGGCACGGGATGGAAAACCCGTGTTGTTGGTATCGATCTCGATTTCAATCGATCTATTTTCACTGATTTTCTCGGGTGTCGCAGGTCAAACAATGATTTCTTTCTCTACCCTTTCCTCCTACTCCCCTTCCAGTTCCTTTCGATGGAGTGACTCCCGATTCCATCTACGAGTACTTTCTAGGTCATCCCAGGCCAGAGGGTTCTGGTAAGCGCACCCGGGCCTTTCCCACTTTCCCTGCTCTTCGACTTTCCCCTGTTGACTATGTGTTGTTTAAAATCATCACCAATTGTCTCCTTCCCACTACCTCGAAACATCTCGATGCGATTCGACCGTTCCACTGCTTGATGCTCTACGGGTTGCACCAGCAGCTAGATTTTGACCCAGTGGCTTCGGTTTACTTCTCTATCATCGTACACAGTATGCCTTCATCCCAGTCGGTCTATATGCCATTCGGTCACATCATCACTGCCTGGCTGGCGTCGGTTGGCATCGATGTTTCACAGGGCCGTATTGTGCCCATGACCCGACAGGACTGCCATCTGGATCGTCGCATGCTTGCTCAGTCCGGCATTGTTCTCGGGACTCAGGGGCTAAGGTGGAAGGCTCGCAGACATGCAGGGGAGCTACTGAGAGCAGCCCGTGACCAGGGGGCGCTAGCTACTACTGCCGATTATGATAAGTGGGCTCCTGATCTACGCTGGCAGGTAGCGGAGATAGAGCGGAAGTTAGAGCATGAATTGCATATCTCTGAGCTCTGGCGACAGGAGGTCCGCTCAAAGTTTCAGACTTTTGATCACCGTCTCGATGTTTTGGCCTCTGATGTATCTGAGATGCACTCCTTCCTGGACAGATGGTATGAAGAATGGTATCATCATACATTTCCAGATGGTGCATCTCCCAGTGGCCCTTCACCAGGAGATATCATCTACATTGATGATTCAGACGATGATCCAGCTGACGATTGACCGCTCTATGTTCATGTTTGTTGTTTTTGACGGATGTGTACATCCTGACCTTTTTGTTCCATCTTGCTTAAGATGTTCCTGTCTGATGATGCTATGATGACTAGTATTTGGATTTGTGCTATATTACCATGATTATGTTTTTATCACATGATAATATGCATATTGTTGATGCCATGTTGTGTATATGCCTATGATCTGCATGATTGATCCAGTGCCATGTTCATGCTTACACTGCCATGTTTACTTGATACTTATGAATATTATGGCATGTTCTGCGATCTTATACTTCATACGCATATGATGCATGTGCTTACTATGTCTTATGATACCTTTTCACATGCGGTCGTATGATTATTCCACAAACTATTACATCTTTGTTGATTTGGGATACCCCTAGGGTTGAGGGGGAGTTTGTTTAAAACTTAACAGCCCCTCTAGCTCCTTTTCGGTGTTCGACAAAGGGGGAGAGTGTGGATTGATTAAGTTTAGAATGTTGTAGGGGGAGGATCTGGATTCCCCTATGATTCTAAAGTTGAAAAGAATATTGATTGAGATCACTAGACTTAAAATCGGATTGTCAAACAACAAAAAGGGGGAGATTGTTGATGCAGTCTGGCCCTGATTGTTGTTTTGGTGTTGACATCGATTTTAGTTTAGGTTGATCATTGTTGATTATGATTAAGTCCTGATCGGGGATCAGGCATGGTATGGAAAATCCTAGTCTGGAGGGCTAGGTGATGGAAAATCCTAACCTGGAGGGTTAGGTGTTGAAAATCCTAGTCTGGGAGGCTAGGTGTTTGGAAAAGTCCTAGTCTGGGAGGCTAGGTGTTGGAAAAGTCCTAATTCGGAAAGGTTGGGTGAAAAGTCCTAGCTTGGAGGGCTAGGTTGGATGATGTTCTAACTCGGAAGGGTTGGGTGAAAAGTCCTAGCTTGGAGGGCTAGGTGAAAAGTCCTAGCTTGGAGGGCTAGGTGAAAAGTCCTAACTTGGAGGGTTAGGTGCAAATTCCCAACTTGGAGAGTTAGATGGAAAATCCTTAGTTTGGAGGGCTAAGGTGGATGGAAACATAGCTTGGAGGGCTGAGTTTGAGTCTTTGGATCGGTCTGGTGATCGATCAGGGATTCTGGCACGCTGCTCCTTCGTGGATCGGTCTGGTGACCGATCCAGCGATGACTGATCGGTCGGGTGACCGATCAAGGAGCACACAGTGAGGTTGGGAACCTACTGTGTTGCTCCTGATCGATCTAGTGACCGATCAGGGAGTATGCATTTCACCCATTGATTGGCTCCTGATCGATCTGGAGACCGATCAGGGAGCGAGCAGTGAGGTTGAGTTCCCTTACTGAACTGCTCCTGATCGGTCTGGTGACCGATCAGGATCACTGTGCAGATCGTTCCGGAGAACGATCAAGTGTCGCAGGTTCCTCTCTATGATCGATCAGGACGGATCCTGATCGGTCTGGAGCCAGTCTGATCGGTCTGGTGACCGATCAGGAGGCTGCCTGATCGGTCAGGTGACCGATCAGAAGGCTTAGCCTGCGAAACTCAGAAATCGCTCAATATAAGGGTGTATCGGTCCGATGAACGATCCACGACCTGGGATCGGTCTGGTGATCGGTCCAGGAGAATCTCAAGGAAATCGCGATTTCTGATTGAGCGTTGGGGATCGATCAGGATGGAGCCTGATCGGTCTGGAACCAGCCTGATCGGTCTGGTGACCGATCAGGAGGCTCTCTGATCGGTCCGGTGACCGATCACTTTAATTCAAACTGCACTGTCAGACGCTCTGATCGCGTCTGAACACAACTGATTCGCTGCCACTTTTCTCTGATATTTGATATGCTGCTTGATTTGGTGCTCTAATACTCTGATTGAGTTTCAGGTGACAGGGGAGGATTCAAACACTCAAGGAGAAGTCAAAGAGAGCTTTCCTTGGAGCAGGTTTGTCCCTTTCTCCACACAGGTTGCAACGGCTGGATGCAGGACTGAAGTTGCTGACTGAGGCTTGGCTGAGGGAGCTCAGGAAGTTTAGTTAGGGTTCAGTATAGCTGGCGCGTTGGCAGTGAGGCAGCTGTAGGCTGTTGGAGATGAGATCATCTGTCGCTTCGCGGAGAAACAAAAGGAACGAGAGTTGTGGTGTTCAGTAACGATTTTGATCCTTGTGCTCTTGAGTTCCTGCGTTGTGTTCCACATCAAGCTTGCTGTTCTTGAGTTCTCCAATCATTCTGAGCAAGCTATTGAAAAGCAATCATCATACTTGAGCACTTGAAGGAGAAGATAAGAGGCTTGGAGTCCGACAGTGGGAAGACACGGAGAAGGGTTCTTGCGTGAGATCGCCACTGGGTGGAGCTCAGGGAATCTTGCTATGTTTTTGTCCTTGCTAAGTGTTTGAGTAAGATCCTTCTTGTTGTTTCTTTGTGCTTAAACTATATCCTTATTTGAAACATACTGTGGAGAGGTTTCTCCACCGAGAAGGAGGTTGCTTCATATCCGGTGATTACCGGGGCTTGATCTGCCGACGATCAAGGGATCGCCCACCTTAAGGGCACGCCAAGGAGTAGGGGCAAGTTATCCCCGAACCTTGTAAAATCTCCTTGTTAGCGATCTTCCTAATCTTGCTAGTTAGGTTTTGGTTTAAGTTTCTGCAAGTTTTGTTTTCATACTTCCGTTGTGCTATTAATAGCTTCAAGTGCAGAAATTTGATAACTCTTCAAAGAAGAAGTGATTGGCTATATTCACCCCCCCTCTCTAGCCATCTCGTTCCCAACAACCTCCACCACTTAGAGTACCTCCTCCTTATCCGACAGCAGTTCCAGTCGTACCATTGGAGGCAGGTCCATCAGTACCACCAATGGCAGATCCTGGAGTGCCATCAGTGGTACCCCCTACCCAAGCGGGTTGGCTTCTGGACACAGCTCGGATTCCATTACTGGCAGTGTCTGTGAAGGGTCGTTTCACACTGTTCCATGGAGAACCAGATCCGTATGCTGCTCGTGCCTGGTTGGAGACATTGGAGGGCACCTTCAGCTATATGACCCTCACAGACATAGAGAAGGTGGAGTTGGCTACATATCACCTTCGAGATCAGGTCGTCACTTGGTGGAATATGTAGAATACTATTATTAGTGGACGACCAATTTCTTGGGTTTCTTTTCCTGAAGCTTTTGAGGGCAAATATTATCCTGTTGCATTTCGTACAACCCGACGGCAAGAGTTTCTTGTTCTTCATCAGGGAGATCGCTCAGTTTTGGAGTATGAGGTGAAATTCAATCACCTAGCGGAGTTTGTTCTCAGTTGGTGGCTATAGAGGATGAGCGGACTGATAGATCGACTAGGCGTGCTAGAAGGGGGGGTGAATAGCAATTCTCGAACCCCTTTCTTCCTGCATGGTTAGTTGCACAGCGCAATATACAATAAAAATAACAAAATCACTAACCAATGCTAACACGAACGATTTACTTGGTATCCACCCTGGACGGGTGACTAATCCAAGAATCCGTCGGTGGATCAATCCCCGGATAACCTCCGGCTAACTCTGTCACTCCTTGTGGGTGGAGAAACCACGCCACAACACTTCGGACGCTATCTGAGCACAAGAGACTACTAACTCACTTTACCCAAGCGAGTTTCGTCAAGAATCTCAACCACCACGAAGTCCTCTTTAAATAGGACTCGGGCTGAAACCCTCGCCACCAGTCGACTGCAAATTTACCAGTCGACTGGTCTAGCCTTAATTGCTAACCAACGGCTAGCTCAACGGCTATATTTCGGGGATACCAGTCGACTGCCATTTTACCAGTCGACTGGTCCAGCCCCGAAATCATTCTGTGAGTTTTACCAGTCGATTGCCTCCCAGGCAGTCGACTGCCCCACTCACACACCTAGGGTTTCTCATCCCGAGTACACTTCTCTCAGCACTTAGACCCTAGGACTTTCCCGAGTACAATCACACAACACTCGTACCCTCACGACTCGACTGACTCCTTATCCGCAACCTCGACTATTGCCTTCGCACCCTCTTCATCTTCGGCTCCCGTCCCTCGGATGCACGCAAGCCTCTAGCTTGCCTCCATGTCATCCTTCACGCATGCCTCGAAGTCTACGCCCATCAGCTCATCGTCCCTGCTCTCCAAGGTCCTTCGAGTGCACACAAGCCTCCAGCTTGTCTCCATGCCACCCTTCACCGTACCAAGGCCGTCCAGTCAAGTCCATATGTGTAACCTGTACATCCTGCACACTCAACATACACATATGAGAACACAAGGGAAACCTAACTTAAACCCTTTACCCAAACATCAAAACACTTAGTCACTCCGGACCACATATTGCCTCAACAATCTCTCCCTTTTTTGATGTTTGGCAATACGTTTAAGTTAGGGAAAGCAAGATAGTAGTCAATAGCAAAAACAATGTTAAACAAATGCATATGCAATGCATACATGGATCCTATCCCAAGGCATCCTACACCTAACCCTCCAAGTTAGGAATTTTTCACACCTAGCCCTCCAAGCTAGGACTTTTCACACACCTAGCCCTCTAAGCTAGGATTTTCCACACCTAACTCTCCATGTTAGGACTTTTCCACACCTAGCCCTCCAAGCTAGGACTTTTCACACAAAACGGGCTTTTTAAGGCTTCTCCCAAGCTCCCCCTACATTGGACTTACAAAGGCTTTTTAAGAACCTCTCCAAAGTTCCCCTTATGCCAAGAATGGAGCAACCATGCTCCCCCTAAAACTCAGCTCCCCCTAAACCTAGGGTTTCATGCAAAGGTAAGTTTGGTTTCCCAACTTAAACCCAAACTTCTCCCCCTTTGCCTAACATCAAAAAGACCCCAATAATATCCCAATTATTGGTTCTTTAAATCCCTAATGATCATAAACAATGTGTACGAGCCTCCCATACACTTATTTTCCATCATTAAAACCCAAGTCAGCTGCTGGATACCCACACCAGCCCTGACCAGTCGACTGCCTGTTGGGACAGGGTGCATGTTGATATGGATGCGGGTTTGTAATTTTAAAATTTATTACGTGCAGCGGAAGATTTAGCATAAATAATTTCCTAAATTATTTAACCACACATCTAAGCATGCAACCTTATATTGTGTAGACATGATCATATATTAAAATTTTGCAGAAAGTAAACTAATTTACTTAATATGTCGCGTAACTCGAAGGAAGGGACGAGATCCAACCGTAAGCGTCCCTTGGAAGGTCCGCCTCTATTCGCGTCCACGCTGAGTTTTATTCGGGATGACTTCGCAAAGCCACGAGTTTCGTGCCGACAAGAACTACTAGATTCTCCAAAGGCACGACAAGAATACCAAGAGAGAGATGGAAAGACTAACCACCAAACGAAGAACGGAATCAAGATTCCGGGAGGAAGGAAGGAGTTGCACCCGCTTCTTCTTCTTCTTCGGCAGTTGCTTGGTGGTGGCTGAAGCTCACGACAAAAGGGGTTCCCCCTTTTAGGGCCGGCGGCACTAGAGGAGGGAGAGGGAGAGAAGGAGAGAGAGAGAGGGCTTGTTTCCTTGATCTCTTAGATTGATCTCCAAGCCTTGCCTTGGTTCCTTTATATAGTAGCCTCTCAATCGCCAAGTCTCCTTTTTATGGAATAAATTTTTATAAGAAATTTATCATATAAATTTTCTATGAATTATTCCATCATGCCAAGTTTTTATCATAATTTAATTTATAATAAAAACAACCATGTCTCCCTTTTTATTATGGAATAAATTTTCACAAGAAATTTATTATATAAATTTTTCTTATCATGGAAAAATCAATTCATAATTGATTTTATAAAATAAAATAAACTATTCAAAGTTTATTTTAATTTCCATGAAAATAATAAACCAAACTTCGGTTTATAAAATTTTATATATATTATCCATAATTTTATAAAACAAACCACGCTCGGTTTATTTTATAATTTGAACCAAACAATTTGGTTCTCCCCTTTTAATGTGGCCGGCCAAACAAAGAGGGTGGGGACCCTCTTTGGCCGGCCAAACCCAAGCCTATACCATACAAATTAAACTCATTTAATTCGTTCAATAAGTCTTCAAAAGACTTAGCCATTTTATGCTTCCGATGCGTCTCTAAAAAATTCAGATTCGACTTATCTCTCTTGATTGGAAAATCCAATTTTCAACTCGTTTTAAATCCCTCGGATTACTCGTAGTGTGTGTGACTAAATAGACTTTCGATTTATGTTGGCCGTCTATAATTAACCAATTATAGAACGATCATGAGTGGCACCTAGTAGTACATCATGATCCCCAATTAATCGAAAGATCAACGGTTGACCTCAGAAATAATTCTGAAACCCTTCAGCAGCTATAATGAATCGTGCCCCATTCCCTTCACCATCTTATACCCACTTGGTTCAGGACACGGTCTATGTGTGTCAGTCCCCACTAGGCTGACTACGTCACACCTAGCCCAAGTAGTGTCTTTCTCGTCCAACGGATTCTAATTACTCTCATGTTTCTGAGAGATTCATACTCTGAACATGTGATGCTCTGGCCAGAGGCTTCGAGTAACAATCCGACGATAGGCCTTGGGTATACATCTCCTCGCAAGGAGTGTTGAATCCTTTGTAGGCTGTTCAAACATCTTCGGGCACTTCGGCTTATACCCAACCATCCTGGGTCCACACCTCCTTAGAGATGCTTGCTTAAGATGTCAAAGTATAAGTCTCCATGACCAAGATGACTTGAACACCGCAAGTCAAAGGAACATCGCACTTAAGCTGCAGTAAGAACTTCATTGACATATCTATATGTAGATTACCATATGAAGTTTTACAGCCAGTCACTCCAATGAACTAGTTCCCTTAACTAGCATTCATGTTTATCTCCGGACATCCCAATGTCACCAGCCAGTGAGAATCAGCTGATTAGAGAATAACCCATGCTAGTCTCAACAGAATTGATAGTGTCCGTATTTATCAATTCATCGACTAGGGACAATTTCAATACTTCACAATTGCACATGTAGAGATAATCACTAGTTGTGAATTCATCACAAATTCTCTCATGCTGTGAATTGTATTGCGGACATTCAGTAAATGAGTTTAAGATCTTAATCAAATACACAAACATGTATACTCAAATAGTGAATATTCATTTATTAAAATAAATGATTATATTCATAAGGTGATTGCCTTAGGACACTTCTCTCACATTACTAACATTGCCCCTGTTGGCAGTCGACTGATACTCTGATTTCTTAGTTTTCTGGCCAATTTCAGAATTGCGCCAGAAATTCCACAAATCTTCAAAAATTCTCAAATTTCATGGAGAACTTTGTGGTACCCATACCTACTTGGGAAAAATACATTCCACAATGTATCTATCACCATTCCCAAGTTTAACACAAAACTCAAAAAGTTTTCTATGAAAATTAAGGCAAACAAGGAGGCAACCTCCCCCTTAACCTATGCCTTCTCCTAATTTTCATTTTACCAAGGTCAAGTTCTACCCAACTTGACACCATAAACCCAAGTTAAGTTCTACCCAACCTAACTTCCAAGTTCTTCCCCCTTTGACACTATCAAAGAATTGCCCCCAAGTAACCTTTCTCTTCGTGCCAAAAGAACTCAACACAACCTTAAACACTCTAGGAGTTTACAAGCACATTTGCTAGGATATGCCCTATCCTAGAAAAATATGTTTTGATTAAGATTATCAAATGTGCTTGACTTTGGGTTAATTCTCTAACTTTCCCAAGGATGGACACTTTGTAACAATTTTGACCTCAATTCATGATTGCTTGGGTTTGTCAATTCTAACCATCATCAATTTACACAAGGAATTGTCCTTAACTCTTTCTTTTCAATATCCTCAAATATACAAAGAAATCTCCTTCTTATCTCTTATCAATCTTCCTTGAATTATCCATAATATCAACAAAGCTTTATCAAATCATGGGATAACACTTCATTCAAGGAATATGACATTATAAACATGACTTTTAATCCACAGCCATATCCTATAATCTAAATTTGCAATTTTGATTGTTCAATATACATATTTCCACTTTAGCCTACAGACTAGTCGACTGCCCCTGGTGCAGTCGACTCCCAAAACCCACAGTATGTTTCTGGGCTGAGACCAGTCAACTGCCCCCAGGGCAGCGATTGATACCTGATTTTCAGGTTTTCAGTCCAATTTTAATAATCCCTAAATAATTCTACAAATCTCCAAAAATTATGAAATTTCGTGAAGAGATTTGTGGGGCCAATGTCTACTTGGAAAAAATTCGTTTCCAAACAAATGTACTCCGGATCCCAAGATTGACATGAAACTCAACTTATCCTAAAGTGTATCATTGAAACTTATCCCAAAAGTCTCAATTGTGATTTCTCCTCACTGTTTCTTCCAATGCTTGATCACAATTCATTTCTATCATTGAATTATGTGTTATTCACACATTAAAACCTAATTTTACCCAATATAACTGTATTTTCATATTTTTCTCTCTAAATTTCCTTTCGAATGTGCCAAAACCTTGAGTTAAGACTTACCCAAGTCTTCCAATCACTTTTGACACATTTCACCTAATTTCCTAGGAGAAAAACTCTTGAGATCCATTTACCATGGACCCCAAAGGCTCCTAGAGCTCCCCCTTGAGCTTTGAGTCTTAGCCACCTCCCTAGGTGACTCAACCCACACTAGACCACACTGGTGTGCCACCGGTGATTCTTGGCCTATAAAATGGACCTTCTTAACCTTGGCCACCTTGTCCTTGGTTAAGTCATCCTTTCTACCTTTTGATGGCACCCACTTGCCATCCTTAGACTTACTCTCCTTGCTATGATTATATGCTTCCTCAGCATATTTCTTTCTATCTACCTTGGAGGTCTTAGACCGGTATCCCAAACCCGATCTATCATAGTTGGGTTTTAAGCTACCCAACACCATGTCTGAGCCCTTAGATCCAACCGTGAATCTTTCTAGGGCCTTTTCTAATGTATCAAGCCTTGCCCTCAATACTTGATTTT
This sequence comes from Boesenbergia rotunda, assembly GCA_024364735.1. Lineage (NCBI taxonomy): Eukaryota > Viridiplantae > Streptophyta > Magnoliopsida > Zingiberales > Zingiberaceae > Boesenbergia > Boesenbergia rotunda. Next base: position 18,691 of record JAGFNQ010005819.1, read on the forward strand.
CCCTTGCCAAGTCTCTAACTTTAGTTTCCATATGTCCACCTTGGACATTCCTAGACCTACCCTCCTTTCTAAGTACATTCCTCCCCTTTTTGGGATTAGTGCCATGATCCTTAGGTCTAGAGGTCTTGGGCTCATGATGCATGCTTTTCCTAGGATTATGATCTACCTTGCTAATCCTAGTCCTATCATTATATCTAAATCCAAAGTTGTGCACAAGTAAGCAGTTTTCATGGTTTCTAGCATGCATGGATGAGTGATTAATTCTATTTTTATCATGCATAGAGAAACTTAAATTTGAATTAAACTTTGGCTTAAAGTTAGAAGTTACCTTCCTTACCTTTGGAGTTCCTCCTTGATGTGGGCTTCTTCTCTTCTTCCTTTCTTCTTTCTCCCATCTCCTTAGATGCTCCATTTTCTTTAATTCTCCTTTTCTAGGGCACTTGGTGTGGTAGTGCCCTAGCTCTCCACACGTGAAGCATCGGATTTTCTTTTTCTTTTCTTGGGCTCCTCCATTCCTACAACTCATGTTAGATTTAAAAGAACTTGAAATGAGTGTAGATTTTACCTCCTTTTTACCTTTCGGGCACTTGTCCTTGTAGTGCCCCTTTTCATTACACCCAAAGCATGTGATATGGTCCTTGTCTCTTGCTTTGGTGGAGGTTGGAGCTTCTGCTTCAACTTTTGATGATGTGGATGCCTCCTCTTGTTCCGGTATAGATGAAGCTCTCCCCCCCCCCTCAATCCTTGAGGTGGAGACCTCTTCCTCTTCTTCTCTTGAGGAGGTTGATGATCTTTCACTTAATTCTTCCTCCTCTTGGGCTATCGAGTTCACTTCCTCGGGTTCTTCCACTACTTGACCTCGTGTAGGATTTTTATGAAATTCTTCTACTTTGATCTACAATTCGTGTGCATTTTTGTATGCTCCTATACCATTCAAAACATTAGTTGGCAAAGTATTAAGCAATATGTCAATTACCTTTTTATTCGCCTTGGATTGATTTTCTTGTTCTTGATTCCAATATCTAGGTCTATGCCTCTTCCCGTGCCTATCCTTTGGAATCTCGAAGGGCTCTTCAAGCGCAATCCGAAGGTCCCACTCCATTCCGAACCACGTCTCCATCCGTGACTTCCAATACCCGAAATCTTCATGGTCGTAGGCCGGAGGAGTGTAGATGTCGTCCCCGAATTTGTCTTCCATGTTCTTTCCTCTAGCTTTTGCTCTTCTTGGCAGTTAGCCCAATCACGAGCGGTCCTTTGCTCTGATACAAACTGATAGATCGATTAGGCGTGCTAGAGGGGGGGGGGTGAATAGCAATTCTCGAATCCCTTTCTTCCTGCACGTTTAGTTGCACAGCGGAATATACAATAAAAAATAACAAAATCACTAACCAATGCTAACACGGATGATTTACTTGGTATCCACCCCTGACGGGTGACTAATCCAAGAATCCGTCGGTGGATCAAACCCTGAATAACCTCCAACTAATTCTATCGCTCCTTGTGGGTGGAGAAACTACGCCACAACACTTCAGACGCTATCTGACCACAAGAGACTACTAACTCACTTTACCCAAGCGAGTTTCGTCAAGAATCTCAGCCACCACGAAGTCCTCTTTAAATAGGACTCGGGCTGAAACCCTCGCCACCAGTTGACTGCCAATTTACCAGTCGACTGGTCTAGCCTTAATTGCTAACCAACGGCTAGCTCAACGACTATATTTCGGGGATACCAGTCGACTGCCATTTTACCAGTCGACTGGTCCAGCCCCGAAATCATTCTGTGAGTTTTACTAGTAGGCTGCCTCCCAGGCAGTCGACTGCCCCACTCACACACCTAGGGTTTCTCTTCCCGAGTACACTTCTCTCAGCACTCAGACCCTAGGACTTTCCCGAGTACAATCACACAATACTTGTACCCTCACGACTCGACTGACTCCTCATCGGCAGCCTCGACTATTGCCTTCACGCCCTCTTCATCTTCGGCTCCCGTCCCTCGGATGCACGCAAGCCTCCAGCTTGCCTCCATGCCATCCTTCACGCATGCCTCAAAGTCCGCACCCATCAACTCATCGTCCCTGCTCTCCAAGGTCCTTCGAGTGCACACAAGCCTCCAGCTTGTCTCCATGCCACCCTTCACCGTACCAAGGCCGTCCAGTCAAGTCCATATGTGTAACCTGCACATCCTGCACACTCAACATACACATATGAGAACACAAGGGAAACCTAACTTAAACCCTTTGCCCAAACATCAAAACACTTAGTCACTCCGGACCACAGATTGCCTCAACACGGACGACACAGTTCACGTTGGGCCTAGCTGGATATATCCAGTTACGTATGTCTGGATGAGCTCCTGCTTCTTATCGAGAGTTTCTGGATCGGGCTCTACACATCGAGATGATCCAGCATCAGTTGCATGGTGATAAGAAGAAAGGAAAGTAGACAACTCAAGGTTCAGCAGGGACACAGAAACAACAGACTGTTGGACAGAAGCCGAGTAGCAGGAGTCAGAGTGCGCAGGAGACTTCTGAGCCTCAGTCTCGACCCTAGAAGTCTGGACGGTTTTCAGCAAGATCGTCCCAGGGTTCTCAGCAACCCGGAGGTCTGCTACTGGTGGGCTCATTGTTTTCAGTGTGGATCTAGGGACCACAGCAGACCAGATTATACCCTAGAGCACCCCATCTGTTATTATTGTAAGCTTCTGGGTCATGAGAGTCGAGGTTGTCCCTTAAAGGCTCAGCATAAGTGTAACGACCCGGCCCATTTGGCGGCCCATTTGGCGGTCTCGACCGTCGACCGTCGACCGTGCCGTTACTCTACTACTGGTCTTCCCGCCCCTGGCCAGCGGGTTTTTGCCTTCCTCAGGATTCGAACTCTAGACCTCCAGGCTAAAGTACTAGAGTTTATGAATCCTGATACCAAGAAGTCCATTCCTAAAATGACATCGTAATCCTTCATCTCAAGGACTACCAAGTCACTGTAGAGCTCTCGGTTGGAAATCTAGATTGATACTGTCCTTAGCCTCTCAGTAGAGGCCATTACTCCCCTGACGGTAAGGTTGTTAAGAACTTCATCGTTCAACCTTTCTGGTGGCCTTTATACTGTTTAAGTAGTGCTCAGTGATCAAAGCACTACTTATTAGTTCTTCGGAGGTTTGCAGCCTCTTAACACCGCTAGCCCCCTTTAACGCTATCTCAGGCCTTAACATCTTGAGCATTAGCCTAACTAACTCCTTTTCTGTGCTAACTAGCTCTGGGCACAGATGAGCTAACCGCTTAAACATCTTCACTGCTTCATCCACGGATAGTTCTCCTTGTCTGAACTCCGTGAATTCATCATAATGCTTGTTGGTTACTTGCATGTGAAAGTATTCTTCGAAGAACTCAGTCTCGAAGTCGGCCCATGTCATCTGGCTGACATTTCTCTTGGCCTTGACTCTCTTCCACTATATTCTAGCATCTCCCGTAAGGCAGAAAGATGCACACTTTATCTTCTCTACCTCATGCCAGTCCAGTAGCCCTACTATTCTTTCCAACGTTTTGAACCATGCTTAAGCATCCCATGGTTTGCTTGTGCCTTTTTATTGTAACGACCCGGCCCATTTGGCGGCCCATTTGGCGGTCTCGACCGTCGACCGTCGACCGTGCCGTTACTCTACTACTGGTCTTCCCGCCCCTGGCCAGCGGGTTTTTGCCTTCCTCAGGATTCGAACTCTAGACCTCCAGGCTAAAGTACTAGAGTTTATGAATCCTGATACCAATTGAGCTGCAGCTCAATTGGTATCAGGATTCATAAACTCTAGTACTTTAGCCTGGAGGTCTAGAGTTCGAATCCTGAGGAAGGCAAAAACCCGCTGGCCAGGGGCGGGAAGACCAGTAGTAGAGTAACGGCACGGTCGACGGTCGACGGTCGAGACCGCCAAATGGGCCGCCAAATGGGCCGGGTCGTTACAATAAGTCTGCAGTAGTTACTCCCCAGGGAGGTCGATCAGGACAGTAGAGGCCACAGCGAGGCGACCGTCAGACTCAGACGTCATCTCGACAGCAACCGATAGGACGTCAGCAGGCAGTTCCACCACCAGTTTAGATTTATTGTATGCTTGGGCATGGGTACCCTCACCAGCGGCGTCTTAGTATTTTGGGAAGGTATCGTATTATCAGCAGCCATACCCAACATACCAACCTATAGTTTATCAGCATCAGCAGTTGGTGGGAGCTTCCGGTAATCAATCTCAGCAGTCGGTTGGGCCTTCTGGATATCAACCCCAGCAGACTGCTGGACCTTCATCTTCGCAGCCTCAGTAGGTTTTAGCATTGCCACCTCTAGCTCCAGAGACAGGTCGAGTTTATGCATCCACCAGAGAGGACGCACAGCGGGCCGATGGATCGGTCTTTTGTGGTATGATTTTAGTTTATGCATTTCCTGCTAAATTGCTTGTTGATACTGGTAGTTCTAGTTCTTTCATATCACGGTTGTTTATGGGAAAGATTAGTAGGTTGTCTACCCTTAGATCACAACGTCTGTCAGTGTCTCTGCCATCCAGTGAGGTATTGGATATCATGCAGGAAGTCAAGGCATGTCCATTGGACTTCGGTGATTATACTCTCACTGTGGATCTATGAGTTCTCGAGATGGTAGAATTCGATATTATTCTGGGCATGGACTCCTTGGCGGTTTTTCATGCCTCAGTTGATTGCCAAGCAAGGGTGGTCATGTTTCGGCCTCCGAATCAACCCTCGTGAGAATTCATTGGCACTAGAGATGACGGGACTTCGATTTTCTCTACACTTTAGGCCCAGAAGCTTATGTCACACGGATGCCAGGTTTTCTTTTGTCATTGATCAACACTGATGATAGTAGTAGCCCTCAGCTCTCAGATGTTCCAGTAGTTCGAGAATTTCCAGACGTATTTCCAGAGGAGCTTCCTGGTTTGCCTCCCAGAAGGCAAGTCGAGTTTATGATTGAGTTGATTCCGGGGACTGCGCCGACATCAAAGGTTCTGTATCGTATGGTGCTTAAGGAGTTGGATGAGCTAAAGGTCCAGCTTCAAGAGTTGCTTGACAGGGGATTCATCCGTCCTACCATATCTCCATGGGGTTCACCAATCTTATTCATAAAGAAGAAGAATGGTTCTATGAGGTTATGTATCGATTACATGCAGTTGAATGCAGTGACCATCAAGAACAAATATCCCCTGCCTCATATTAAAGATTTGTTTGATCAGTTAAAGGATACCTCAGTGTATTCTAAGATTGATTTGTGGTCAGAATATCACCAGTTGAGGATTAGAGATTCAGATATCCAGAAGACAGCTTTCCGCACTCGGTACGGACATTACGAGTTTTTGGTAATGCCATTTGGGCTTACCAATTCTCCTGCAGTATTTATGGATCTGATGAATCGGGTCTTTATGGAGTATTTGGATCAGTTTGTTATTGTTTTCATCGACGACATCCTGATTTACTCCCATTCCAAGGAGGAACATGTGCACCATCTTCGCATCGTTCTGGAGACGCTCCGGCGGGAGCAGTTGTATGCGAAGTTTAGCAAATGTGCTTTCTGGTTGTTTTCTGTGGATTTTCTCGGACATGTTGTTTCTAGTAAAGGTATCTCCGTAGATCCCCAGAAGATCGAGGCTGTCACCAGTTGTGAGCAGCCTAAGTCAGTTCAGGAGGTACGTAGTTTTCTCGGATTGGCTGGTTATTATTAACGATTTGTTGAGGGGTTTTCCAGTATTGCTTCACCATTGACACGTTTGACCAGAAAGGGAAATTTGATTGGACAGAGTCTTGCGAGACCAATTTTCAGGAGCTCAAATGACGATTGGTGTCTGCGCCTATTTTGGTATTACCTTCAGGAGAGACGGTTTCGTACTCTACACTAACACATCACATCAGGGGTTGGGCGCAGTTTTGATGCAGCATGGACACGTAGTCTCTTATGCTTCTCGTCAGTTGAAGGAGCATGAGAAGAACTATTCAGTTCATGACTTAGAGCTTGTAACCATTATTTTTACCCTGAAGATATGGAGATATCATCTCTACGACGTCACGTTTGAGATTTTCACAGATCACAAGAGCCTCAAGTATTTATTCACTCAGAAGGAGATGAATCTTCGTTAGAGGCGATGGATGGAATTCTTGAAGGATTATGACTGTACTATTAGCTACCATCCAGGGAAAGCTAATGTGGTTGCAGACGCACTGAGCAGAAAATCTTGGAGTGTTTTGGCTTGCCACCGGGTTATGGTCACCGACTTAGTTCAGAGCTTCTCAGAGTTGGGATTGGAGGAGCAGGGTCAGACAGAGAAAGGGTTGTTGGTGACTATGGTTGCTCAGTCTTTGATCAAGACGAGGATTAGAGAGGCTCAGGCTAGTGATCAGCATCTGCAGTTCCTAGGCAGTCAGATAGCCTCAAAGCAGCAAACTAACTTTACACGAGATGACAAGGATATTCTATATTTCCGAGGGAGATTGTGCATACCTAAGTCACATCCGGTCATGGATGAGTTACTTCAGGAGACTCATCGATCTCGGTTTGCTATATATCTATGCGGAACCGTATGTACCGAGATTTGAGACGTTCATACTGGTGGAACAGTATGAAGAAAGACATCGCGGATTTTGTAGCTAGATGTCTGGTGTTCTAGCAGGTGAAGGCCGAGCATCAAAGACCTGCTAGATTACTTCAGAAGATCCTTATTCCTGATTGGAAATGAGAGCACATCACTATGGATTTTGTTGTGGGGTTACCGAGGACATGGAGAAGACACGACGTGATTTGGGTGATCGTTGATTGATTAACCAAATCCGCTCA
>JAGFNQ010005820.1:0-34725 GCA_024364735.1 Boesenbergia rotunda
TCTGGGACTACCGAAGCTGTCCAACAGGGATGGGCACCTTAAGAACGCCCCAGTTCTGGGACTACCGTAGCTGTCCTTACCCTAGTAGGTCGAGACTAGCTACCTCGTATTTACTTAGGGATGCGCGCATATGATGTATGTATGTGGTACAAGCCGGGGACCCCAATGATGTTATGATTATGTTTAAGTATTTAAAAGTATGATTTTAAAAATTAAGCATCCTTATGTATATGCATTTGACTCATGCATTCATTCATGTTATGCATTATGCCATGATAGAAAATGTTATATGCTTATGTTTTATGTTAAGAATTATGCCATGATAGAAAATGTTTTATGCTTATGTTTTATGTTAAGAGTTATGCCATGATAGAAAATGTTATATTCTTATGTTTTATGTTAAAGACTTATGTCATGATAGAAAATGATTTATGCTTATGTCTTATGTTAAGAATTATGCATGGTAGTAAACGTTTTATGCTTATGTTTATATTAAGAATATGCCCATGTTTTATGTTAGGAATCATGTCATGTTAAGTATATTTATGTTTATATTTATGCCATGTATCATGCCATTTTAAGGGTATTTTATGCTCATGTACTTTGTAAGAACTATGTCATGCTAAATGATTTTATATGCTTATGTTCTAGGTAAAGCACCAAGTCATGGTAATGTTTCATGTGCTTATGATTAAGTGACGAATAGTTTTAGTGAATAGGAAAGAGTCTTACTAAGCGTATGTGCTTATAGTCTTATTTTTTCTTATACCGCATATCAAGCAAGAGGACAATAAGGAAGCAGCAGGAGGGGCAAGAATGTGTGTGTGGTAGTGACTTGGCCAAGGAAAGATATACTTACCAGTCTTATGCTAATCCTAGGATGGTGTTGTCAAGAACAATTTACACTTGCTACTTATGTGCCTAATGGATGACTTATGTGACTTTATGACATGATGTTAAGTATGATGTTAATATGCTAAGTTCCCATGTCACTATGTTAGGAAGGATAGTTAGGTGCATGTATGTGTAAGTTTAAATTATTCCGCTGCATTACGATGTTCACATGCCCCTACGTTTGTTAGCGTAACGCCGCTTTACGAAAAAAAAAGCGGGCGTTACATGGGTACCGAAGACCTGGTGAGTGAAGCTTGGCAAAAGTCCAACCGGATGAGTCGGTTGGCAAAAAAGGTAAATTCTCCCTCGAGGAGTAGGTGAGGACGCGTTCCCCGTAAGAGGGAACATTAGGCGTCGGTTCGACCTAGGGTTCCATTTGGGAAACCCAAAGTCAGAACCAAGACAGCTTAGGCTGTAAATAATGTCTACCATATATTGTGTATTTGCTTCTTGTGTTTTGGAAATAACCTTGGTTGCAGGAAATGAATGGACGGTGTTTCTGCAGCTCAGGCACCTCATTAGAAGGAGGTGCCTCATTGCGCTAGGTGCCTATAAGGATTTAGGCGCCCCAGTGCAATGCCAAACCGAGACCATCGAAGCAAACTGCTACGAAAGCCTATAGATCAAGACAGCTCAGGCGCCCCAGACAGCTCAGGCGGCACAATGAAGGGGATAAGCGCTGACCGAGCCTGCGGATTAGAGTTCGCGCAGGAGAGGCCACGTGTAGGCGCCCCCTTCAACACAGGTGCCCAGGAGTCGACTATAAAAAGGGGTTCACCCCCAAGGCTTCAGAAGAACTCGCTCAATTCACTTGCAACACTTTCGCTTAAGCGCTACGCTCCGGCATGCTCTGCATTCGAGATTCAAGTGTCGATGATGACCTGCTGCTCTGAAATTCCATCCACTTCGGTCGTCGGTAAAACTGTTAATTTTCTTAAGTGTTGCAACTGTTTTTTTTGATTCTATATCTGTACTGATAACTGTAATCACTGTTATGAATATAGAATTGCCCAACGTAAACGATCAAGGACCGTGGGCCTTGGAGTAGGGGCCTACCGCGACTCCGAACCAAGTAAAGCAAATCGTGTTAGCGATTTTTCTTTACTATTTCCGCTACGTATTTCTCTTTACTGTCCAAAAATTTTTTGATCGATATTCACTCCCCTCCTCTATCGATTTACTCCGATCCAACAAGTGGTATCAGTGCGGGTGGCTCAAACATGGTGCAACCACCAGTTTGAGAAGTTTTTTCGGATTTACGAATTTTTAAATTCTTTTTGCTCGAATTTTCTTGTTAATTGAGGTTGATGCAACACCACTCGATATTTTTCCGGTATTATTATTTTCTTCCCGCACTGTTAATCCAAGACCTAGTCTTGGGACAAGTTTTTCTTTGTAATTTTTCAGTTAAAGTTCAATGGCCATGCAAGAATGGGATAGTGCCCGTCCACCCCTATTCTCTGGCGAGGACTTCAGATCTTAGAAAAGCCTGATGGAATCACACCTGAATGTTGGTGCAGGATGCACCTAAGTCAAATCTGTGTTTTGATAATGGCAAAGGGTTCAGAAGTTAAGGTGTTATTATGATCTAACAAACTTACTAAGTGTGCAGGGAAGTCCGAGGTACACTAGGCAAGTAGTCCTGACAAAGGGTTGTGCAAGAAGTCCTGGTCAAGGACTGGGCAAGAAGACCTGACTGGAAGTTGGGCAAAGAAGTCCTGGTCGAGGACTGGGCAAGAAGTCCTGGCAAAGGGCTGGGCACTGAAGACCTGACCGGAAGTTGGGCAAGAAGTCCTGGTCGCGGACTGGGCACGAAGACCTGATTAGGTGGATTGGGAAAAAGTCCACCCGGAGGAGCCGGTTGGCAAAAGGTAAACTCTCCTGAGAGGAGTAGGTGAGGACGCATTCCCCATGCGAGGGAACAGTAGGCGTCGATTCGACCTAGGGTTCCATTTGGGAGACCCAAAGTCAGAACCAAGACTGCTAAGGCTATAAATAATGACTAACATGTTTGTTTCTTTTTGTTTTGGAACTATCCTTGGTTGTAGGGATCGAAGGAATGAGTTTCTGCAGCTGAGGCGCCTCACTGGGGCAAGGCGCCCGGATGGATACGGGCGTCCCTGTGGAAGGCTAAACAGAAGGAAACCGAGCAAACTGCCACAAAGCCTTTGGGATCAAGTCAGCTCAAGCGCCCGGGACCATACAGGCGCCCCCATCAGCTCAGGCGCCCCTGTGAGATGGATAAGTGCTGACCGAGCCTGCGGATAAGAGATCACGCAGGAGAGGCCACATGTAGGCGCCCCTATCGACACAGGCGCCCCCATGAGTACTATAAAAGGGGGTTCACCCCCAAGGCTTCAGATATCTTCGCTCACAATACTCCAAGACTTTTCGTTCAAACTCTACGATCTAACAAGCTCCAACTTCGAGATTCCAGCGCTGACGACGACCCTCTGCTCCGAAATTCGATCCACCTCGGGTGTCAGTAAATTTAATTTACGAAAAGTGTTCCAATTTCAATTCTAGTTCTATATTTGTACATAAAATTGTAAAAGATTGTTCCGAATATAGAATTGCCCAAAGTAAACGATCAAGGACCATGGGCCTTGGAGTAGGAGCCGATCGTGACTCCGAACCAAGTAAAACCAACTTGTGTTTGATTGTTTTGTTATTTTCCGCTACGCATTTTCTCTAGTTTTCCGAAAAATTCTAGATCGATATTCACCCCCCCTATCGATTTTCTCCTATCCAACAAGTGGTATCAGAGCGGGTGGCTCAAATTTGGTGCATCCACCAATTTGAGAGTTTTTTCGAATTTACGGAATTATTTTAATTTTTTTCGAATTTTTCTCGTTAATCGAGGTCGGTGCAACACCACTCAATCGTTTTTCATTGTTTTAAATTTCTTCCGCACTACTAATCCAAGACTAAGTCTTGGAACAAGTTTTCTCTGCTTTTAAATTTTCAGAAAATATTAATGGTCATGCAAGAAGGATTTAGCATAGCCAGACCACCGCTTTTCAGTGGAGAAGATTTCTCCTACTGGGAAAGCAGGATGGAAGTCCACCTGAAAACGCAGGTGGACATGTGGATTATCATCCAATCTGGTCTGGAGATCCCCAAGAACGCAGAAGGAGTGATACAACATTACTCAGAATGGGACGCCTCGTTGAAGAAGAAGATCGAGGCTGATGCAAAGGCTACCCAGACTTTGCAGTGCGGATTGACCAAGGAAGAGCTGAACTGGGTGGGACCCTTCAACAGCGCCAAAGAACTTTGGAGCAAGCTGATTGAACTGCACGAAGGCACCTCCGACACCAGGATCAGCAAAAGAGATATGTTGCTGAACAGACTCTACACGATCAAGATGAACGAAGGAGAATCAGCAGCACAGCTCCACACCAGAATCCAGGAGCTAATGAATGGGCTGCATACAATAGGTCACAAGGTAGAGAACTGTGACCTAATCAGGTATACTCTAAATGCATTCCCAAGGAACACACTGTGGGCATCCATGGTAGATGTCTACAAGGTGTCCAGGGATCTTTCCAAAATTAAACTAGATGAACTATTCTCTGAATTAGAATTGCATGAACAGACTAACTCTACTTTGGTCGAGAAAAGTATTGCCTTTATTGCAGGAAAACCAAAAGGAAAAGCGCTCAAGAAGAAGTCTCTGCCATCACCTGAGTCTGACTCAGACTCGGACTCAGAAGACAATGAAGGGGATCGACCCAAGTTGGTTCGGCTAACTCGGGACTACTACAAGGAGCTGAAGTACCAGACAAACAAGAAGAAAGCAAGCCGAAGAAAGGAAGATCCAGCTGAACATTCAACATCCTCAAAAACCAAAACCAATGTCACCTACTACGAGTGCAACAAGAAGGGACATTACAAATCAGAGTGCCCCAATCTGAAGGAGGCAAAAAAGACGCGAAGGAAGAAGGCTCTTCAAGCCACCCGGGATGAATCTTCCTTCGAAGAAGAAGAAGAAGCCCCGCAATCAAATCTTCTCACCTTAACCGCTTCGGAAGGCGTCGACACCGGATCGGAATCGAAGCCAGAAGATAGAAGGCTCACAATCTCAAAGAACGACCAAATAACGGTAAGAGGTTATTCTGAGTATGAACTATCCAAGTTAATTTTGTATTTATCTCGCAACTTGGTGAAAGCCAAAATCCGGGTCGAGTCCCTCCAACAGGAAGTAAAGCTCCTGAAAGAGGAAGCTGACTGGAGGTCCTTGATCGAGAAAGTTCAAGAAGGAAACTCCACTCAAGTTGAAAAGCTTGAGAAAGAGAATTCCTCCTTGATGACTCAAGTCAAGGAGCTTAGAGTGGTTTAGAACTATTCACTTCGGGTTCCAAGGGTCTTGATATGATCATTGGAAAACATAAGTCTGTTCTTAATCGATCTGGACTCGGTTATCGAACCAAGTCTAGGCAACATTCTTATTATGCTGTATTGAACCAACCTAGAACTCGAATTCAAGCATGGGTCCCCAAGCTCTGTCTGAACAAACAAGCTGGACCAAACCAGTATTGGATCCCCAAGGACAAGATTCACATCTTGCCTAATCATTATCGAGGCTTTAGTCCAGGAGGAGCCAATATAAAAATAATATTCATAATTAGATAATTTTTTTAGTTTGCAAATTTTTTTTCTTCTTTATTGCATGTATGCTTGTTTATTTACTACTGCAATTATCATGCTTAGACCTAGGACTGGTTAGAATAAGGACAAAGTGATTTAGTTGAAATTTAAATAATAAATATAGTATTAGGTGGAGGTGAGATGATAGTACGTTAGGAAACCTTTCTAATAAGGTTAAGTATACCCTACTTGGTCTATTTAGTCTGGTGGAACTAGCTGAAGCTACCGATCCAAGACCCAAGCTAGTTAGACCAAAATCTTTCAAGAAGTAACTTGAAGATGAATTTTCTATAAAAGGCTTTGTCAAGGAAAGGGTTGATGATCCAATAAGGCTACGGCCAAAGAAGACCTAGTGCCTCGCCAAGACCTGGAAGCCAATTATAGAAAATCAAATTCACTTTACTATTGTCATATTTGAATCTAAATCAAAATTTCAACTAATCTTAGATTCAACACAATTTTGCAAAATAGACTTAAACTTAATAAACATTTTCAAAATTAAATTATCCTTTTAAAATTAACCATGTTTTTCAAACATAAAATTTTCATTTTTGTTAAAACCTGTCTCACAAAACCCATAAGGTTAACGTGATTGATGACTCTAGATTGGGTGAGACAGACTAGGTTGTGAAAATCAATTTTAAAGCTATCCTTGACTCTAATTGGATCCAAATCAATAAATACTTTATGTGTAGGAATATAAAGATTTGGACCAATGGATGTTGGATAGTGGATGCTCTAGACACATGACTAGAGACAAATTGAAATTCACCAAACTCAAGTTCAAGAACCTAGGCTCAGTATCATTTGGCAACAATGCAACACTCAAAGTCATTGGGTCAGGTAACATTGAACTCAAATCCGATTTTGTGATTAAAATGGTACTGTTGGTTGAAAATTTCAAATTTAATTTACTAAGTATAAGTCAATTATGTGATACTGGATATGTAGTTACATTTACCAACTCTGACTGCCTAATTAGAAATCTTCAAGACTCAGAAGTCATACTTAAGGGTTATAGGAAAAAAAATGTGTATACTATCAATCTACCTTTAGTACCAAAATGTCTCTTAACTCAATTAGAAGAATCCAACCTCTGGCATAGGAGATTAGGTCACACTAACGTTAGACTAATTTCTAAAATTACTCAACTTGGTCTAATTAAAGGAGTACTAAAAATTAAGAACTATGAAAACACGATATGTAACTCATGTAACCAAGGTAAACAAACCAAGTCTAATCACAAGCAAATTCAATCAGACTTAACCCAAACCACACTTGAGCTCCTTTACCTTGACCTATTTGATTCACATGGAGCCAAGTCACTAAGCGAGAACCGGTACTGCTTAGTTATTATCGATGATTATTCTAGGTTGAACTGGGTTAGGTTCCTAAAAACTAAGGATGAAACCCTAAACCTGTTTATTGACCTATGCAAGATAATCGAAAATCAAAATGATACCATGATTAAAAGACTTAGAAGTGATCACGGGGGAGAATTTGAGAATCAAAGGTTTGAGGAATTCTATAGAATAAATGGATATATTCACGAATTTTCCTGTTCTAGAACCCCCCAGCAAAATAGGATAGTAGAAAAAAAGAATAGAGCCCTTCAGGAAGCCGCTAGGACCATGCTCAATGAATTTAACCTAGCTAACCAATTTTGGGCAGAAGCAATAAGTACGGCTAGCTATATCCAAAATAGGATCCTAATTAACAAAACACATAATAAAACTCCTTATGAACTGTATTACCATAGACTTCCAACCTACATTACCTAAGGGTCTTCGGGTGCAAAGTCCATATCTTGAACACCAAGGACTACCTAGGTAAATTTCAGTGTAAGTCAACTCCGAGAGTCTTCTTAGGATATTCAACAACTAGTAGGGCCTATAGGGTTTACAATAAACAAACTAATAAAATTGAAGAAACAACCAACTTAATCTTTGATGAGGAAACTAATCCAAAACCTGATAACCAAAATTTGAATCAATCAAATCTTGACCTGGAAGATAATGAACAAACAATTGAACCATCAATTGAACCACTAGTTGAACCTCTAAATGAACTATCTCTTGAACCAACTACTACGTCAACTGAACCAATATCTGAACCAACCCAAGTAGTTGAATGAAACACTGAACCGAACCATCCAGCCGGACCTGAGGCTGAACCAAGTTCTAGAAGAACCAAGAAACCCAGACTCAGTCACCCTTCTGATCAAATTGTGGGTGATCCAACCTTAGGAGTCAGAACTAGGTCTTCCTATAGAAATCTTAGTCAAATAGCACTAATTTCAAAAATTGAACCTAAGACTATAGAGGAAGTCCTACCTAATCCTGATTGAATTATAGCTATGCAAGAGAAGTTAGCTCAATTTGAAAGAAATCAAGTCTGGGAGCTAGTGCCTAAACCTAAGGGCAAGTCTATTATAGAAACTAAGTGGGTATTTAGGAATAAACTAAATAACCAAGGGGAAATAGTTAGAAACAAAGCCCACTTAGTAGCAAAAGGGTTCAGTCAAGTCGAAGGATTAGACTATGACGAAACCTATGCCCCAGTAGCCAGACTTGAGTCGATTAGAATGCTGTTAGCATTTGCAGCCTATAGAGGGTTCAAGCTATATCAAATGGACGTTAAGTCAGCCTTTTTAAATGGGTTCATCAAAGAAGAAGTCTATGTAGGACAACCCCCAGGATTTGAGGACCTAGAAAAACTTGACTATGTTTTCAAGCTTAAAAAGGTACTTTATGGGTTAAAACAAGCACCTAGGGCATGGTATGAACGCCTATCAACCTACCTTATTTCTAAAGAATTTAACCAAGGACAAATTGATTCCACCCTTTTTTGTAAAACCTTTGAAAAAGACATTTTCATTGCCCAAATCTATGTTGACGACATAATTTTCGAATCCACCAACTTAAACTTTTTAAAGAAATTTGTAAAAATAATGGAAAATGAATTTGAAATGAGCTTAGTTGGTGAGCTCAATTTCTTCTTAGGACTACAAATTAAGCAAACTAGGGATGGTAATTATGTTCACCAATCTAAATATGCTAAAGAGTTAATAAAGAAATTTAAAATGGATAACTCCAAAAGCATAAGTACCCATATGACCACAAATGTCAAGATTGATAGTGACCCTAAAGGTAAACCTGTAGAGCTTAAGCTATACCAGAGTATGATTGGAAGTTTACTTTACCTTACAGCTAGCAGACCTGATATCCTATTATCTGTAGGAATGTGCTAGGTACCAAACATGTGCTAAGGAATCCCACATAGCAGCCCTAAAAAGAGTACTTAGGTACATTAAAGGCACCTTAAATATAGGGATTTGGTATCCTAGGACTTCCACCTGTGAACTGTCAGGATACTCTGACTCTGACTATGCTGGGTGTAAATTAGATAGAAAAAGTATCAGTGGAAGCTATCAACTCTTAGGACATAGTCTAGTCAGCTGGTGCAGTAGAAAGCAACACTGCGTAGCCCTATCTATAACCGAAGCAGAATATGTTACTTTAGGAGAGTGTGTGGCATAACTTTTATGGATGATGCACACTCTTAAGGACTTCCAGCTTGACTACACCCAAACCCAAGTCTATATTGATAACATAAGCTCAATCAACCTAACTAAAAATCTAATTCAACACTCAAGAACAAAGCATATAGAAGTTAAACATCATTTTGTAAGGGATCATGTAACCAGGGCTGAAATAGTCCTTAAGCATGTGGACTCAAAGTCAAACATAGCTGATATCTTTACCAAACCCTTACCTGAGTCTGAGTTTAGCTCACTAAGAAGGCAGTTAGAGTTATGCTTAGTAGAATAGGACTGTTCTACTTGTTTTTTTTCAAAAATTTATTTTACTTTCTTATCTGTTAATTAATCTTTTGTGAAAAATCATTGTTTTTTAAGTCTTAAAATTTAAAATGATTTTCCGACTTAGTTTTTTTAAAAAAGAGCTTACCCCCTTCAAAACTAGTACTTTTTCGCAAATGGGCTTAGCTTAGGCTCTAACCCTAGAACTACATGCACCTATAGATCTAGAAGCCAGCATCTCACAAGTACCTTAGGGTACTTTTGATTGATAACCTAGACTAGGTTGAGATGCTTAGGTCTATGCCTTGATTCAAGATGCTTTAAGTCAGTGCATCTGCAGTAATTGGGGCAATAAATACCAATTGAACAGCAATCAAGTTAAGTGTCAAGCTTAGAAAATCTACCTTGATCAAAACACTTAACTTGACTAACTCTAGCGAAAGCTACTATTTATGACAATTAGTAAGTAGCTAACTGGGTTAGACAGGACCCGAACAAGAATGATTTAATTTGGTTTGCTTCAGTTTGTGCTTAGAGTTGGTTCAATACAGAATTTTAATTTTTGCTCGATTCTTTGCTATAATTAATATTACTTTTTGATATATGGCAAAGGGGGAGTGAAAGGAAATGTTAATTTTTTTTTAATTTTTTAAAATTTTATCTCTTTTTCAAAAAGTAAAGTAAATAACTAAGTGCAGTGCATTTTAAACATCTCAAAACTAAGTGTTAATTAACTTGAAAATCTTTTGAAAATTTTCTAACTGTTTAACTTGAAAATCTTTTGAAAATTTTCTAAGTGTTTAACTTGAAAATTTTTTTAAGTGCAAAATCATTTTAAGTTGTTCTAAGAATAGTCAAAACTAAAGGACGTAGAAGTTTTTCAAAAACCTCATATACCTTTAAAAAACTCAGGGGGAGAATATTCATATCAGGGGGAGAAAACTGAATATTTTTCGAACTCTTTGCTTGTTATTTATTTTAACTTAACTTTTTGAACCATGTTGCCATAAATCAAAAAGGGGGAGATTGTTGGTGCAGGAAGTACCTAAGTCAAACCTGTATTTTGATAATGGTAAAAGGTTCAGAAGTTAAGGTGTTATTGTGATCTAACAAGTTTATTAAGTGTGCAGGGAAGTCCTAGGTACACTAGGCAAGAAGTCCTGGCAAAGGGCTGGGTAAGAAGTCATGGTCAAGGACTGGGCAAGAAGACTTGACCGGAAGTTGGGCAAAGAAGTCTTGGTCGAGGACTGGGCAAGAAGTCCTGGCAAAGGGCTGGGCATCGAGGACCTGACCGGATGTTGGGAAAGAAGTCCTGGTCGCGGACTGGGTACGAATACCTGATCAGGTGGATTGAGCAAAAGTCCACCCGAAGGAGCCGGTTGGCAAAAGGTAAACTCTCCTGAGAGGAGTAGGTGAGGACGCGTTCCCCGTGCGAGGGAACAGTAGATGTCAGTTCGACCTAGGGTTCCATTTGGGAGACTCAAAGTCAGAACCAAGACAGTTAAAGCTGTAAATAATGACTAACATGTTTGTTTCTTTTTGTTTTGGAACTAACCTTGGTTGCAGGGATCGAAGGAATGAGTTTCTGCAGCTGAGGCATCTCAATGGAGTGAGGCGCCTCACTGGGGCTAGGCGCCCGGATGGATACGGGCGACCCAGTGGACGGCTAAACCAAAGCAAACCGAGCAAACTGCCACGAAGCCTTCGGGACCAAGGCAGCTCAGGCGCCCGGGACGATCTCCCTCAACTTATGGACCTTTCTTTTCGGTTAGTTCTTCTCCTTTTCTGTTTCCCAACTTATGGACCTTTCTCCCTCAACTTCCGACACGTGGTATACCACCATGGTGTCCGACCTCCACTTCCATGACCTCGACCAACTGCAATTCAACTACCAAATCCCTTCCGACCACCGGCTTCGTCTACCCGACTCGACCGATCGACCTGAGAGCCTGCCTCTCAGTTTCATAACCCTGTCCCGAAACCACCTCCAGGCTGGGCATCGTTTCCCTATCCATCCCTTCATTTCCTCTATTTGTCGCTACTTTCAAATCCCCCTCTCCCAACTAGCCCCGAACACCATCCGCTTGATATGTGGATCTGTCGTTATATTCTCACTGTATCAAATCCCTCTTAACCCGAGATCTTCCACTACTTCTTCTACCCCAAAAAATAAGAGTCGGACGACTTTTTCTTCCAAGCCCGAGCCAAAACCTCATTTCTAGAAAAACATCCGACCTCGAACAAGGGTTTATAGGATTGCTTTTTCTTTGTGAACACCACCCTGGCTCCGAGTTGGCCTACTGTCTGGAACGCAAACTTTCCTCCTTCTCCTCCTCTCCCTAAAAATTATCGTTCTCTACCTTCTTATCAATCGACCCTTTCCAAGATTGAGGGGTGGCATTTCCATGGGGTATATCTGCTACAAGAGGAGATTCTGTATGTGTTCGGGCTTAGCCAAGTGTCAGTTCTCCGACCCAGATCGCTCGGTGAGTTTTCTCTTATGTCCCTTGAATATTTGTAGCTAACTAAACTTCTGATATTTTGCAGCAACTATGATGTTCGTTGCGGCTCTAGAAGAGGGATTTGGGATGGACGACGTTGAGCTGAAAACTCGGGTCGGCTCTCAACTAGAGCAACGAGAGGTCCCTCCGCTCGCTTCCGTTCCCGCTGTCGTCCCTTCTCCGGTCTGCTCAGATGCTGTGCCGGCTGTCGACCCCGAGCTAGTGGAGGTGGAGGATCAGCCCGTCGCCTTGAGGCGTCGATGAGCCCCGTATGACAGCCGAGAGTTGGCCCCCACGATCGAGGTCCCGGTTGGGCCATCCTCCAACTCTCGCCCAACGAAGAAAAAGAAGAAGGTGGCGATTGGTTCTTCTGCACCAAGTGAGTCCATTGCCCTCACAGCTTGTTCAAGCGTGCCTAACCTCCCTCTGCCCCAAGAATTGGGTTCTCCACCTGTGGAGGGTCAGATCAACCGACCTCCCCTGCATGTTTTGCTACCCACAAGATCCGACTCCCACCTGTGGGCGTCGACCGACGAGCTGCCCGACCGGTCCCAGGAGCTTTATCTCTACGGGTCGGTCGCCGACCGGTTTCTCCAGGGGCTCGAAGGGTCCTACTACCGGGGTCCCAACAACAAGGCGAATGCTTTCTTTCTGGAGGTCACTCAGGTATGTAGGTTTCCTATCCCCTTTATTATCTTTTTTCCTAACTCGGTATTAAAGCTTCTTATAATTGTCTCTTTGTTTGCAGTTTTGGGGTGTCTGTCATAGTCTATCCATGTCTGTGATAGCACACTCTGAAGCCCGAGTGTGGGCCGAGCGCCTTGTGGAGTGATTGGAGACCCGACTCTGGCACACAAAGTTGGTCTCCAATGAGACTACTCTAAATGACTTGCAGGCAGAGATCATTGCCCTGTAGGACTGATTGACTCACTCAGAGGAGCAGTTGGAGATTGGCAAGACCCAGGTCAACTCGGAGGATTTAGCGGTCACCCAGTTGCATGTCCGAATCTCCAACATGGAGTATATCAAGTGCAAGGCTTGGGTCATCCAGACTTAGGCTCGGGAGGAGTTGAACAAGACGAAGGTCGAACTCCTCGAGATATCTCAATCCTCCGAGTCCCTATAATCTCAGCTAGCGGGCAAAGAGGAGGAATTGGCAACCTGAGCTAGGAGGGCGGAGGAGCTGGCGGCCGAGCTGGCCACCCGGGACTAGTAGCTGAATGCTAAGGAGGAGGAGCTTAGCCGACTTCGGGCGCAACAGGCCGACTGGGAAGCTGCTCAGTCAGAGCTCGAAGAGCTGCGTGTTGGTGCAGACAGCACCCAAGTCGAACATGTGTTTTGATAATGGCAAAAGGGTTCAAAAGTTAAGATATTATGTTTATCTAACATGCTACTTGAGTGTGCAGATTGGAAGTCCTAGCGAAGGACTGCTAGGCACCAGGCGAAGGACTGCCTGGAAACGAAGTCCTAGCGAAGGACTGCCTGGAAACGAAGACCCAGCGAAGGGCTGCTGGGAACCTAGCGAAGGGCTGCTAGGCATCGAAGACCTAGCGAAGGAATGCTAGGCACCAAGCGAAGGATTTCTTGGTACTGAAGACCTGGCGAAGGACAGCTAGGCACCTAGCGAAGGACTACTGGGCAAAAGTCCAACCGGAAGAGTCGGTTGGCATCAGGTAAATTCTCCTGAGAGGAGTAGGTGAGGACGCGTTCCCCGTCGAGGAAACAGTAGGCGTCGGTTCGACCTAGGGCTCCATTTTGGATACCCAAAGTCAGAACCAAGACAGCTACGGCTGTAAGACTCACTAATATAGTTGCTCTATCTTATTTGGTACTAACCCTGGATCCAGGACCGAAGGAACGAGTGTCTGCAGCTCAGAGAGCCTCAAAGGAGTGAGGCAGCAGCTGGGTTGGGCGCCCGGAAGGACCTGGGCACCCTAATTACAAGCCAGAAAGGAGTTCAACAAAAGCATTCTTCGGAAGCTCACTGGGCGGGGCGCCCCATGCTCCCGGGCGCCCCGGATGGCCCAAGCGCCCTGTGCTAAACCCAACAAAGCGGATAGAGTCAAGCCAGTGAGAAGCTCGCGAATTGAGTCAACCCGGGCGCCCCCAGCGTCCCGGGCGCCCCCACAGTCAACCCTCAGCCCTATTCGAGTGGGATAAGGGCTGACCGAGAGTTTTTAGGATTGGCTGACACGTGGGGGGGCGCCCCCAACGTTCAGGGCGCCCCGGGAGGCTATAAAAAGCCCCTCGACCCCAAGGCTTCGAACAACAAGTTTTCCAACGCAAATACGCTCTTCAACTCACGCGCTCTGCTCCAGAAATCCTTCATCACGAGATTCTAGCGCCAGCGACGACCCTACGCACCGAAGAACGATCTACACCGGACGTCGGTAACGAAGAGTCAATTTTTAATTGTATTCTTACTGCACTTACTACTGTACAACTGTTTGTAAGATTTTACCACATATAGAATTGCCCCCAGTAAACGGTCAACGACCGTGGGCCTTGGAGTAGGAGCCGACCGCGACTCCGAACCAAGTAAAATCCTAGTGTTTGCGTGTTGTTTCGTTTTAACTTTTCTACTGCGTATTCTCTTTTTCAATCCGAAACGACTTACGATATTCACCCCCCCTCTATTGTTTTCTCTCGATCCAACAAGTGGTATCAGAGCGGGGAAGCTCAAAATTGGTGCAACCACCAATTTGAGAATTTTTCGAATTTTTACGAAATCTTTTTAATTTTTATTTTTCGCTCGAAATTTTTTTTTGTTAATCGAGGTTGGTGCAACACCCCTCGATAAATATTTTTGTTTATCCCGCATTACTATTCCAAGACCAAGTCTTGGGACGGAATTTTTCTTTCTTTTCTCTCTTTTTCAGACAAAATCCTTAATGGCCATGCAAGAAGGCTTCAGCACCGCAAGGCCACCACTCTTCAGTGGGGAGGATTTCTCCTACTGGAAGAGCAGAATGGAGGTCCACCTGAAAACTCAGGTGGACATGTGGATAATCATCCAGTCCGGACTGGAAATACCAAGGAATGCTGATGGAGTACCACAATCTTACACTGAATGTGACGCTGCACTCAAAAAGAAAATTGAAGTCGATGCCAAAGCGACCCAAACACTCCAATGCGGCCTAACAAAAGAGGAGTTGAACCGGGTGGGTCCATTCAACAGCGCCAAAGTACTCTGGGGTAAGCTGATCGAACTACATGAAGGAACCTTCGACACCCGGATCAGCAAGATGGACCTTATGCTAAACAAGTTATACACCATCAAGATGAACGAAGGCGAATCAGCAGCTCAGCTCCACGCCAGAATCCAGGAGCTGATGAATGGTCTACACACAATTGGTCACAAGGTAGAAAACCGTGACCTAATAAGGTACGCCCTCAATGCTTTCCCAAGAAACACCTTGTGGGCATCTATGGTAGATGCTTACAAAGTTTCTAGGGATCTTTCCAAAATCAAGTTAGATGAACTTTTTTCTGAACTCGAATTACATGAACAGACTAACTGCAATCTGGTCAAGAAAAGTATTGCTTTTGTTGCAGGTAAAGCTGGAAAAACATCCAAGAAGAAAATTCAACCTACACCCGAGTCTGATTCAGACTCAGACTCAGAAGACGACGAAGGAGACCGACCTAAGCTGGTCCGACTGGCCCGAAACTACTACAAGGAACTGAAGAATCAATCCAACAGAAGGAAAGCC
This sequence comes from Boesenbergia rotunda, assembly GCA_024364735.1. NCBI lineage: Eukaryota > Viridiplantae > Streptophyta > Magnoliopsida > Zingiberales > Zingiberaceae > Boesenbergia > Boesenbergia rotunda. Next base: position 15,579 of record JAGFNQ010005820.1, read on the forward strand.
AACCGAAGAAAGGAAGAACCAGCTGAACCCTCAAATGACAAAAACAAACCAAACGTGACCTGCTACGAGTGCAAAAAGAAGGTTCACTACAAGACGGAGTGTCCTAACCTAAATGAAACAAAGAAGACAAGAAAGAAGAAGGCAATTCAGGCAACGTGGGACGAGTCCTCCTCCGAAGAAGAAGAAGAGGTCCCACAGTCGAACCTGCTCGCACTAACCTCCTCAGAAGAAATCAAGACCGAGTCAGAGTCGGAGCTGGACGACGACAAACTTACATTCTCAGAAGACGGCGAAATAACTGTAAGTGGTTTTTCAAAGAATCAATTAAATGAATTAATTTTCTATTTTTCTCGAGATTTGGCGAAAGCTAAACTCCGAGTAGAATCTCTCCGACAGGAAGTAAAACTCCTGAAAGAGAGAGCTGACTCTAGATCCTTAACTGAGAAGGTTCAAGAAGGAACCTCTACTCAAGTTGAAAAACATGAGAAAGAGAACTCCTCCTTGAAAACTCAAGTTAAGGACCTTAGATCAGCCTTAGAACGATTCGCTTCTGGTTCCAAGGGTCTTGACATGATTCTTGGAAAATAGAAGTCAGTTCTAAATCGATCCGGACTAGGCTATAGAACCAAATCTAGACAAAGATCCTACTTTACTGTACTGAACCAGTCCAGAGCCAAAGTTCAGGCATGGGTACCCAAACTGTGCCTGAACAAATAAACTGGATCAAATCAGTATTGGATCCCCAAGGACAAGATTCACAGCTTGCCTAACCATTATCGTGGCTTTAGTCCAGGGGGAACCAAATTAAAAACAATATTTATTGTTAGATAAAATTCAATTTTTGTTTGCAAACTGCATGATTGATTGTCTATTTAATTCCTGCAATTTACCATGCTTAGACTTAGGACTGGTTAGTTTAAGGACTAAACCAACTTAACTGAAATTTGACAACATAATATTGGGTGGAGGTGAGATGATAGTACGTTAGGGAAGCCAATTCTAATAAGGTCAAGTATACTCTACTTGGTCTCTTTAGACTGGTGAAACTAGCCGAAGCTACCGATCCAAGACCCAAACTAGTTGGACCAGAATTTTTCAAAAAGTAATTTTGAAAATGAAATTTCATTAAAAAGTTTTGTCAAGGAAAGGGTTGATGATCCAATAAGGCTACGACCAAAGTAGGCGTAGTGCCTCGCCAAGACCTGGAAGCCAATTTTTGAAATTCAAATTCAAATTATTCTTTGTAAAATTCGAATCTAACATAAATTTTCAGTTACTTGTAGATTCAAACATTTTCTTTTAAACTCAAAATCAACTGTTTTCAAAATTAATTCATTTTTTTTATAAATCATAATTTTTCAAAATAATTCTATCTATCAAAACCTGTCTCACAAAACCCATAGGGCAAACGTGATTGATAACCTTAGATTGGGTGAGACGGTAAAATCTACCTTAATTGAAATTCATTAAATACCTGCATTGCAAACATTTAATTTAGAATGGTATTGAACTAATACTAGTCAAATCATGGTCAAACTAGTCAAACCATGGTCAAAGTAGTCAAACCATAGTCAAAGCAGTCAAATCATGGTTAAAGTACTCATACCATGGTCAAAACAATTAAGACATGGTCAAAAGGTCAACAAGACAACAAGTTGCCAAATCATACCTAACCCGGGCGCCCGTGACTCCTCGGGCGCCCCGCACAGCACCTTCACATTTCTCAAAGCAGGAATCTGCTTTTATCACTTGACCAGGGCGCCCCCAGTCCCGGTCAAAAAGCAGCAAAGCTGTCATCCAAGCTTGACCGGGGCGCCCGGACCGTCCCGGGCGCCCCCCAAGAAGCATTAGGTCACTGCCAATGGCAGAAGCCCTGTCCTGGGCGCTCGGGAGCTCCCGGGCGCCCTAGCCAAAACTCCTATAAAAGGCACCCGAATCCCCTAATCTTGCCACACCCAAAATCATTCTCCTGTCCAACTCTCTTCCTTCCAAGTGACCTTGCAACCTTCTCAAGCTCCCTCAACCTCAACCATGCCTCCTCGGTATGATTTCTCTTATTTTCATTTAAATTAAGTTTAAATTTTTTTTAATGCAATTCCTTCATAATGTTAGAAAACGCCGAGCAAACCAAGCAAACCCCGGTACCGAACCTAGTCCCGATCCTAGGTTCCCAACCTTAGAGCTTTGCAATAGATTTGCCTGAACAACATATAAGCCTATTAAGACAAGTTACCTAAATAGGCAATTCTTTACTCAATCTTGTCCATTAGCCATGAATGTCATCAACTTTTACCAACTAGACAATCTAGTATTCTACACTCATCCTATCAACACTTCCCTCTGTGCAGAATTCTATAACAACATAGTAAGACAAGACAATCTAATGTTTTCCACCACTGTTCAAGGGATGCCCTTGACGATCACCCCCTCATTGCTTAATCGATTCCTTGGACTACGACTCTCACAGTCCATATTTTGCTGTTACCCTCCTAGGGAGCCTCCCTTTGATGCTCCCTACTCTCACATTACCCTAGATACTCTACACTCCTACTTCTATAAGGACGCTAGGAACCCCTTGGCCAAACGATTTCAGTCTGTTGACCTCCAGGTCCAGGACTATGCTCTTTATAGAGTCATAGTCCGCTGCATTCTACCCTTATCTACTAGAGACATAGCTACCATGCGACCCTTCCACACCTTCCTCCTATATGCATTGATTCATCATTTTGACATCGACATTGGACTCTATATGTTTCACACGATCTTACTGTTGGATCGAGAAATGCGAGAGAGGGGGGGGGGTGAATGTCGCAATTCGTTCGGATTTAAAAGAGCGGGTGCGCAGCGGAAATAAAAGAGAACACAATAACGCAAACACAGCTGGTTTACTTGGTTCGGAGCCTGGGTCGACTCCTACTCCAAGGCCCACGGTCGTTGACCGTTTTCTGCGGGCAATTCTATAAGTTCGCAAAAGTTTACACACAGATAATAATAAAAATATTCTCGTAAACTTAAATACAACTCTTGTTACCGACGTCCGGTGAAGATTGAAGTTCTGGAGCAGCGGGACGTCGTCGGCTTGAGTTGGCAGCTTTCTGGAGCGTGTCGTGGAAGCAGAAGAGCGTAGAATTGTCGAAGGAATTCATTGTTCTTTGAAGAGGGTCGAGGCCCTCTTTATATAGGGCAGGGGGCGCCCGACATGCTCGGGGCGCCCCCCACGTGGCTGCAGATCCGGCGATGCTCCGGTCAAAGCTAATCTCGTCTACTTCGGGATTGTATTTGACTGGGGCGCCCGACGCGCACGGGGCGCCCGATTGACCGGTCAAAGTTTATCACCGAGGCTTCGCGAGGGTGAGCTGCAGCCGCCTTCAGTAGCGTGGCACAGTGGGCGCCCGAGACACGCGGGGCGCCCGACATGCGGCTGCTGTCGGGGCGTTTACCTCTCTGCTGACTTTGGGTTGACTCTGGGGCGCCCGACACATCCGGGGCGCCCTAATCATCTACAGCCTCACTCCTTTGAGGCTCTCTGAGCTGCAGAAACACAGTCCTTCGGTCCTGCATCCAGGGTTAGTCCAAAACAGCAAATAATAAGTTAGTTAAAACAGCCTTAGCTGTCTTGGTTCTGACTTTGGATCTCCAAAATGGAGCCCTAGGTCGAACCGACGCCTAATGTTCCCTCTAGGGGAACGCGTCCTCACCTACTCCTCTCGGGAGAGTTTTACCTGGTGCCAACCGGATCCTCCAGTTGGACTTTTGCCCGGCAGTCCTTCGCCAGGTCTTGAGGTACCAAGCTGCCCTTCGCTTGGTGCCTAGCAGCCCTTCGCTAGGTCTTTTCTTCTGGCAGTCCTTCGCCAGTGCCTAGCATTCCTTCGCTAGGGCTTTGTCCATTCTGGCAGTCCTTCGCCAGTGCCTAGCATTCCTTCGCTAGGGCTTTTCCATTCTGGCATTCCTTTACCAGTGCCTAGCAGTCCTTCGCTAGGGCTTTTTCTGCACACTCAGTGAACAACGTTAGATCACAAATAAACTTAACTTTGAATCCTTTGCCAATATCAAAACCAGGTTCGATATGGTGCTTCCTGCACCAACAATCTCCCCCTTTTTGATTATGGCAACACAATTCAAAGTTAAGTAAAAAACTTTATAACTGTTAAGAACATAATGTAAAAATGAAGTATAACAATTTTACACAATTCAATGTTAAGTAAAAACTTTATAACATTTACTAACACAAGGTAAGATTTGAAAAAAAAACCTTTATCTCTCATAAAAAACCTTTACTCCCCCTAAAACCCTGAGTAATGTTAAGTAAAAACTTTTTAACATTTACTAACACAAGGTGAGATTTGAAAAAAAACCTTTATCTCTCATAAAAAACCTTTACTCCCCCTAAAACCCTGAGTACTTGTGTTATAATACTTAACTTTGACCTTTCCTCCCCCTTTGACATATATCAAAAATAAACATGGGTGAACAAGGTATCTAATAGGGAGGTTTGAGTTTTACCAAAATAAATTTAAGTAAAGGAGTTCAAAAGCATAGTTTTCAAAAGAAACTTTAAGTAATGAATTTCATAATTTTCAAGGTAATGGATGTTTTGAAAATACATGAGGCTCCCCCTTAATGTGATAACTCTTCTACTTATATTTTAGAAAAAGCTTGCAAAAACTTGTAACATAGTTTTCAAGAAAAACTTAACCGTAACTTACTTAGCCAACATTTTGAAAACAAGTTTTCTTTAAAAAGTTTCAACTTTTGCACTCATAGAGAATTTTCCTTAGAACATATATCAATAAGGAATTTTAAAAAATATATATGTTTAAAAAATTTTAAAATTTGTGTATCAGAGCCTATGAGTTTTGAAAACATAAAAATACTTAGCATAATTTTTGAAAGCATAGCAAAAGCTTAACATGCACCAAAACTCCACTTTGAAAGGCATTTTTAAAAAAATTATTTTTGTAGGCAAGTCTTGTAGAAAATTCATTCACTTAGAACATTATTGCCTTGAAAATATTAGTACTTTTGAAAACATTATATTTTGAAAAGTAGAAGTATTTTTGAAAGATATTGTGCATTTTTGAAGATATAAGAAGATTATGCATAAAAAACTATAAGTGCTTTTATAATATTAGAGAAAATTATTCTTTGAAAGCACTTACAAAAGTATTGTTTTTAACGCATAACATTTTACTTGCTTTGGTTACTTTTCCAGTCTGACACAATCCTAGGAAACCTTGTTAACTACAAGGATAGTTTCCTAAGTGTCCTGGAAATTCTCCAACTCAAGTAAATACTATTTCCAAAAGAATTTTGAAAAAAAATAATAGTATTTTGAAAAAAAAATTATTTAAGTTTTCAAAAGGATTTTAAACGTGCAATGCATGAAAACACATAATTCAATAATTCTTTTAATTTAATCTCCCCCTAAACTTGACCCAGTCCTAGGAAGTTTGTTGACTACAAGCGATCTTCCTCTGAGTCTTAAGGTTTGATTTAAATTAAAAAAATAATTAATAAACACATTTCAGAAATTCTTCTCTTGACTCAAACTCCCCCTAAATTTGACACATCTTAGGAGTCCTTATCGATCATGAAGTGGACCTTCCTCTGTGTCTTTAGGGTTTATTAAAATCAAAAGAATAGTTTTGAATATCAGTACGGTAATAAAATTTTAGGAAATTCAATTTGAATTGAAGATAATTTTCAAACATAAGCCTCTTTTTCGAAAAACATTTTAAAATGATTTTTGTAAAGCATAATTTTGAAAAATATAGTGATTATTTGAAGGCATAAAACTTCTTCTTTTAATTTGAACTTCCCTTAAATCTGACACAGTCCTGGGAGGCTTGTTGACCACAAGTTAATCCTCCTCTTAGTCTTAGGGTTTGTCAAAATTAAAGGAACAATTTTGAACATGCCTTTTGAGTATGATAATTTTTAAGGAGATAGATTTTTGAAAACATAATTTGGTATGATAACACAGTTTTCGAAAACCATTTTGAAATGATAATAATTTTTCCAAGATATTTTGAAAGAAAATTAAAAAGAATAAACCACTCTCCCTTACTATTTAACTCAATCTAATGTCCTAGGGGACTTCAGTGTTATCTATGTTTGACTATGTTGACTAGGGTTGACTGTTTTGACCAAGTTTGATCAATCAATGACTAACACAAAACAAGCCCTAGATTATATTTAAGACAAGTCTATTGAGATTTTTAACATGAAATTTTATATCAAAAAAATGTTAGAAATGAAAATATAGGGTACAGCAGACTGAATTAAAAAAAATAGAGATGATTTTGAATAACTTTTGAAAATATTTTTTTTTTTGAAAGGATATTGATTTGTGCTTTTAGGTCCTAGATATCTCACCCAGTTCTACGTGGTCAAACATGTTAACCTTATGGGTTGTGTGAGACAAATATTTTAATTTTGAAAATAAATGATTAAATTGAATTTTGAGAATAATTAATTTGAATTTGAGGATAATTAAGTTTAGAATAATTCAGTTGAATTTTATTTAATTGAATTAATTTGAATTTGATTGAATTGAATTAATTTGAGTTTGAATTAATTTGAGTTTGAATTCGATTTAGTTGGTTGGGTTGGACTCAACTTTTAGGTCCTAAGCATCTCACCCATTTCTAAGTGGCAAAACAGGATATCCTTAACTGTTTTGTGAGATGTATATTTTAATAGAAAGATTTATTTTGAAAAGGCCATGATTAATTTTGAAAAGTTAAATTAATTTTTTAAACCCAATTTAAATTTATTTTGAAAAGAGGTATTTGAATCTAAAATTAACTGAAAATTTGTGTTAGATTCGAATTTAACAAAAAATAATTTGAATTTGAATTTCAAAAATTGGCTTCCAGGTCTTGGCGAGGCACTAGGCCTTCTTTGGCCGTAGCCTTATGGGATCATCCACCCTTTCCTTGACAAAGCCTTTTAATGAAATTTCATTTTCAAAATTATTCTTTAAAAAATTTCTGGTCTAACTAGTTTGGGTCTTGGATCGGTAGCTTCGGCTAGTTCCACCAAATTGGCTTCCCTAACGTACTATCATCTCACCTCCACCCAATACTATGTTGTTCAATTTTCAATTAACTGATTTAGTCCCAATCCTAATTCTAAGCAAAAAAAATAAAACACATAATTAAAACAAACAATTGTCTAAGTAAGGTCACAATTGGAGTAATACTCCGGATTTTCGAAATCAGCAAGATTATGAATTAAATTTTCTAACTTATTGACCTTATGTTTTAGGGTTTCATTTTCTTGTTTCAATTTTTTGAAATTTGTTTTAATTAAGTTACATGAATCAATCACATTATTCAAGGTAAATAACGGATTTTCAAATACTGTAAATTTACCTTCGTTGATTGTTTGTCCGGCATTCTTGGTAGCTCTTTTATCTGTGCATTCACTTTTGCAATGCCCGATCTCCTGGCACTTGAAGCATTGAATGCGACTTTTGTGCTTTCGTGCTTTTGGAACTGATTCCTTTGTCGCCGATGGTGTAGACCGAGTCTTACGAGTAGGGCACTGATTTTGGTAGTGCCCTCTCTCCCTGCATGTGTAACAAATTACATGATTAAAATTTGAATTTACACTTTTACCTTTTGGTTCTTTATTGGGAATCTCCCCCTTGATCATTGCCGCCTCGGATCTAGGCTCATCTTCTGATTCTGTGTCTGAGTCGGACTCGGGTACTGGTTGAAGCTCCTTCTGTGGTGGTTCTTTAGGAGTTTTCCCTGTAATAAAATTTACACCTTCCTCGACCATTATAGTATCTGTTTGATTATTTAATTCTAAATTTGAAAAGAATTCGAAATCGGTTACCGTCTCAGTCAATTCGTCGTCTAATTCTGGTTCGATTTTGGATTCGGGTTCAGACTCTGACTCGGCTAATTGTGCTTGGACTGAAAGGGCAAGATAATTTACCTGGTCTTCTTCTTCATCTGAGATCTCTTGATGAAGGTTTACCAATTTTTCCCAGATTTCTCTAGCACATCTGCATGGACCTACTAGCTCGAGTTGCTCCTTGGTTAGGCCGCATTGTAGGATTGCTGTTGCCCTTGCATCGGTCTCGATTTGATTGAGGGTGTGTTCATCCAATTTGTCCCACTCGATGGATGACTCATCTTCTATGGGAAACGAGAATCCCGTTTGGATGATCTGCCATAACTCCATGTGGGCCTTCAGAAGGGACTCCATTTGACATCTCCAAAACGTGAAGTTCTCGCCGAAGAATAGTGGTGGACGTGCACTGTTCCACTCTTGGTTGGCCATTTAGGATAATTCTTGCACACAGAGGGAAAAAGTAGAAATGTACCAAGACTTGGTCTTGGATTAGTAGTGCGGGAGAGAGAGAAAAATTAGCCTAAAAAACTATTGCACGGATTTCGAGGCAGATTGATATAAAAAATTTATGTCAAAATTTTGAAAATGTTACTTTACCAATTTTGATGATAAAAAGTAAGACTTTAATGTTTGGAAAAAATTTGCTCAGATTAAGGTAGCACGATTTTCGAGAAAAAATAATATTAAAATAATAAAAAAAGTTTATGACAAATTTTCAGAAGTTGATTATTTTGACAATTCTGACTTATGGTAAAAAAATGAGAATTCAAAATTATGACATATATTTTTTATTTTTAAAATAAAAGGCGAAAAGATGTAGTGGTGTTGATAAAAAAAAGGAAAAGAAATAAGATAAAAAATTTCGTAAATCCGAAAAACTTTCAAACTGGTGGTTGCACCAAGTTTGAACTACCCCGCTCTGATACCACTTGTTGGATCAAGAAATGCGAGAGAGGGGGGGTGAATGTCGCAATTCGTTCGGATTTAAAAGAGCGGGTGCGCAGCGGAAATAAAAGAGAACACAATAACGCAAACACAGCTGGTTTACTTGGTTCGGAGCCTGGGTCGACTCCTACTCCAAGGCCCACGGTCGTTGACCGTTTTCTGCGGGTAATTCTATAAGTTCGCAAAAGTTTACACACAGATAATAATAAAAATATTCTCGTAAACTTAAATACAACTCTTGTTACCGACGTCCGGTGAAGATTGAAGTTCTGGAGCAGCGGGACGTCGTCGGCTTGAGTTGGCAGCTTTCTGGAGCGTGTCGTGGAAGCAGAAGAGCGTAGAATTGTCGAAGGAATTCATTGTTCTTTGAAGAGGGTCGAGGCCCTCTTTATATAGGGCAGGGGGCGCCCGACATGCTCGGGGCGCCCCCCACGTGGCTGCAGATCCGGCGATGCTCCGGTCAAAGCTAATCTCGTCTACTTCGGGATTGTATTTGACTGGGCGCCCGACGCGCACGGGGCGCCCGATTGACCGGTCAAAGTTTATCACCGAGGCTTCGCGAGGGTGAGCTGCAGCCGCCTTCAGTAGCGTGGCACAGTGGGCGCCCGAGACACGCGGGGCGCCCGACATACGGCTGCTGTCGGGGCGTTTACCTCTCTGCTGACTTTGGGTTGACTCTGGGGCGCCCGACACATCCGGGGCGCCCTACTCAGCTACAGCCTCACTCCTTTGAGGCTCTCTGAGCTGCAGAAACACAGTCCTTCGGTCCTGCATCCAGGGTTAGTCCAAAACAGCAAATAATAAGTTAGTTAAAACAGCCTTAGCTGTCTTGGTTCTGACTTTGGATCTCCAAAATGGAGCCCTAGGTCGAACCGACGCCTAATGTTCCCTCTAGGGGAACGCGTCCTCACCTACTCCTCTCGGGAGAGTTTTACCTGGTGCCAACCGGATCCTCCAGTTGGACTTTTGCCCGGCAGTCCTTCGCCAGGTCTTGAGGTACCAAGCTGCCCTTCGCTTGGTGCCTAGCAGCCCTTCGCTAGGTCTTTTCTTCTGGCAGTCCTTCGCCAGTGCCTAGCATTCCTTCGCTAGGGCTTTGTCCATTCTGGCAGTCCTTCGACAGTGCCTAGCATTCCTTCGCTAGGGCTTTTCCATTCTGGCATTCCTTTACCAGTGCCTAGCAGTCCTTCGCTAGAGCTTTTTCTGCACACTCAGTGAACAACGTTAGATCACAAATAAACTTAACTTTGAATCCTTTGCCAATATCAAAACCAGGTTCGATATGGTGCTTCCTGCACCAACACTTACATGCGTCCAGTGTTACCACGCAGGGGCGGGTACGCACTCCCTATTGCCACATCATCACATCCATTCTACATTATCACGGTCGTAACATCACCGAGGGTGAGATGGCCACTATGACTGACTTCGATGAGATAGGTTTTAGGAACTTTTCCCTAGCTGGTATAGAGATCTCTGGTACCGGGGTTCTATCGTGGAGGCGACAGAGAGTGGGACCCCAGATCTACTTCGACGAGGAGGTCGAGGTCGATGTTGCAGATTTGGCAGCTGAGGTCCGAGAGCACATAAACGAGCCCCCACCACTGACACTCTACGAGAAAGTGACACGGCTTGAGACACAGGTCTAGAGTCTCCGAGAGGAAATGGAGGCAAACCATGCTGAATAAATGGAGACAAATTTGGGCTATTACACTGAGTACATGAATGCCCTCAGAGCCGATAGGGAGACCAACGACGCACAATATCAGGAGATGGTGACTCTATTTCGATCCTGGCAGCCAGGCTCTTCTGATCATCCCGGTCCCTCCTCCTAGATTTGATTAGCATTGTACTCTTGACTGGTTGACTGTCCCTACTCAGTAGGGTTGACTTGTGTCAGATTATGGTGTGACTATCCTGGTCCTCATCTTTGACCAACTGACTTATGGAGTTGACTACTTACCTTTTTCATGATTATCTGATCTTTATTGGGATTGTGCTTAGTAGAATAGGCCTACTCTACTTTTGACTTTCTTACTGCTCTACTTACTTTAAAAATCAGTTTGAAAATAGTTTTAAAATTGCTTTACTTAATTTTCAAAATCTTTTTACAATAGATTTTTCCACTTAGTTTTATTTTCAAAAATTGTCCCCTTTAAAACTAGGGCTTTTTCGCAAATGAACATAGCCTAGGCCCTAACCCTAGAAATGCATGTGCCTATAGATCTAGAAGCCAGCATCTCACAAGCACCTTAGGGTACTTTTGACTGAAAACCTAGAATGGGTTGAGATGCTTAGGTCTTTGCCTTAATTCAAGATACTTTAAGTCAGTGCATCTGCAGAAATTGGGGCACTAAATACAACTTAAACAGTAATCAAGTTAAGTGTCAAGTTTAGAAAATCTAACTTGAACAGAACACTTAACTCGACTAACCCTAGCGAAAACTACAGTTTATAACAGTTAGTAAGTAGCTAATTGGGTTAGACAGGACCCTAAAAGAAATAAATGAAATTGGTTTGATCTTGAATTGATTCAGTACAGTACATTAAGCAATTTATTTATCTTTTTACTGCTATATTGTTTTGCTTTTTGATATATGGCAAAGGGGGAGAGATAGGAAAGGAGAGAAGCTCAAAATTTTTCAAATTTCAAAAATTTCAAAACTTTACCCTTTCTTCAAAAAGTACTTAATCTATTTGTTTTCAAAATTACTAAGATTTTCAAAAGTTAAGCTGCTTTCAAATTTTTTAGTACTCAAACTTAAGTTGCTTTAAAAAATTTTCTTTAGTACTTAAACTTAAGTTTCTTTAAAAATTTTCTCTTGTATTTAAACTTAAGTTGCTTTAAAAATTTTCTCTTATACCTAAACTTAAGTTGCCTTCAAAAATTTCATTTAACTTAAGCTGATCTCAAATTTTTTCTTAAACTTAAGCTGAGTTCAAAAATCTTTTTAAGTACTTAAACTCAAAAACTCAAGCTGTTTTTCAAAAAGTTTTTCTAAGTACTTAAAATTTGAGCAGTTGTAAATTTTTGCTAAGTACTTATCTCAAACTTAAGCTATGGTTCTAAGAACTTAGAAATGATGTTTCTACTGACTTGAAACTTCTTAAGTATAGGGCACAACAATTTGTTTGGAAAATATGTTTCTAAAGGTTCTTTTGAAAATTGTTCTAAATGCTTGAAAAATTAATCCCATCTTCAGACTTAGAAAGTTTTTCAAAAACCCCGCGAACTTTTGGAAAACCTAGGGGAAGATTTCTTCCAGGGGGAGGAAACTAAACTTTTATATATCATCTGGTCTGATTAACTTAACTTTTTGAACCAGGTTGCCATAAATCAAAAAGGGAGAGATTGTTGGTACAGACAGCACCCAAGTCGAACCTGTGTTTTGATAATGGCAAAAGGGTTCAAAAGTTAAGATATTATGTTTATCTAACATGCTACTTGAGTGTGCAGATTGGAAGTCCTAGCGAAGGACTGCTAGGCACCAGGCGAAGGACTGCTAGGCACCAGGTGAAGGACTTCCTAGAAACGAAGACCTAGCGAAGGGCTGCTGGGCACCTAGCGAAGGGCTGCTAGGCATCGAAGACCTAGCGAAGGAATGCTAGGCACCAAGAGAAGGATTGCTTGGTACTGAAGACCTGGCGAAGGACAGCTAGGCACCTGGCGAAGGACTGCTGGGCAAAAGTCCAACCGGAGGAGCCGGTTGGCATCAGGTAAATTCTCCTGAGAGGAGTAGGTGAGGACTCGTTCCCCATCGAGGGAACAGTAGGCGTCGGTTCGACCTAGGGCTCCATTTTGGAGACCCAAAGTCAGAACCAAGACAGCTACGGCTATAAGACTCACTAATATAGTTGCTCTATCTTGTTTGGTACTAACCCTGGATGCAGGACCGAAGGAACGAGTGTCTGCAGCTCAGAGAGCCTCAAAGGAGTGAGGCAGCAGCTGGGTTGGGCGCCCAGAAGGACCCGGGCGCCCTAAGTACAAGCCAGAAAAGTGTTCAACAAAAGTATGCTTCGGAAGCTCACTCGGCGGGGCGCCCCCGTGCTCCCGAGCGCCCTGGACGGTCCAGGTGCCCCGTGCGCAAGCCAACGAACTGGATAGAGTCAAGCCAGCGAGAAGCCCGCAGATTGAGTCAACCCGGGAGCCCCCAGCGTCCCGGGCGCCCCCACAGTCAACCCTCAGCCCTATTCGAGTGGGATAAGGGCTGACCAATAGTTGCTAGGATTGGCTGACACGTGGGGGGCACCCCGGGAGGCTATAAAAAGCCCCTCGACCCCAAGGCTTCGAACAACAAGTTTTCCAACGCAAACACGCTCTTCAACTCACGCGCTCTGCTCCAGAAATCCTTCATCTCGAGATTCTACCGCCAGCGACGACCCTACGCACCGAAGAACGATCTACACCGGGCATCAATAACGAAGAGTCAATTTTTAATTGTATTCTTACTGTGCTTACTACTGTACAACTGTTTGTAAGATTTGGCGCACATATAGAATTGCCCCCAGTAAACGGTCAACGACCGTGGGCCTTGGAGTAGGAGACGACCGCGACTCCGAACCAAGTAAAATCATGGTGTTTGCGTGTTGTTTCGTTTTAACTTTTCCATTGTGTATTCTCTTTTTCAATCCGAAACGACTTACGATATTCACCCCCCCCCCCTCTATCGTTTTCTCTCAATCCAACACTGCAGACCTATAAGGCGGGGGAGGCAACTCGATGGGATGCACGGAGAGTTGAGTGCATCAACTCCTTAGAGTTCAGCTGACAATTGTCCTGGAGGCTGAACCCGATGCTTAAGCAACAAATGCTCAGTACATTTGAGCAGCTTAAGCAGGGCGGGCACCTTCCCCCCGACCTCCCAATCAGCACAATCAAGCTGTCTGGCCTGACCCAGCAGTTGTCCGAGGAGACTCTCCGACCCTTCGAGTAAGGGTCGGGCTTTTACTTATCTATCTCAACATTCTTTGTTTTTCCTTTGCAGAGGATTGCCCCTCTTTTTTGTAATGACTTCATCAATTAATGCATTTTTCTTCCTCAATCCTTATCTATGTATTTTTATAGTATTTTTCATTTCTAAGTATTATTAGTTTTGGCTGATACTCGAGACCTTTTTAATTATTCTAACCCTCGCAGAGTCAGCTTGAGTGACTCAACTGTTATCCCTGCCCAAGAACATGAGACTCGGCTGAGCTCCCTAAGTTAGGCAAAGGCATGGAACTAGCCCTCCCGTTGCCTGCCCACTCAGTGGGCCTATGAGCGCTCGATCGGTCCACTTCTAAGGAGTGTGGGTCACCACGCATCCGATTAAGGAACCCGAGCCAAGTATGGCATTGCTCGCTCAGGAGGCAAGCGTCTAGACACTCAGTCGGCTTGACCCCAGGGAACATGGGTTACCACGCGTCCGATCAGGGAGCCAAGCCCAGTGGTGGTGTGGGGGCATGCCCACTTATAACTCGCACGGAAGGCAAGAGTCTGGACACCCGGTTGGCTTGATCCCAGGGAGTGTGGGTCACCACACATCCGATCAGGGAGCCAAGCTAAGTGGTGGCATGGGGGATGCCCAGTTATAATTCGCTCGGAAGGCGAGAGTCTGGAAACTCGGTCGGCTTCATCCCAGGGAGCGTGTGTCGCCATGTGTTCGATCAGGGAGCCGAGCCCAGTGGTGGCGTGGGGGCATGACCACTTAGAACTCGCTTAGAAAGAAAGAGTTTGGACACTCAGTCAGCTTGATCCTAGGGAGCGTGGGTCGCCATGTGTCCGGCCAGGGAGCCGAGCCGAGTGGTGGCGTGGGGGCATGCCCACTTATAACTCGCTCGGAAGGTGAGAGTCTGGACACTCGATCATCTTGATCCCAGGGAGCGTGAGTCGTCACGCGTCCGATCAAGGAGCCGAGCCAAGTGGTGGCGTGGGGGCATGCCCACTTAGAACTTGCTCGGAAGGCGAGAGCCTGTACACTCAGTCGGCTTGATCCCAGGGAGCGTGTGTCACCATGTGTCCGATTAGGGAGCCGAGCCCAGTAGTGGCATGGGGGCATGCCCACTTATAACTCACTCGGAAAGCGAGAGTCTAGACACTCGGTCGTCTTGATTCCTGGGAGCGTGTGTCACCACGTGTCTGATCAGGGAGCCGAGCTAAGTGATGGCGTGAGGGCATGCCTACTTATAACTCGCTCGGAAGGCGAGAGTCTGGACACTCGGTCGGCTTAATCCCAGGGAGCGTGGGTCGCCACGCATCTAATCAGGGAGCTGAGCTAAGTGGTGATGTGGGGCCATGCCCACTTATAACTCGCTCAGAAGGCAAGAGCCTGGACACTTAGTCGGCTTGATCCCAGGGAGTGTGAGTCGCCACGCGTCCGATCAGGGAGCTGATTCAAGTAGTGGCGTGGGGGCATGTCCACTTATAACTCGCATGGAAGGTGAGAGTCTGGACACTTGGTCGGCTTGATCCTAGGGAGCATGGGTCACCACGTGTCCGATCAAGGAGTCGAGCCCAGTGGTGGCGTGGGGTCATGCCCCTTGATCGAGTAGGACTACTAAAACGCATGACCATGCTCAAATGAGTCAATATGAGATATTGAGCTCATTTGTTTGAGTGAGTCTACTCGGGGATCAAGAAACACAATGAAATATCGAGGATGACACGATCTATGCCTCATTGGTCAATCTAGATATCGAGGATAGAAGGACAAGGTTATACATTGTCATAGTCACGGAAGTTAAGTCAGATCTTGACATTCTCGTCACTTGGGTAGTAATGATGCATTGCTAGATGTCGCTCATTGCTTATGTGTCTAAAGTGGTTTAGACACATTGCCAATGTAATGAGAACCTATTGGGTCACACACTAAGGACACGATGCTTCGAAGATTAATTGATCTTAGTTTGACTAAGATTTGATCCCAATTGGATTAATTGAGTTAGACTCAAATGAATCCAATTGGATTATATGATTGTAACGCCCGCCTTTCCCCCCCCCCCCCCCCCCCCACCTTACGGTGTGGCGAAAGGCGGCGTTACGCTAAAATACATAGGGCATATGAACATCTTAATGCAGCGGAATAATTTTTTTTTTAAACTTATTACACATGCGTTTAACCATGCAACTAATACTTGAATCATATGTATATGCCTTAACTATCATTCATGAACATGGTGACATTGTAACTTAGCATACTAACAGCATACGTAGCATCATGATATAAACATTCCATAACTTATCCATAAGCATCATAAGTGGCAGGTAACTTATCCATAAGCATCATGAGTAGTAAGTTATTCTTTAGGCATATCTATCATAAGTATAGCATAGAACCTAAGGAGGCGTTTCAAAACACGAGACATGCAACAAGTATAAATAGAAGAATCCTTTGCCATGTCACTGCCACACACACGCTTTTGCCCCTCCTGCTGCTTCCCTTAATACCCTCTTGCTTGATCTGCGGTATAAGGAAATAAGACTATAAGCACACAGGCTTAGTAAGATCCTTTCCTACTCACTAAACCATACGTCACATAAAACATAATCATATGAAACATTTAACAGGACATGGTTCTTAACATAAAACGTAAGCATTAAAGACATTTAACATAGCATAGTTCTTAACATAAAACGTAAGCATAAAAGACATTTAACATAGCATAGTTCTTAACATAAACATAAGCATAAAAGACATTTAACATAGCATAGTTCTTGACATAAAACGTAAGCATAAGAGACATTTAACATAGCATTGTTCTTAACATAAACATAAGTATAAAAGACATTTAACATAGCATAGTTCTTGACATAAAACGTAAGCATAAGAGACTTTTAACATAGCATAGTTCTTAACATAAACATAAGCATGTTCTTAGCATAAATCATAAGCATATTCTTAGCATAAATCACGAGCATATTCTTAGCATAAATCATGAGCATATCATAAGCATATTCTTCACATAAATGTATAACATGAATGGATGCATGAGTCAAATGCATATACATAAGGATTCTTATTTGAAAATCATACTTATAAATACTTAAACATAATCATAACATCATGGGGCCCTGGCTTGTACCACATACATACATCATGTGCGCGTATCCCTAAGTAAATACGAGGTAGCTAATCTCGACCTACTAGGGTAAGGACAGCTTCATCGGTAGTCCCGAACCGTGGACAGCTTTATCGGTAGTCCAGAACCGTGGATAGCTTCATCGGTAGTCCAGAACCGTGGATAGCTTCATCGGTAGTCTAGAACCGTGGACCTTAGGTCTAGTACAAGCCCATTCATAAAGTAAAATAATTTCACATGCTTCTTCATTCATAAAACATACATGGCATAATCATTCATTCTTAATGTTTAACATCATCATTATGCCTTAAAGGCATGAACCTTATCTTCATTCATCCTTTCCATTCCATATCATCATTATGTCTCGAAGGCATGAACCTTATCTTCATTCATCATTTTCATTCATAAGACATGACATGCATACATAATTATGTCCTAAGGTATAAACATCATCCTAGTTCATAAAGCTTGCATGGTCACGGTACCTCAGGTAAGCATGCATTACATACATGGCACGTATCACATATCATACATGATCATGGTATCTATCATAAAACATGCAGGGGTAAGATTCGTAGGAACATGATACATACCATCTAGGTTCATAACATTCAACATAAACATGAATAAGTTTACATAACTAGCTTATACATATGTCCAAAGTGTTTATCCTAACACATGCATACTTCTTCGACACATGTGTTCATAACATATGATGGAAGACATTCATAAATAAATCCTACTAAAATATGATACATAACATAACATACAGGGTCATAACGCATAACATATGAATTTAGGGTTTGGACATTATCAGAAACCATACAACATCCTTGAACCTATTCACCTACAATTACATACACTACCATAGGGAGTCATTAGAACCCTTAATTGGAGTTAACCCTAAGTCCTAGCCCTAATTCATGTCTTGGTCGAAACCCTAGAAGGGTAATGTGTCCATGGAAAATTCAAATACTTCACAATTAACATCCAATACAATACATACAATATCCTAGGAAGCCATTAGAACCCATAATTGGGGCTAACCCTAAGTCCTAGCCCTATTCTTGGTCATGGACGAAGGGTCTAGGCCCATGAAAAATTTATACCATTTGAAATCAATATTCATAGGATCATAGGGAATCATAGATGACATGCTTAGAGGTTAAATCTAATCCTAACCATGGATTAGAGGTGGTGGTTGAAACTTGTAGAGGGTCCTAGGGTGCCATAAAAATTTTCATAACTCATAATTTATTCCTTATTTACCATAGAAAACATTAGGAAACCTAAATAAAGTTTTAACATCATCCTAGACTTAGAACCATGCCTTGGCCGAAAACCCTAAAGGATCAACTCTCATGGTTTCCTCAACATATATTTCCAACAAAACTTAAATCATGATAAACATCAAGGGAAAAACTATTATACCACAGGTGAGGGAGTCTTACCTTGATTTATCTTGGTTATAACCTTGAATAGAGAAGCACAAGAAAACTTCCTTGACCTTAGATTACCCTTAGCCCTTGTAGCCTTGTAGAAAGCCCTTAGATCTTGAAGAAGAGGTCTCCTTGTGAAGTTTTTCCAAGGGAGAATCCCCTTTGTAGGTTTCGGCTAGAAGGATGAAGAAGAAGGAGAGGAGAAGCTTTGGTAGAAGAAGAAGGATAACTTAAGTGTTAAGTTGTCTCTTCCCTTCCCTTCCCTTATATACTAAGCAAGGAGGCAAGTGAAGGGGCATGGTGCCTCTTCTCATGGTGACCCTTCACTTCCCTAAGCCTTACCTAAATTCCTCTTCATTCTCTAATAGCACTCCCTTGCTAAGTGAATTGGTTAGTATATGCATTGTGATACACTAGGTCCAAGGTTCAATCCTTGGTGCATGCACTTCTTTTTATCACTTTTATAATTATTTTTGCTAAGGCCCATATAAGAGCCCACTAAGGTTGATGTTAATATTTCTAATTTAAATCCATTTCCATTCATGATAAAATTTTTACCTACGGTCCCTTAATGGCCATGATATTAGAAGGGTCCATTATTACTTAGCTAATCCATATGAAAAATCATGAATAATTATGCTAAGGTTCGTACTAGTATCTCTATATTCCTCAAAAATCTATCTAGACATGATCAATATTTTAATGAAAATATTGAGAAAATTTTCTGGGTCGTTACAAGGATTGAGTCTAATTTGAGTTAGACTCATCTAGATTTGACTCAACCACTTAAGTATGGGTAATATTCATTAAATGGTTTAATGAAAATTATTTAAGAGGAAGGC
>JAGFNQ010005820.1:34948-185339 GCA_024364735.1 Boesenbergia rotunda
AGGCAAAGATCATGATCGTGTTCGTGTGGATACACAGAGGCACGGATACTTGAACGTCCAAGAGATCCGACATACCTCAGATAAGCGGGATAAGCGAAGGGCATGCACCAAAGGTATACATATACGATAGGATTTTTGTAAATTCACTTTGTATGAGTTTTCTTTTGTATGGATCGCTCGAGGGATCTTATTTCCGCTGTGAATTTTAAATATTTTTACCCATAGATCTCTACAGATTGTAGGTGATACCTCAATTGTACCTCTACCTATAATCTTGAGCTTCCCACTATTTTCAAAAGATATCGTTCCCTTTCTTTGTGTAGTTAATTGTGGAGAATTTGCTCACATCACCGATCATGTGCCTTGAGCAACCGTTATCCACAATCCACATGTTTGAATCCTTCTTTTCTTCTACCTAAACGACATGAAAAACATAATCTTTTAGTCCTCATGCACTTGATCCAACAATATCATTCAAATACATCTTAGGGACCCAAGCTTATTTTACATTGCTTTTAATGATTTGCTTCTTAGGTGTACCATTTCTTCCTATAAGAGAAATATAGGCAACCTCCTTGGTCTTATGTTTATATCCTAATCCGGCCGTATTATAGACGACTCTTTGACTACTAAGAATCTCAAGATACTTTGATTCATTTGTAAATTTATCTAAACATGTTCTCAAGTCAATAACTTGATTTCTCAAATTGTTATTTTCTTCCATAGGCATGCTTGATTCACTATGCATACATGTATTATTTCTAATGGACTTAAGTTCTCCTTTTAATTATGGTTTGACTCTAGATTGTGACTTAGCCAAAGTATTCTTGAGATAAGTAATAGTTTTATAAAGGAATTCAATTTTGGGAGATTCTTTTACCTCATCGTCACTAGATGATGATTCATCACTTGAATCTTCTGTTGAGGCAATCGGCCTAAGAATGATCGGGAAGATCATGATTTTGATGTGTGTGCCAATAAGTTTAAGATTAGGGTGTTATGTTGTATTTGATATATGTGTGATTGAGTTTGTAGGATTTGGAGAATCACACATGGAGAACATATCCGAGGGACGAGAGCCGAGGGAGGAGGACTCCAAGGGAAAGCCGGGAAGTGGACTTAAAGGGCATATGTGAAGGGTGGCATGGAGGCAAGCCAAGGGAAGACTTGTGTGCGCATCCGAGGGACGAGAGCAGAGGAAGATGACTTCAAGGGGCGAGTCAAGGGAGTGCAGCTGAAGGCATAAGTGAAGGAGAGCGTTTGAGTGGCTGTAAGTGAGTGGGCAGTCGACTGGCCATAGGGCAGCCGACTGCCAAAACTCATAGAAGGTTTTCAGCCTTCTACCAGTCAGCTGGCCCAGAGGCAGTCGACTGGTGACCCCCTAAAAACTAGCCGTTGGCTAGCAATTAATGCTAGGGGCAGTCGACTAGTGCTGGCCTGGATAGCCTGCGAGGCTGTCCTGTTCTCTTATAAAAGGAGGACTTTTTCGCACGTAAACGGTACGGTTTTACACTGTAACGAAGTGATGTTCGTGCATAGAGTCTTTAGACCTTCCTCTCTCTCTAATCATTACTTTCTATAAAGAGGAAGACAACGCCATTGTAATGGTTTCTCCACCTGAAGGAGACTTTTCATAGTGGAGGTGGAGTACTCACGTGGATCCTTGGTTTAGTCACCCATTTGGGTGGATGCCAAGTAAAAATAATCTGAGTTAGCATTGTTGTTTTGTCTTTTGCATATTTTGTTTATGATGCGCTAACAATCTTGTAGAGAAATTTGATAAATTGCTATTCATGCCCCCTCTAGCAATGCTCTTCGATCTATCAATTATTATCAGAGCCGGTTCGCTTCGGAAGAACTCACCGTCGATCGGAGTAAAGTGAAATGGTGTTTCAAGAGGGATACAGCACTGCACGGCCACCATTCTTTGACAGGAACGACTTCGCGTACTGGAAATGTAGAATGCAGTACTATTTAATGAACGACATTGAAAATTGAATTAGTATTGTAGATGGTTTTGTTAGTAATATGAGAGAGTGTTCTAAGGCAATCGCCTTATGATTGTAATCATTTATTTTAATAAATGAATATTCACTATTTGAGTATACATTGTTGGTGCAAAAAGCACCATATCGAACCTTGTTTTGATATTGGCAAAGGATTCAAAGTTAAGTTCTATTTGTAATCTAACAATGTTCACTAAGTGTGTAGAAAGAAGTCCTGGCGAAGGACTGCCAGGCACCTAGCGAAGGGCTGCTAGGAGTTGAAGTCCTGGTGAAGGACTGCCAGGCACCTAGCGAAGGGCTGCTAGGAGTTGAAAACCTGGCGAAGGACTGCTAGGCACCTGGCGAAGGACTGCCAGGAAACAAAGTCCTAGTGAAGGGATGCTAGGCACCTGGCAAAGGAATGCCAGGATACAAAGCCCTAGAGAAGGATTGCTAGGCACCAGGCGAAGGACAGCTTGGCACTGATGACCTGGCGAAGGACTGCCAGGCACCGGGCGAAGGACAGCTTGGTATCCGAGACCTAGCAAAGGACCGCTAGGCAAAAGTCCAACCGGAGGAGCCGGTTGGCATCAGGTATATTTTCCCGAGAGGAGTAGGTGAGGACGCGTTCCCCGTTGAGGGAACAGTAGGCGTCGGTTCGACCTAGGGCTCCATTTTGGAGGCCCAAAGTCAGAACCAAGATAGCTAAGACTGTATAAACTAACATCTTATTGCTTTATGTTGTTTTGGACTAACCCTGGATGCAGGACCGAAGGAACGAGTGTCTGCATCTCAGAGAGCCTCAAAGGAGTGAGGCAGCAACTGACCAGGGCGCCCGGAGTGTCCCGGGCGCCCCCAAGGTGAACACAAAACAAAGTAAAGCAAGGTGAGCTTCGGCAGCTTATGGGCGGGGCGCCCCCGTGCTCCCGGGCGCCCCCAGGTGAAGCCAACGAAGCAAGCCAGTGAGAAGCCAAACGGATGAGAGTTGACCCGGTCAATATGGGCGCCCTCAGCGTCCCGGGCGCCCCCAGTCAAGATCTGATCCCGAGTTTGAAGGGATCAGAGCTGACCGAGAAGAACTCGGATCGGCTGACACGTGGGGGGGGGCGCCCCCAGGTGCTATAAAAAGGGCCTCAACCCCAAGGCTTCAGTACAAATCCATTCAACGCAATCACGCTCTTCTGCACCCGCGCTCTGCTCCAAAAACCTCCCGACTCGAGATACAAGCGCCGACGACGTCCCTCTGCTCCGAGAAACATTCCACACCGGATGTCGGTAACGAAGAGCGATTTTTTATTCTTGTGTTTACTATACTGCAATTGTAACATCTATTTGTAAACCGTTTTGCACAAATATAGAATTGCCCGCAGTAAACGGTCAACGATCATGGGCCTTGGAGTAGGAGCCGACCGTGACTCCGAACCAAGTAAAAAACTTGGTGTTTGCGTTTGTTTATTTTAATTTCCGCTGCGTAATTTCTCAAATTCTTAAATCCGAACATTTTCCGATATTCACCCCCCCTCTATCGGTTCTCTCGATCCAACATACATATTTGTGTATTTGATTGAGATCTTAAACTCATTTACTGAATGTCCGCAATACAATTCACATCATGAGAGAATTTGTGATGAATTCACAACTAGTGATTATCTCTACATGTGCAATTGTGAAGTATTGAAATTGTCCCTTGTCGATGAATTTATAAATACGGACACTATCAATTCTGTTGAGACTAGCATGGGTTATTCTCTAATCAGCTAATTCTCACTGGCTGGTGACATTGAGATGTCCGGAGATAAACATGAATGCTAGTTAAGGGAACTAGTTCATTGGAGTGATTGGCTGTAAAACTTCATATGGTAGTCTGGATATAGATATGTCAGTGAAGTTCTTACTGCAGCTTAAGTGTGATGTTCCTTTGACTTGCGGTGTTCAAGTCATCTTGGTCATGGAGACTTATACTTTGACATCTTAAGCAAGCATCTCCAAGGAGGTGTGGACCCAGGATTATTGGGTATAAGCCGAAGTGCCCGAAGATGTTTGAACAACCTACAAAAGATTCACCACTCCTTGCGAGGAGATGTATACCCGAGGCCTATCATCGGATTGTTACTCGAAGCCTCTGGCCAGAGCATGACATGTTCAGAGTATGAATCTCTTAAATAAATGAGAGTAATTAGAATCTGTAGGACGAGAAAACGTTACTTGGTCTAGGTGTGACGTAGTCAGCCTAGTGGGGGCTGACACACATAGACCATGTCCTGAACCAAGTGGGTATAAGATGGTGAAGGGAATGGGGCACGATTCATTATAGCTGCTGAAGGGTTTCAGAATTGTTTCTGAGGTCAACCGTTGATCTTTCGATTAATTGGGGATCATGATGTACTACTAGGTGTCACTCATGATCGTTCTATGATTGATTAATTATAGACGGCCAACATAAATCGAAAGTCTATTTAGTCACACGCACTACGAGTAATCCTAGGGATTCAAAACGAGTTGAAAATTGGATTTTCCAATCAAGAGAGATTAGGTTTGGTTGAGCCAAACGATAAGTTGAATCTGAATTTTTCAGAGACGCATCGGAAGCGAAAAATGGCTAAGTCATTTGAAGACTTAATAGATGAATTAAATAAGTTTAATTCATTGGGGCGTGGCTTGGATGGGCCGGCCCAAGAGGGCCTCCATCCTCTTTGCTTGGCCGGCCACAACAAAGGGAGAGAACCAAGTTTTTGGTTCAATTTATAAAATAAACCAACTGTGGTTTGTTTTATAAAATTATGGATGATATAAATTTTTATATAATAAACCAAGGTTTGATTTATTTTTCATGGAAATTAAAATGAACCATGGATTTGTTTATTTTATAAAATCAATCATTGATTGATTTACCATGATAAGGAAATTTATTCCATAGGAGAAAAGATTTTCATCATCAATTAAAATATGATTTTAACCATGATATAAAATCAAACTTGGCATAATGGAATAAGTTATTCCATATTTGAGAGGCTTGATGGTTGAGAGGCCACTATTTAAAGGACCCAAGGCAAGGCTTGGGTGGGTGATACATATAGAGATGAAGGCATAAACTTTCTCCCTCTCTTCTCTCCTTCTCTTCTCCCCTTCTTGCCGTGCGCCAACCAGCCCCAAGAAAGAGCACCAGCCGGCCATCCTTTTGTGGTTAGTCTTTCGACTTCTCTCTTGGTTTTTCTTGTCGCGTTCTCGGAGAATCTAGTAGTTCTCGAGAACACGAAACTTGTGGCTTTGCGAAGTCATCCCGAAGATACTCGGCGTGGACGCGAATAGAGGCGGAGCTTCCAAGGGATGCTTACGGTTGGATCTCGTCCCTTCCTTCGAGTTACGCGAGGTAATATGTAAATTAGTTTACGTTTCTGTAAAAATTTTAAATATATGATCATGTCTACACAAGATAAAATTGCATGCTTAGATGTGGGGTTAAATGATTTAGAGAAATTATTTATGCTAAACCTTCCGTTGCACGTAATTAATTTTAAAATTATGAACCCGCATCCATGTCAACATGCACTCGGACCCAACAGTGGTATCAGAGCCAGGTTTATGTTCGACATAATCATATAATTGTTTTGCGGAAAGCTTTATCATGATCTCAATTTTGGAAAATTTTTAATTATGGAAACTTTCCAATTATGGTAAATTATCGATTTAGGAATTTCAAAGTTTGGAAATCCTAATGAAATTTCGCAAACTTTTGAAATATCTCTGTTTCTGAAATTTTATGATAATTGTGAAAACTTTCCATTTTTGGAAACTTTTCAATTTTGGAAATTTCCTATTTCAGAAATTTTCCAATTTTGGAAAAAGGTAAGTTTTCTTTGTACCAGAAACTTAGAATTATTCTGAAAATCTTTTATTTTTGGAAACTTTCCATTTATGTAAAGCTCGCAATTTTGGGCACATTCTTTCAAGAAAGTCTAGACAAATTATGAGAATATTAATTGACATTTAAATTTATAATTAGAAATTAAATTATTTACAAAATTCTTTATTTTGGATTGAGCCTCGGGGAGCCGTTGATAAGTATCATTTTATTGATCATTTTATATGCTTAAATCCGTGTTTGACCCATATTTTACTTGTGTAATTGTGGATTTACCCTAGGTTCTAGGATTTATACTTTATTGGACCTAATTGCAAATCTTGATATATTTGAGTTGTTTTGTCACTAAATTTTTGATCTACTTTTGTAGGCTTGGAAGGATCATGGACCTAGGTCATGTTGGGTCAAAGTTGAGTCAAAAGTGGACTGGATCAAGTAATCAAGCGTCAACTAATATGGACCGTCCGATGCAAGAACGGTTAGATCTAGACCATCTGAGAACTTTTGATCAATCCGAGATGGGATTAAGTCTAATCGAGCGATCAAATCAAGATCTGAATGTTTCAGCCCAATAGGAGATCATCTAGCCATTGGATCACGATCAGAGGGATCTAGACCATCCATTCAAAGATCAAGGTGATCTGAACCATCCGTTGTAGATCTGGCAGAACCGAGCTAACCCGACGTAGATCCTGACCTCTGATCATGATCTGGAAAATTTGAATGAAATCGGACGAAGATCAACCATTGGATGAGCGCTGGACAATCTGAGTCGTTCACTGTTTAACTACATAAATCGCATCCCCTGTTCAGATCTCTGTCGCGTCTTCGCCATTTCTAGCTGAGTTTCCTCTCGTTTTCTCATTTGTTCTTCAATTTCTTTGGCGATTTCTTCCATCTGAAGGCGTGGCCAACTCGATCACCACCTTGGAGCAAGATTTGGATCATTGGGAAGAAGCTTCAGTGGAGATTTTAGCTCAAGATTGCGCCGGATGCAGAGCTGTTTGAGGGTTTCGACAGATCTGTGATTTGAGCTCTTGGATCTCACTCGCGTCCATTTCCTTCCATCTGAACCATCTGTAGGGGTCCTAGGATGAGCTCAGATGATCTTCAAATCATCATCGCAACCCTTCACATTAAGATCTAGGAGTTTGGAGTGGATTTCCCAGCTATGTGCAGTTTGTGAGCAGATCTGAATTGGAGCTAATTTTCCCATTGATTTGCGAGTTGAAGGGGTTCTTGGCTTGCCCTTGCGTGACGAACAAGGAGATCTTGAAACATGGGAATGGTCGAGGCTTAATCTTCATGTCATTTCTTGTTTACCTTAGCTGTAATTTCAGTTTCAGCAAACTGCTTCGATTTCTGTCTTCATATATGATGCTTTAGTGTACTTTTCTGAATCATCTCTACCTTAATTAGGTTTCGTCTCTGCAATTCAATTAGACAATTTACTTGTTAGTGAAAGATTCCATTTAATCTCAGTTTATTCCAATTTTATTTCTACGTATCACTGTTGTTTCTACAATTTCAGTTTCAATTCTGAATTTTTCAGTCCATTTCGAAGTTTAGTGTAAGTCTAGGCTTAATTCCTGAAAATTGAGTAAGTATTTAGTGTATTAATGCACTTAGATCAGTTTACTTAGCATTTGAATTGTTTTTCAATCCAATTTTATTTCCTTAATTTTGTTCAGCTTATGCGTGCCAATATCAGTTTGTGTATCATCTCAATCAGTTTTGTTCAGTTATGTGTTTTAGTTTGTTCTTGCGTGTCAGTTTAAGCTCAAGTTCTGTAAGTTCTAGTTGTAGTTCCTGTCGTTGTGTTAAGTAAACTTTAGATTTTCTCCACTTTTGTTTGAAACTAGAGAGCGCAATTTAGTTTCAGTTTCAAGCTTGTCCTGCATTTGGGATTACTCTACATTCCTGCACATTTATTTCTGCCTTAGATGTTTCTGAATTGATTCCCAAGCTATTTCTGAATTTCTTCCTTTAATTCTGTGTATTAGATCCCTGATAGCCTAGCTTTCCAAGCTGAGTTGATCGGCTACAATTTCTGCAGTTAATCTCAATTTTTGGCACATAAGTTTCCTTATTCCTCTTTGTATCATGTTGTTTCATTTTCTCCTCTTTGTATCAAGAAGAGTTTTGGCAGTGTTAGGTACCAAATTAAGTGCAAATTTCAGTTTGTTAGTGAGCTGGGAGTAAGTTTGTTTCATGTATGGTTGTGTCTGAATTCCAACTCTCATTTCGGCACTAGTATCAAGTTTCAATTCTTCAATTAGGTTTTAAGTTTTGGGCTTTAATTCCAATGTAAATTCAGCATTGTTTTGATTCACTTGCTCAGTATTTCGCTGCAATTTAAATCAGAGATAGTTTTCCAATTTCAGATAAGTTGCCTTGGTTAGTTAGATTTCCTATAGGGTAAGTTTTTAATTGTTATTCCCTTGTTTAGTTCACTTGGTTAATTTTTCCTTCCTTTTCATTGCATTTTCTTGTCTATTTGAAACCAAACACCAGATTTTATTTGAAACCTAAAAACATCGACGACACATAAACTCGAGCGCGAATCGAACAACTTGAACTAGCCCTAGGAAAAATACGACATGTGGCCCCTTTACTACGCTTTTATTCTTTAATTGCAAAAAGGGTTTCCAACTTATAAATATCTGAATTTGAGACCCACATTCGTGACAGCTCTTTTGGGTCCATCAAATTTTTGGCGTCGTTGCCATGGAAGCAACTAGTTGAGTTGTTTGATTTTTGCTTGTGTGCTCATTTCATATTTTTCTTGATCCATTTTTTTTCTTACACTTACTGCTATATCTTGTGACCTGATTTTATTTGTTTCATCTTTCTATATACTTTTACTGCGATTGGTTTTTATTTTTATGACCAGGTCTACAGGTGGTGATCTTGAAGATTTTGACCCTGAGATTGAGAGGACTTTCAGACCTAGGAGGAGCTAGCTCAGTGTTTCAGAGGCTTTTGATATTCTTCCTACTCAGTTTATTTCAGCTTATTCAGTTGATCAGATGGTAGACCACCAGAAGACTATGAAGGAACTCGCAGCACCAGATGCTTCATTTCAGTATTCCAGTATTGCCTATCCAGAGCTGGGTGGAGATTTTGAGCTCAGATCTGGACTCATCCATCTTTTGCCTAAGTTTCAAGGATTATCTGGAGAAGATCCAAATAGGCACCTGCATGAGTTTCATGTTGTATGCTCCACTATGAAGCCTCAAGGTATTTCAGAAAAAGATATCAAACTGAGGGCTTTTCCATTTTCTCTGACTGGAGCAGCTAAGGACTGGTTTTATTACATACCTACTGGGCACGTGTCTAGCTGGATTTCCATGAAGAAGGCTTTCTTAGAAAAATATTTCCTAGCCTCCAGAACTGCTATTATCAAAAAAAGCATTTGTGGCATTCAGCAAGTGGTGGGGGAGACACTCTATGACTACTGGGAGAGATTCAACAAGCTGTGCTCCAGTTGTCCCCAGCATCAGATTAGTGAGCAGCTCATCATCTAGTACTTTTATGAGGGATTATTACAGATGGATAGGATTATGATTGATGCAGCAGCTGGAGGGGCCTTAGTCAACAAAACACCAAATCAAGTGAGGGAGCTTATTTCGAACATGGCAGAAAATTCTCAGCAGTTTGGAAGCAGAGCATTATCTACTAGAGGGGTTAGTGAAGTTCAGCTGGTTGCTAATGATCAGAAGGAGATTAAAAATGTATTGATGGAGCTCACATCAGCGGTTAAGCAAATGGGCCTCAATATTTTAAGTCAAAATTCAACTCCTTCAGTACCTCCACAATCAAGTCAAGTGGTGATGAATGTATGTGGTATCTGCTCTAGCAAGGAACACAATTCAGATTCTTGTCCCAACCTACAACAAGATGAGTCAATAGCAGCTTTGGTTAGGGGACAATTTCAAGCTAGGAATAACCCATACTCTCCTACTTACAACCCTGGGTGGAGGGATCATCCAAATTTGAGGTATGGAAATTCTTTTTACCAACAAGGCCCACAACAACAACAATCTCAGCAACCCCAACAAATTTTCCAGCAAGTTCAGCAACAACAACCACAATCACAGCACCAAAATCAGCAATTTCAGCCCCTAAATCAGCACTTCCAGCAACCATTTCAGCAGCCATTTCAAGGAATTCAACAGGGGTTTCAAGGGAATCTGAATTATCCACAGCAAAATCAATTTTCACAGCAGCAAGTTCAACAAACGCAGCAAAATTTCCAGCCTTGGAACCAAAGTCTTCAGCCCCAAAATCAAGGATTTCAGCCCAATCAATTTCAACCCTCACCACAACAAGTTCCATTTCAAAATCAGAATTTTCAAAGGTGTAATTCTCAACAAAATTTCCCAACATTCCAGCATACTTATCAGCCACAACACCAACAATTTCAACCCTCTTATCAGCCCCAACAGTCCCAAATACAACAAACACAACAAGGAAATATTTTTGCCGCTATACAAAACCTTGAGAGGCAAATTGGGCAAATGGCTAGTGAAATAAATCAAAATAAAGCTCAAGGATTAGGCCAACTACCTTCTAAAGCTGTTCCTAACCCTAAGGGAAACGTTAGCGCAATTTATTTGAGGAGTGGGAAGGTTGTAACAACTCAAAATGATCCAATAGCTGAATTTTCTGAAAACAGGGCAGCATCTTCATTTCCAGCCCAAAACAGCCCCGAAACCATTCCAAATTCAGTTGATTCCACCCCTAGTCCGTGCCCAACTCCCTCATCAAGCAATCTTGTAATTTTGGTGGAAAACGAAGCACAAATCAGTGGCGAAATAGATTTTACAGCAGCTCCAAAAAGTGGGACAGTAGCTCACAAATCAGCCCTTCCAATTTCGGTTCAAGAGGAAGAATTTAGGGTGCCCTTGCCTTTTCCACAGGGGAGAACTCCAACCAAAAGACAAGTGGAGGAGGAGAAAACCAAAGAGTACAATGAGCTGGTAAAACTTTTTAGCAAAGTAGAAATTAATGTACCCTTGCTGACGATGATTAAACAGGTTCCTAAGTATGCAAAATTTCTGAAAGATCTTTGTGTTCACAAGAAGAAGCTTAAGGAAAATGAATTGGTCAGCATGGGGAAGAATGTTTCATCACTCATCCATGTCATACCTCAGAAATATGAAGACCCTGGGATGTTTACTGTATCTTGTGAGATAGGGAGCACCACGCTACATGATGCCATGCTGGATTTAGGAGCTTCCATTAATGTCATGCCCAGGACAGTTTTCCAGATGCTTGGCATTGGTCCTCTACAGCCCACTGGAGTTGTGATTCAGCTAGCAGATAGAAGCCAAACCCGCCCGGCAGGAGTTATTGAAGATGTGTTGGTTAAAGTGAAGGAGTTGATTTTCCCTGCAGACTTCTACATTCTAGACATGGAAGGAGAGTATCTTGCACATAGATCCCCACTTATCCTTGGAAGGCCTTTTCTGAAGACTGCTAGAACAAAAATTGATGTATATGCTGGCACCCTTTCGATAGAGGTGGGAGACACAGTAGTCCAGTTTAGTATTTTTGATGCCATGAAGGACCTAGNATGATGGTGCATTTGACATAGTGGGAGGAGCTTTGATTTCAGAGGAAGCTGAGGAGATGGATGGAAAAGCATGCGACAGCCTTGATTTCGAAACTGAAGCTTTACCGGACTTTTCTTATTTTTTATTTTGTCACGATACTGCTATTGATAGTCCTAATTTTTCTAATAAAGTTGTTGCAGGTATTACTAAGGAGGCATGCACAGGAGATGATTCTACAGGTGTAGGGGATTGCACAGAGCCCCAGGGACCACCACCATTAACCGATACATTAGAAAATTCAGAGGGCAATCCAGAAAGTGTAGGGACTTGCATGATGGGAGCAAAAACCCAAGGATCACCTATTCTAGTTGAATATCCACCAAAATTTGAGCCTGAGATGGAGGTATTTCTTGTAGAACCAACAGATATTTTTCAGCACGATCAGGTAAGTATTTTTTTTTTCCTTTAGAAAATTTCAGGGAGGTGTCTGGAATTGCACGTGAAGCATGTATTGATACATCATTTGTGAAAAATAATTATGAAAATTCTTTAGAGGCACCCAGACTTGATTTTATTCATTGCTATGATATTCTTGAGACAGATTATGCCAAAATTGATTGTGAAAATTTTTTAGAAGAGCCTGAAATTGAAGTTGTTTATTGTGAAGAATCTCTTGCTATATCTTATGCTGAAATTGAGTGTGAAAAACTTATTGAGGTACCAGAGATTGATTTTATTGGCTGTGAAACATTTTTTGATATACCTTATGTAGAAACTGCTTGTGAAAAATTTACTGAGGTACCAAAAATTGATTTTATTAGATGCGATGCATTTTTGGATGCATTTTATGTAGAGATTGATGGTATTGCACTTCTACCTTACCCTACATGGATGAGAAAGGTTTTACATGGTTTTGTAGGGTCCCAGAGATTTCTTGAGTGGGTACTCCATCTAGCCATCTAGACAGTCTTCAACCTCCTGGAAGGTTTTCTAAAAAGAATAAAGAGGGAGGAGATGATCTTACTTTAATTCGAAGCACTCTACCTCTTAAATGGCTTTTGTACCTAAATCACCTTCGGCCACCTGAATATTTTGCTGTAAAGTTTAAGTGTGGGGGAGTAATACAAAATAAAATTGAGCAAATGAAGGAAACTTTTTCAACTATCTCTGCTCCTCCACTACCACGATGGAGATTGTTTCTTGATAGACTCCGACTGCCAGAAATAAAGGGGAGTTTGTTCTTTCTTGTATTTTCTTTCATTGCATGTTTCATTTTTTATATTTTCAAGAAGTAGAATTTTCTTTTAAAAGAGTCTTTGCTAATAAAGGCTTGAATAGAGTAGAATGAATAAATAGACATTGTAAATATCATGTTATTTCTTTTGACACTTTTTCTTAAGGAATAGGAATAAATGTATCCCTATAGGTTATCTCCATAGCATTTTAGAGTCTTTTGAAAATAAATTAAATTTGATTGTTAAAACTTGAGGTTTGAGTTCATGGATGAAATCTTGGATGCTTGAGTACTACTTGGCCATGGATTCTTGATTGAGGACTTGAGATGAATTATTTGTACCTAGTGAGGATAAGCCTTATTTTTGTAACACATACATGTGATTGTACTCTAGAAGTTGCTTAGGTTCTTTCCAAACCATATTTCGATGATTGGATCACATTTATAGAGGTGTATCATTTTGTTTCTTATCTCATATCAATTTTCATAAACTTCCCATGTATCACTTCATATTTTTCATTTTCCCTACATAATCTTCATATTGCTTCTAACTTCATTTTTTCTATGGACTTGCTTGTTTGGGGATGTTCTTTGATGTTATTTTGCCCGAGACGGACAAATGATTAAGTGTGGGGGAGTGGCTAGTGTTTTGGAATCAATTCGCATCAAGGAAGTACTTCATTTTTGAAAAAAAAAAAAAGAAGAAAGAAAGCGGCCATTTGAGTTGAGCTTGGTATCAAGAATAAGTGGGAATTCAGTTGTGAATTGGAGGTGAAGTGGATCTTAAAAAATCTACAAGGGAAACAAATGGCACGGAAAAAAAACAAAAAAAAATCTGTGCCATGAAGAAAAATCTGAAATAAATGGAGTTTGTAGCACAAATGGTTTGGATAAAGAATGGGAAAGTAGGAATTATGGAAGCTAAAATCAGCAACACTTTGCTAAAGTTTGAATTGAAATTTTAAAGTCTGAATTGAAGCAGGAAAAGGCAGAAGAATCTGAAACATTGCAGCAAATCTGTGCCAAAAACAGAGGAAGAAAAGGAATTTTTTTTTTTGTGCAGTTCAGTAATGAAGTGAAGCTTAACTGATCTGAAACTAATGTGGCTGCTGCAAGGATTAAGAATAAAAACACTCGACAACAAGGTTGAGCTGCTAGGATTTTCAGATCATACCTGAAAGAAAAAAAAACGGATTGGAAGAGGAAAAATTGCAGCCATGGGAAAATAAGAAGAGCTGAACTGAGGTGAGCTGAAACTGAGTTTAATTGTAACGGATGTTGATAAGAACCTAAGAAAAACCACTCAACAGCTATCAGAGATTATGGAGAGCAATAAAATTGAGAGTATAAGATGAGAATGCAGTAGAAAATAAGAGAAATCAGATGGAATGTTAGTGAGACAGTTATTGGATCAACTTGAGACTGAACTTGATTTTCCGAAGCTGTGAAGTGGGGATGTAAGCACATAAATGTATCAGAAATTGTTGAATCCATCCATTACTGATCAGAAGAAGGTGGCTGATTGGGTTCTAAAAAAAAAAGAAACCTGCTGTGAAGTGTCGTAGCTAAAGGAAGAATGGAGTGTATCAATTTATTAGGTGAAGAATTCCATTTCACCAATACGATTGATGTCAATTGCAGCTAGAAATCAGAGAATTGCAAGTTTTGAAGGGTAATACCATGGAGCTGGAAATTGAAACAGAAAAAAATGATAGAGTGTGCCAACTTGAAAAGTTTAGGTATCAAGAGTAAGTGGAAAGAGTTAGTTGGTGGAGGTTGTATGTGGAGCATCTAAGTTTTTAATTGTTGTTTGATGTTTCAAGTTCTCTGATACAGACTATAATCCAAAATGATTCATTAGAGGATTTGAGATCAGAAAAAAAAATAGTTTGAAAAAAAAATAGAAAAACAAAGAGACAAGTGGCACACATTGAAGTTTCGGCACCATGAAATTAGTGAAGATACTCTCATCCAAATTGAAGATCTGTTCCACCATCATTTTGATTTCTTTAGAGAAAAGAAAGAAAGAGAAAAAAATGATGAGAAAAGAGAAGGAAACAAATTGCCACGCAAGATGGAAAATTGGCACAAAGGAGTTGATGAGGTCTTTTCATCAAATTTTATAAGGGCAATGCCAAAGCCTCACTCCATCAAACTTTGACTTCATTATGAGGACTGACAAGAGGGCAAAGTGCATCAAAAATATCCTTGAGCATCCAAGTCTTCCATTTTATCAAATTTACTATTTTCTTAGTTTTTACCTCATTTTTTACCATTTCATATATCTTTCTCTTATTTGATGAATTTCTATAGATGTAGATCTAAATCATGAATAATGGTGGAGAGTAGATAGCAAGAAAGCCTATGGTAGTGCAAAAAGCATGTGTGTATGAGTGAGCTCCATTTTCATCATGCACTTAGAACTCAAGAAGAGAGCCACCAACATTTCCCTTAAGAGGTTTAGTGAGTGAAATTCATCTCAATGAATCATGAAGGTTGAAATTGCTAAGTTGTTGATTTAAGGACGAGATATTAATCCATAGAGCTTAGATTTTTGAGAATTAACAACCCTAGGTAATTTCTTTTCAATTGCTTCTACATATGTTTGAGAAAAGCTAGGGGATACATATTTAGTACTTTTCGCGAGACGCTCAAGCTTAAGTGTGGGGGAGTTGATAAATATCATTTTATTGATCAATTTAGATGCTAAAATCCATGTTTGACCCATATTTTACTTGCGTAATTGTGGATTTACCTTAGGTTCTAGGATTTATATTCTTTTTGGACCTAATTGTAAATTTTGATATATTCGAGTTGTTCTGTCACTAAATTTTTGATCTACTTTTGTAAGCTTGGAAGGATCATGGACCTAGATCATGTTGGGTCAAAGATGAGCCAAAAGTGGACTGGATCAAGTGATCAAGCGTTGACTAATATGGACCATCCGATGCAAAAACGGTTAGATATAGGCCTTACGAGAACTTCTGATCAATCCGAGCTGGGATTAAGGTTAATCAAGCACTTGGATCAAGATCTGAAAGTTTCATCCAAATCAGAGATCATCTGGCCGTCAAATCAAGCTCAGGAGGATCTAGACCCTCCATTTAAAGATCAAGGTGATCTGAACCATCCGTTGCAAATCTGAAAGATCCGAACCACTAAGAGGATGATCCTGACCCTTGATCAAGATCTGGGAAGTTTGAGTCAAATCAGACGAAGATCAACCGTTGGATGGAAGTGAAATGATCTCGATCGTACACTATTTTAACTACATAAACTGAACTCCTCTGCTTC
Organism: Boesenbergia rotunda; assembly: GCA_024364735.1. Classification (NCBI taxonomy): domain Eukaryota; kingdom Viridiplantae; phylum Streptophyta; class Magnoliopsida; order Zingiberales; family Zingiberaceae; genus Boesenbergia; species Boesenbergia rotunda. The sequence goes on from JAGFNQ010005820.1 coordinate 50,882, forward strand.
GGATCAGGTCGCGTCTTCGTAGCTTCTTCTCGTTTCTTCACTTGTTCTTCATTTTCTTTGGCGATTTCTTCCATCTGAAGGCGTGGCAATCTCGATCACAACCGTGGAACACGATTTGGATCATTGGGAGAAGGTTTCCATTGAAATTCAAGCTCGGATTTGCCTCGGAACAGGGGGTGATTAAGGGTTTCGTCAGTTTCTGTGATCTGATCAATTTGATCATGATTGTGTGCCAATCTCTTCAATCGGAGCTATCTGAAGGGTCTTCTGATACACTCTGATCATCACCAAAGCTTCATCGCATTTGTACATCGCGAGATCAAGGAGATCGGATTGGTTTTCTCCAGCTGAGTGCAATCTGTGAGCAGAGTCAAAATTGAAGTTGTTTCCCATTGATTTGCGGAGCTGAAGGGGTTCTTGGCTTGCTCTTGTGTGACGGCAAGGAGATCGTGAGCCCAGGGAATGATCGAGACTTAGTTTCTTCCGGAATTTCAATTCGTTAGCTGTAATTTCCATTTCTGCAATTTGTGTCATTTCTGCATTTGTATCAGCTGATTCAGTTTCATTGTCTGAATTGTTTCTGCCTCGGTTAGGGTTAAATTCTGCAAGTAGTTAGCTAGTGAGCTTGTTTACTAAACAATTGTCTCAATTTCAGTATAATTCATGAATTAGTCTCTTATGTTTCAACTTGTAGCTGCGTACTAGTCTTTTAAGTTTCAGTGTTTCAGTTTTGCATGTTGCGTATCAAATTTTCTCCTTTGTATCAGTTTTAAATTTGATGTCCTAATTCATGTATCAAGTGAGCTTAGTTGTTCTTTTTGAATTCACTTTGAAGATTGTCTCATTTGCAAAGCAATCAATTTAGATTTTTGAAACTCTGTTTAGCCGTTGCATAGCATCCATCCCTGCGGGTTATCTTCAGTCCCAGTTCTGCAAGATTTTTGTTGTAGCATTCTTATGTCTGCGTCAGTAAATTTAGATCTTATACATCTTGTTTGACACTAGATTATACACTCAAACTTAGATTGCCTTGCGTGCTTGTTCTGCAAATGAACTGTGTTGGTGCAAGTTGCATCAATGATGTTCCTCTTTAAGTATTTTAATGTTTGACAATACACTTAAGTCAGTGATACATTGAATAGACAAAGGGGAGTAAGAGAGAAGTAACCTAAAGTGAAAAATGTCCTAGTTAACCTAGGTATTGAAACCCTAAGACCTAACAAAGGGCTGTTAGGCACCTAGCGAAGGGCTGCTAGGTATCGTAACCCTAAGACCTAGCAAAGGGCTGCTAGGCACCTAGCGAAGGGCTGCTATGTATCATAACCCTAAGACCTAGCGAAGGGCTACTAGGAACCTAGCGAAGGGCTGCTAGGTATCGAAACCCTAAGACCTAGCGAAGGGCTGCTAGGCACCTAGCGAAGGGTTGCTAGGCATAGAAGACCTAGCGAAGGGCTGCTAGGCACCCGACGAAGGACTGCTAGGGAATGAAGACCTGGCGAAGGACTGCTAGGCACCTGGCGAAGGACTGCTAAGGAATGAAGTCTTGGTCCAAGGGACTGAGCAACTTAGCTGAGCGATGACTAAGGACAGGAGTAGAGACGGGTCAGGATTTGGGTGTCTCGAGGTCCGGAGGTATCGGAAGCTAAGCAAAAGTCCACCCGAAGGGCTGGGTGGCAACCATCTCCTGAAAGGAGTAGGTGAAGGGCAAGTTCTCGGGGATGGGAACTTGTGCCGGTTCAACCTAGGATTTCATGGAGATCCGAAGTCCGAACCAAGTCCTTAAGGCTAATATTATATGTATATATGCTTTGTATTCATGTATCTTGCAGGTGCCAAGATTGGAAGACAAAGCAAGCAAAAACCAGGTAACAGCCTTTGAAGCAGGGCGCCCCCATCAAGGGGGGCGCCCCCAACAGCCAGGGCGCCCCCAGCCAGAGTGTAAAAATAGGTTCTTGTGAAGTAAGCAGAACAGGTGTCAAGGAGGGCGCCCGGAACGTCCGGGGCGCCCGGGTTCAAATCTGTTTTTGCAGTTTCGAGTCCGAAGCTCAGATAAGCCCTCATGAGGGCGCCCGGGAGGTCCAGGGCGCCCTAGTCAAAGGTCTTATCAGCTGCGGCGAGGTCGGCGCAGGGATAAGGTTTGACCAGGTTTTTCGGGGCGCCCCCTGGAGGCCTATATAAGGGGCTTCGACCCCTCTGCTTCAACAACAACTGCGAAGTACCATTCTGATCAATCTGACCGACGACAACGCGCTAAAGACGAGGCTCTACGACCGGGAGGCTCCAGGAGGAAGTGCGCGGCACTTCGGAGGTCCAGATTGGCTGAGCTTCAAACTTGTTCTGTTCGGTTTGCTTTAATTATACTGCAATTAGTTTTCTATATTTGTGATTGCAATAATTGTACTATAAGACGGATTTCTCCGCCTTCGGAAATTCCGGAAAGGAGACCAATAGTGGACTCACGCCGAGTACATAGGCCTTGGACATACTGACCCTGGGGGGTCGAAAACCAAGTAAATAAATCCCGCGTGTAAACTGTCTTTTGTTTTGTTCGTTCTACTACTTTTCCGCTGCTACTAACTCTGTGTCCAGAACGAACGAAAGTTTTCTACGAAGTTAACGAAAAGATTTTCACGATCGATATTCACCCCCCCTCTATCGACGGCATCGGTCCTACAATTGGTATCAAAGCAGAGCCGCTCTTCACCGAACTAACCGCCGACGGAGCAACAACGCCAGAAGTTGAGGGGGAGCCCAGGGGTGAATCAGGTACTTTTAATTTTAAAATGTCCATTTTTAAATTCCATATTATCTGTTTCACATGCAGGGAGAGAGGGCACTATAAAAATCAGTGTCCTACTCGTAAGACTCGATCTTCATCACCGATGGCGAAGGGGGCACCAGCGTCAGGAGTCCGGAGAGATAAAAGCCACATCAGATGTTTTAAATGCGAGAAGTATGGACACTACAAAAATAAGTGTCCGGCCAAGGTACATAAGATTTATGTTCCAAAAATTTTCAAATCTTCTGCACTTTCTTATGTAACTTGTTTAGATAATGGTACTGAAAAATTGAATTGTGTAAGTAGTCAAATCAATATTCTGAATGATCAATTAGAAAGTGTAAATAATGTTAAAATATCAGAAATTAACTGTTTAATTTTTAATGTTAATTCAAAAATTACTGAAATTAATTCTAAAATTAGATATGGTGATACTATTGGTACTCCTGAAATTAAATCAGATAATGTTAAAATTCTTGATGATAATTCCGAAAGTAATTTTAATTTTAACTCTGATAATTCTGAATTAAAATCTAAAAATCTCTTAGATAATTATAAATTCAAATTTGAAAACCCTTTGTACAAACCTAAACCCAAATTTGAAAATCCTTTAGATAGTTATGAATTTAGAATTGAAAATTCTAAGGATAATAAGGATAATTCTAAGGATAATTCTGAGGATAAGATGGATAATTCTGAGTATCATAAGAATAATTCTGAGGATATTTAGAATAATTCTGAAGATAGTGGAGATGATATCTCTCTGGATAATAATTTAATTATTCCCTTAGATAATCCTGAAAAATTAACTACTGGTCCACTTTACTCCACCTACATTGAGGATATTGAAAGATCTAATGTTGAGGAGGACATGGAACTATCCAAGATAAAGGCCATAATCAATAAAAATTACAAAAAATCAAATAAATCAAAATTATTAGAAAAACTTGAAAAGAAAGATAAAGATGAAGAAGAAATTTTCGAAATAATGAAAACGATGAATTTAAACCCACAATTATTAATTAATCATTAAATTAAATCTTAAATCTCAATTAAATTCAAATTAAATCTTAAATCTTAATTAAATTCAAATTAAAAGTTAAATCATAATTAAATTCAAATTAAATCTTAAATCTTAATTAAATTCAAATTAAATCTTAAATCTTAATTAAATTCAAATACAATGTTAAATCAAATCAAATTAAATTAAATTCAAATTAAATTAAACTCAAATTAAATTAAATTCAAATTAAATTCAATTCAATTTAAATTCAAATTAAATTCAAATTAAAATCAAATTAAATTAAATTCTAATCAATTTAAATTCAAATTAAATTAAATTCAAATTAAATTAAATTCAAATTAAATTAAATTATAATTAAATTAAAATCAAATTAATTTAAATTCAAATTAAATTAAATTACTTCAAATTAAATCTTAATTAATTCAACTTAATTAGAATTAAATCTTAATTAATTTAACTTAAATTAATTCAAATAAATTAATTCAAACTTAAAATTAATTCAATTAATTAAGTCAAATAAATTTAATTGAATCAATTAAATTCAATTTAAATCTAAATTAAATTCAACTTAAATTAATTCAATATCAATTAATTTCTAACTTCAATTAATTCTTAATTAACCTAAATCCAACTAAAATCTTAAATAACTTAAACTCAAACTGAAATAAAATTTTACCCAAACTGTAACAATTAAAATTAATAACACTAAATATGTCAAAGTGGGTTGGCATATTCGCGGGTTCGCACGACATGTATCAAATCGGGAATTTGATACATTTTTAGAAACTTAAATAAAATGCTTTGGACTTGTTTGACTCATACATAATTGTCATGTCATGCATCTGCTACTTCTTTTTATATGACATGTCATTCATATTTAAATTTTATGCATATATTAGAACGGCTATAGGAAAAAGAATAATTGAAACTTGATCAACCTAGTATTGGGTGGCGGTGAGATGATAGTACGTTAGGGAAGCCAATTCTAATAAGGTTAAGTATTCTCTACTTGGTCTCTTTAGACTGGTGAAACTAGCCGAAGCTACCGATCCAAGACCCAAACTAGTTAGACCAGAATTTTTCAAAAAGTAATTTTGAAAATGAAATTTCATTAAAAGGCTTTGTCAAGGAAAGGGTTGATGATCCAATAAGGCTACGGCCAAAGAAGGCCTAGTGTCTTGCCAAGACCTGGAAGCCAATTTTTGAAATTCAAATTCAAGTTACTTCGTGTCAAATTCAAATCTAACACAAGCTTCAATTAAATCTTAGAGTTAATAAATTAAAAAAAATGATTCAAGCATCTCACAATACACCTATAAGGCAACCATGCTTGTTGTATTGATACATCTAAAATGGGTGAGATGTTAAGGACTAATGAATTGAAAAATGTTTTTCAAAATTGTTTTTCAAAATCATTAGAATATTTTCCTAAAAATATATTTTCAAAATAGTGCTTCAACATAATAATGTTTTTATGGAATTCATGCTTGTCTGATTGATTATACAAATTATATATTTTTCAAAAATATATCTTTTCAAAAATTGTTTGACTCACTCAATTAGATACAAGCCTCTTAGGACAACACTAAAGTTCCTTAAGGCACTCAGATAAAGTCAAACGGTATCGGGTACAGGGGGAGTGCTTTTCATTTTTTTGAAATGGTTTTCAAAAATTGCACTTTAAATATTACCATCATTTGAAAAATACTTTTTGAAAACCTTGCTTTAAATCATTATTACGTGTGTTTTCAATAAGGGTTTATATGCTCAAAAGTTTACCTGGTTCTTTGACTTTGATAAACCCTAAAGACACAAAGGAAAAGTCCACTTCATGATTTTCAAGGACTCCTAGGATGTGTCAAATTTAGGGGGAGTGTGAGTCAAGGAATTTCATAAAAGTTTGTTTTTGGTAACTATTCATTTGTTTTAATATTTCTTTTTAATCTGAATCAAACCTTAAGACTCAGAGGAAGAGTACTTGTGGTCAACAAGCTTCCCAGGACTGGGTCAAGTTTAGGGGGAGGTCAAATTAAAAAGAATTATTGAATATTTCAAATGTTTTCATGCGCGGTATTTTCAAATCCTGTTGAAAACATAAGGATTCGTTCAAAATACTATTAATTTTTCTCAAAAAAATTATACTATTAGTTTCAAAAATTTGAAATAATGTTTATCTTGAGTTGGAAAATTTTCCAAGACACTTAGGAAAATGTCCCTGTAGTCAACAAGGTTTCCTATGATTGTGTCAGACTGGAAGATAAACCAAATCAAGTATTATGACTTCAAAATTTATACATTTTTTCAAAACATACTTACATCCTATTATTCTATTTTTCAGAAGTTATGTGACTTATGAAATTATTTTTATATTTACTTGAGTTTGAAAAATTTCCAAGACACTTAGGAAAATGTTCTTATGGTCAACAAGGTTTCCTAGGATTGTGTCAGACTAGAAAAGAAACCTAGTCAAGTAAAAAAATTATATTTCAAAAATTACTTATACTTTTCAAAGTCTCATTTTGGTAAATAGTTAGTACTTGCAAAATATGCATAATAATACTTTCCAAAATAGCATTCTTTCAAAAATTATGCATTTTCCAAAAGTACTTAACTTGTCAAAAATTTCAATACACTTTTCAAAAGTACTTGTATTTTTTTTTACTTTTCAAAGCACATAGCATCCTTTAAATATGCATTTTTCAAAAATTGCAATATACCATACAATGTTTTCAAAAACTTAGCACTAAGTATTTTCTAAAAGGATCAATGATTTTCAGTGTTGGTGCAAGTATTTTCTTATTTTTTGATGTATGACAAAGGGGGAGAGGTGTGTGCTTAAGTTAGAAAAATTGTGTGTGCTTAAGTTAGAAAAATTTTCTAACAAAATCAAAAAATGTAGTTTCAAAACTTATACAATTTTTTCATTTTCTTCTCAAGGACAGTAAGTTAGCCCCTTAAACCAATCTAACTTAAGTTATTGTCAAACATCAAAAAGGGGGAGATTGTTGGTGCAAGTTGCATCAATGATGTCCCTCTTTATGTATTTTAATGTTTGACAATACACTTAAGTCAGTGATACATTGAATAGACAAAGGGGAGTAAGAGAGAAGTAACCTAAAGTGAAGAAATGTCCTAGTTAACCTAGGTATTGAAATCCTAAGACCTAACGAAGGGCTGTTAGGCACCTAGCGAAGGGCTGCTAGGTATCGTAACCCTAAGACCTAGCAAAGGGCTGCTAGGCACCTAGCGAAGGGCTGCTAGGTATCGTAACTGCTAGGCACCTAGCGAAGGGCTGCTAGGTATCGAAACCCTAAGACCTAGCGAAGGGCTGCTAGGCACCTAGCGAAGGGTTGCTAGGCATAGAAGACCTAACGAAGGGCTGCTAGGCACCCGGCGAAGGACTGCTAGGGAATGAAGACCTGGCGAAGGACTGCTAGGCACCTGGCGAAAGACTGCTAGGGAATGAAGTCTTGGTCCAAGGGACTGAGCAACTTAGCTGAGCGATGACTAAGGACAGGAGTAGAGACGGGTCAGGGTTTAGGCGTCTCGAGGTCCGGAGGTATCGGAAGCTAAGCAAAAGTCCACCCGAAGGGCTGGGTGGCAACCATCTCCTGAAAGGAGTAGGTGAAGGGCAAGTTCTCGGGGATGGGAACTTGTGCCAGTTCGACCTAGGATTTCGTGGAGATCCGAAGTCCGAACCAAGTCCTTAAGGCTAATATTATATGTGTATATGCTTTGTATTCATGTATCTTGCAGGTGCCAAGATTGGAAGACAAAGCAAGCAAAAACCAGGTAACAGCCTTTGAAGCAGGGCGCCCCCATCAAGGGGGGCGCCCCCAACAGCTAGGGCGCCCCCAGCCAGAGTGTAAAAATAGGTTCTTGTGAAGTAAGCAGAACAGGTGTCAAGGAGGGCGCCCGGAACGTCCGGGGCGCCCGGGTTCAAAGCTAATTTTGCAGTTTCGAGTCCGAAACTCAGATAAGCCCTCATGAGGGCGCCCGGGAGGTCCAGGGCGCCCTGGTCAAAGGTCTTATCAGCTGCGGTGAGGTCGGCGCATGGATAAGGTTTGACCGGTTTTTTCGGGGCGCCCCCAGCGTCCAGGGCGCCCCTTGGAGGCCTATATAAGGGGCTTCAACCCCTCTGCTTCAAAAACAACTGTGAAGTACCATTCTGATCAATCTGACCGACGACAACGCGCTAAAGACGAGGCTCTACGACCGGGAGGCTCCAGGAGGAAGTGCGCAGCACTTCGGAGGTCCAGATCGGCCGAGCTTCAAACTTGTTCTGTTCGGTTTGCTTTAATTATACTGCAATTAGTTTTCTATATTTGTGATTGCAATAATTGTACTGTAAGACGAGTTTCTCCGCCTCCGGAAATTCCTGAAATGAGACCAATAGTGGACTCACGCCGAGTACATAAGCCTTGGACGTACTGACCCTGGGGGGTCGAGAACCAAGTAAATAAATCCCGCATGTAAACTGTCTTTTGTTTTGTTCGTTCTACTGCTTTTCTGCTGCTACTAACTCTGTGTCCAGAACGAACGAAAGTTTTCTACGAAGTTAACGAAAAGATTTTCACGATCGATATTCACCCCCCCTCTATCGACGGCACCGGTCCTACAAACTGTACTGCATTTCTGAAATCTGCTTCTGCCTTAGACGTTTCTGAATTGATTTGGATTTTGTTACTGCATTTCTTCTTTCAGACCTGCATATCAGTTCACTGTTAGCTTACATTTCCAAGCTGAATTTGATTGGTTGCGTTTCTGAATCTGTCAGATTATATGTCTGCATTTAGCATACATTTTTGGCACACAAGTTTCTTCTTCTTTGTATCAAGTTGTTTCATTTTCTCCACTTTGTATCAAGAAAAGTTTTGGCAATGATAGATACCAAATTAAGTGCAATTTTCAGTGTGTTAGTGAGTTGGAAGTCAGCTTGTTTCATGTATGGCTTGTGTCTGAATGTCAACTTTCATTTCGGCATTAGTATTAAGTTTCAAGTTTGCAAGTAGGTTTTAAATGTTTGGCATTAATTTCAATTGCAAATTTTAGCATTGTTTTGATTCACTTGCTTAGTACTTCGCTGCAATTTAATTCAGAGATAGTTTTCCAATTTCAGATAGGTTGCCTTGGTTAGTTAGATTTCCTATAGGGTAAGTCCTTAATTTCTATTCCCTTGTTTAGTTCACTTAGTTAATTTTTCCTTCCTTTTCATTGCATTTCCTTGTCTATTTGAAACCAAACACCAGATTTAATTTGAAACCCAAAAAAATATTAACGACACATAAATTCAAGCTCGAGTCAAACCATCTCAACTAGCCCTAGGAAAAATACGACCTGTGGCCCCTTTACTACATTTTATTCTTTGATAGCAAAATGGTTTCCAGCTTTATAAATATTCTAAATTTGAGACCCACATTAGTGACAGCTCTTTTGGGTCCATCAGTTTCCCCATCGATCTCCGCTCCAAGGATTTCTATCTCATTGAGATGTGCCATCATTTTAAGAACATGATTCCTCACGGGTGTTTCCTCAATCATGGTTGTCGTCATCATGTTCCTCATTGCTTCTTGCCTAGCGGCCCGATTCTGGTGTCCGAAGAGTTCCTTAAGGTTAAGCAGCATGTCATAAGCAGTGGGCACGGCCTGATGCTGATGTTGCAATACATTTGACATAGAAGCTAAAATGTAACACCGCGTCATCTCATCTGCCTTGTCCCCTCTTGGACGTCGTGTGTGCGACGATCTACAAAGAACCGAAGTCACCAAGGCCTACCAATCAATCCCTTGTCTTCCTTTTTCCTTGCGCCAAACAAACCCTAGCCTTTAGGGTTGCCGCCGGCCACCACTTCCACCTCCTCCTTGCGCCACCGGCCACCTCCAAGCTCCAAGGTGTGCCGGCCACAAGGGTGCTGAGATGAAGAAGGAATGGAAGATGAAGAAGTAGGGGAGAAAGAAGAAGTCCACTCCTTCTTCCTTAAATCCCAAACCGTCGATCTCTTCTCCCTATCTTGCACGCCGCCGCTGCCTTGCTTCAAGGTGGCACTGTTTTCTCCCTCCTAAGCTTGCTGCCGAGACCACCAAGGGAGAAGAGAAGAAAAGGATGAAGAGGAGAAGAAGAAAGGATGAGTTTCTTCTTCCCTTATCACCTTGCGCCATTCGTCTTGCACCCTTTAGGCGCCAGTTGCCCTAGGAGAGATGAGAGGGAGAGGAGAGAAAAGCCAAGAGTTTGATGATTAATTGGATGCCTTGGTTTTATGACACCATGGAGTATTTATAGGGCTACAATAGGGACCATGAGGAGGAGTTGGGTCTTGGCCACCTAATGGATCAAGGCTCTATCCATTAATGAAGAACCATTCCAAAGAGGCTCTTCATTGAACTACCTCACCAACCCCCATATTTACATATATGCTCCACCTATTATGAGTACAATCATCTCCCCGTGTTTAAGATATCGAATACCCATTAATTAATTTAAATTACTAATAATTTTAATTAATCAACATCTAACTCCTTGATTAGTATCATTCATCCTTATCATTATGTCGGATCAAGCCCACCTACAGGATATAACATGATGAGCCTTATGAGCTCATCAAGGGGGCATCATCATCCCAACTCATCAAGACACGGTTTTCGTCTATAATCAACGATACACCATGTAAATAATATTATTTTTCAATTTACCAGGTCTATCAATTTAACAGAATAAATCTCGCCCATTGGTAAATTAAAGAAATAAATACTAAGTACATGTACCCATTATTATATTGGGATTCAGAGCATGTACTCCATAATAAACTGAGGTCTGATCCAATTATAATGTCAGTATAAATTGGATCACCTCTATGTCGGTCCTGCTCAATGCACACAAAGTGCACTAGTGTAATTCTATGGTCAAGATAAACCAACACCAATTTACACTACAACCATCTCGATGGTTTGTCCAAATCCATCTCGGTTGTGAGCCTCTACTTACACTTTACAAGACACTGATAACATGATCTTCTATACGACACCACACACCATATTATCTACAGTGTAAAGTATTAGACATTATACATACACTAATATAAATATGCAATAGTGATCTTGTGATTCTCTTTCAAAAGGTATATGTCTTATACAAAAGCAAGACTTTTAGTATACACCCTAACATGATCTATCATGTTTCCTTCTGTTGTGATTTTTTTTTATCTATTTTCTATGTTTGTGTGGTGAATTCTTGCTTGCTTCATAAAGAGATATTATGGTTTGAAAGGGAGGTTCCTTTAAGTGGGAGCTTTGACTATTTTTACTCCCTCTATCATTTTGTTGTGTGGCAAAGGAAGAAAATTGGATAAGTTAAGTTAGATGAGCTCTATGAACATTCATATTTTTATTAATATTTTCTGATCATGATATATTTAAAAACCTAACTTAAACAAATTTGGCAAACATCAAAAAGGGAAAGATTGTTGGTGCAATCATGCTCCAAACATTATTTACTTTTGATGTTTAGTTAAATGAGTTTAAGTTAGGAAATATTAGTGATCTAACATGAAACTTTAGCAAGCATGTATAAAGGAAAGTTCAAGTATGAAGACTTAGCAAAAGAAGACTTTGCATGACAAAGTCGAAGGAAGTACTTCAAGGCAAGTGCAAAGATGAGGAGTCGAGAGCTCGGAAGCATCCTAAGAGCGCAAGGCTGATGGAAGGTGTTTGAAGGCATAAGTCTACACTAAGAGAAAGTAGAACCTCAAATTCATGAGGTATCAGTCGACTGATGAGAGGATCGGTCGACTGGTACACCGAATAAAGAGTTGAGTCGACTGATAAAAGGAATAAGTTGACTGCTACCCAACACCGAAGCAAATAGAAAGATCAGTCAACTAGGACAGGTCTCAGTCGATTGATATGTTACCATTGCAGGATGATGGTAGAAAATCAAACGCAATCTACAGTGACCATTGGAGCTCATCAGTCAACTGATATCAAGGGTAATACAAAAGTAGATTTCAGAGCTTGAAAAAAAAACTTGATCTTCTCATTTTTCTTGCACGTTATGAAATCTCAAAGCTTTCAAGTTCTCAATCTCTTCTTTCAAAATCATTCATATCTTGTAAGAGGAAAAGATTATCTTGTAAGGGTTTCTCCACCTTCAACCATGATTTGAAAAGGAGAAGAGCATAGTGGAGATTGCTTATGTGGGTGTAGATCCTTGGATTAGTCACCTCAAGGAGGTAGAGACCAAGTAAATCAAGGGAGTTAGTATTGTTTTAGTTATTTTTTATTTTTTCTATATATTTCTTGTGCTTCCGTTAACAATTGTAGACAAAAATCGAAGAGAAATTATTCAACCCCCTCTCTAGTTAGACGTAAAGATCCTAACACCAACTAGATGAGTTTGAATCTGTCTGCATGAAGGTCAAACCTACGTACCAAAACTAAACTTGAAGAGCTAGTAGTCTCGTGATATGAGTTGCAGGTGGCATTGGAAGCCCAGAGCAGTCAGTTGGAGGGTAAGATGATAGAGCTCCAAGCACATCAAGCTGGGGAGGAAGAACGTTGGGAGGCCAAGAAGAAAACCTTCTTGCATTCGCTCGGACTATAAGAAAACAGACACCTTCCCATCGGTGTGCCTCCCCCTCATCTTAGCCTTTCAAAGATCACTGATAGCATCTTAGAAGAAGATGTGGTTGACTTAGATTATATGTTTTTCGCATGCTCTCAAGTATACCTATAATGATTGTTTTTAATTAAAATCTCGTTTCTTTATTGTCATGCTCTTCATTTTTTTTCCTTTTAATCTTATGGCCCTACTATTGCCACTAGTATCGTCCCCGATTGTACCTGAATCAAGAGAACTTGTGTCTCGAGGTACATTTGATATGATGTGTGCTTGACCTCCACTTAAAGAGGAGGTTACCACTGCAGTCGGGATATTGACCCCGATTATGTCTGAGTCGGAAGAGTTTAAGCCTAGAAAAAGACAGTAGCGATATGGTACACTTTGTCATCCAGTAACCCTTCATTGTCGCAAGCATCCCCCTCTACTCTTCAAGTTAGAAGAGGAGAGTTTCATTCATCTCCTTCACTTCTAGATAGCAATTATTCCCCTTATCGGGTTAGAAGAGGAGGGCAACCCTCTTTCGACGATTCTAACATTAGCCCCTCCGCAAGCGCCTACAATCATTGTCCACTTGCGAGCTTGGGTTGATCTCTTCTTGTGTGGTTTATGTTTCTTATTAGGTTGTTTCTTAAGTGTTGATTGTTCATTTGTGTGTTAATCTTGTATTTAATAATCTCTCATGATTAATTTACACACACTTTGATTAATTTGATTAATACCCACAATGTGTTCGACAAAATATCTCTGTACTTAGTTAGCTTTTAATTGTTATTGGATTCCACAGTCTAGATTGATATATGTGACATGTGAGTTTTTGAAATCGCTAATGATCTTAGGAACATTAGAATCACTTCAAAATAAGACCATTCCTTGAGCCTCCTGAATACAACCACCTAGACTTGGATACCACGATCTAAATTGAGAGATGTGAATTTTTAAAATCTTCACAATCTTAAGACACTTTGACACAAACTTATTAAAGGGTATAGTTTTGTCATACTTACTTACCAACACCACCAAAGGATTCTCAAACTCCCCTAGTTCAAACTATATTAAGATTTCGAAATTATGAATATTGTGGGGTCATCATCGAGTTTTAGCTAAAACTCACTGATGCCCTTAGGAATCTCAAAATCGCTTCATACTAAGACCATTATACTCTTATAAGCCTCTTGAGTATAATCATGCTCTCAAACTTAGATTTCATAACCTAAATTGAGAGATATGGATTTTTGAAATATTTGCAACCTTAAGACAAATATCAATTTAGACAGTGGAATCTAAATTTGAGGCATGATTATACTTGGAGGCTCTCAGGAGTATAATGGTCTTAAGGCTATCTATTAATTTTAGTCAAAATTTATTGATGGTCCTATAATATTCAGAATTTCAAAATCTGAATATGTTCTAAACTAGGTGAATCGTAGGAACCCTTTGATGGAATAGATGAGTATCTATGACAAGCATATGCCCTTTAATAAGCTTATATCAAATTGTCTTAAATTTTTAAAAAATTTAAAAACATATATCTCTTAATCACGCCGTGGAATCTAGGCTAGAGGGCATGATTACATTCAAGAAGCTTTTAGGATTCAGGAGGCTCTTGGGACTATAATGATTTTGATTTGAAGTGATTTTGATATTCTTAAGTCATGACAATGTTTAAAATTTTAAAATTTTGACATAGTCTAAAATCAAGAGAGTCCTATAAATTCTTTTGTAGTATTGAGAATAATTATGATAAGTCTAAGTCTTTTAATGAGTTTGTATTAAATTAACTTAATATTGTGAAAATTTTAAAAAATCACATATCTTAATTTTGGTTGTGAAATCTAAATCTGAAAATATAATGATGTTCAGTAGACTCATACGAGTATAATAGAATTGATTTGATTCTGATATTCCTAAGGCCCCGGCCACATGAAACCTTGCGATGGGCCAACCGCATTTATCTGGTTCATCGTTAAATTGCCGTATATAGTGCAAACAAGCTGTCAAAAATGGAGAGGCGCCTCACGCGATCTTCTGTGCCAGTGGAATTGTAACTTTGGAGATGGCAAGACGCGCGCAGGCAAGGAACGAGGCACTCTTCATTCAATGTGTTTGCGCAGTTGCCTCAAAGGGAACCTGGCGCACTCTGTCGAATCCCCACATCGCCGCCCGCCTCTCCTCCTCCTCCTCCACCGTCCACCGAATCCTGCTCCACCTCTCCCTCGATTCCGCCCTCTCGTGGCGTTTCTTCAATTGGGCCGCTCTCTCTCTCCCCCACTACCGCCACTCGTTACCCACCAACTTCGCCATGGTCCGCATCCTCACCAACGCCCGGCGATTCCAAGAAGCCCGCGACTTGCTCGAGAAGTTCGCCTTCAAGCAGCTCGTCTCTTCGCCGTCAGTGCTGGGTTCCTTTCTCAGCACTCACGGTGATAACGACAAGGACTCCGATTCGCAAATTGTAAGTTGGCTTGTTTTCATCCACGCTCGCTCGAACAAGATCCAGGACGCACTCCAGCTGTTCGATGAAATGAAGAAGAGAAGACTAAAACCTGATCCTCATGCTTGCAGTGCTCTATTAAGCGCGCTAGCTAAGGCAAGACTAACGGCCACCGCTTGGAATGTGTATGAAGCTCTTCACAGCTTAAGAGTTGTTCCCAATCTCCACATTTTCAATGTGATGATCCATGTATGTTACAAATCAGGGGATAATGAGAAGGCCGATAAGTTGGTGCTGGAGATGGAGAGGAAGGCTGTACCTCCTGATTTGTTCACCTATAACACGTTGATCTCGCTGTATTGCAAGAAGGGAATGCACTATGAGACTTTGGCTATTCAGGATAGAATGGAGAAGGAAGGAATCCATCCAGATATTGTGACTTATAATTCTCTCATCTATGGTTTTTGTAAAGAAGGTAGAATGAGGGAGGCATCAAAGATTTTTAAGGAGATCAAGCATGCCATTCCGAACCAAGTTACTTATACTACACTCATAGATGGCTATTGCAGAATGAATGACCTCAATGAAGCACTTAGATTGCGTGAAGAGATGGAGGCAAAAGGTATGAATCCTGGGGTGGCTACATACAATGCAATCATACGTAAGCTTTGTGCAGAAGGTAAATTGAAGGCTGTTAATGATCTGTTGAATGAGATGGATGATAGAAAGGTGCAACCCGATAATGTCACGTGCAATACGTTGATTAATGCATACTGCAAGAGAGGAAACATGGATTTTGCATGGAAGCTAAGGAACAAGATGCTGGAGTCTGGACTAGCCCTAGACCAATTTACTTACAAGGCCTTAATAAATGGCTTCTGCAAGGTCCAACAACTAGATGAGGCTAAGGAAGTTGTCCTTGACATGCTCGAAGCAGGTATTATTGATTTCTAGCAAACATTAATGTTTATTTTCCATTATCTGATATGTTGATTACGAATGACAGGACTCCAGCATATGTTTGCCTGGTTTATTGTTTGTATGTGTGGCTGAAGATAGAAAAACCTAAGTTGTTTGCAAAAGCTAGTTATTATTAACACACTGTATATAGTAAGTACTTTGTGTTATGCACCATTTGCTCAGTAACATCAACGTATTGTCTATTTGACTGATATGTCATAGCGTCAGCCTCACAGTTTTTTCCCATGGTGGAATATGACTCAAGGTGAGGACTTTTATGGGAGATCATCCATCTCAGAATGGATTCACGCACACTTAACTATGAATTCTTGTTGAGACTTAATCAATTCTACGAAAAGGTGCCTCTTTGTTGAAAGTATATACTCAATCTATTTAAGGTGAGTTGCACCCATATCCCAACCATAATTTCTTGGTTCAGTATATGTTCCTGCCTCCATTGTTTTAGAAGTCTGCCAGGAGCCACACCTTGTTCGAGCTTTGTGCACTGGCAATCACTCTCTACCTTGTTAGATCTGGTTGTTACAGTTTGTGCATTGTATTTGATGGTTATATGAATTCCAGTGAGTTTCAACAATGTTATGTGGAAATAAATCAACCAGAAGTATCAATTTCCTACATTTATCCTTTGCATGCATGTGTCCAGCTACCTAGTACGTTGAAGAGATGGTGCATTCTCCTGTTAGAGGTCTTAGTATGCTGGAGAGATGGTGCATGTCTAGTGTTAGAGGTCTTAGTATGCTGAAGAGATGTTGCATGTCTAGTGTTAGAGGTCTCTTCTTGATCAATCTTGGCATAATAATATGCTGGTTTATTAGACTTCTATTGGAAGTCAGCAGCCACTTCCGTGGAATCAAGCACAAGCTTTGTTCCTTGGACTAGAATGAGTATTTGACACAGATCCAAACAGTCCAATGACTGTTTCAAATTGTTTTCAAGTGATCAGCATCGATGTGAGTTTGGAGTTAGAGGGAATAAATGAGAGGTCCTAGTATCTAAGAGAGAATCACTCACTATGTCTAATGCTGGAGTATTTGACACAGATCCAAACATGTGCCCAATGATCGTTTTCAAATATTTTTTCAAGTGATCAATATCAGTGATAGGTGTCAGTTTGGAGTCAGAGGAAGTAAATGAGAGGTCCTAGTATCACTGGTGTATTTGGCATAGATCCAAACATGTGTCCAATGATTGTTTTCAAATTTTTTTCCATGTGATCAGTATCAGTGTTACGTGTCAGTTTGGAGTGAGAGGGAGAAAATGAGAGGTTCTAGTATTAAAGAGAGAATTACTCACCATGTCTAATGCTGGATTATTGAAAGCATAATTTATCAAACAATGGTAACCTCGTTTAAAATGAAGATGTGGTAGTTAGCACTGCTTGTGTGATACTCCATTTGTTTATATCCTTCAGAAATTTGATGTTACAGGATGAATGTTTCTGCATTTAGGAATTTGCAAAGGTTTTACACTTGCTAGTCTTCAAGGTTTGTCTTGAAAAATTATCGAGGTTTGTCATGATATTTTACTCTGGTTCATTTCATGCAGGTTTTGCCCCAAATTACGCTACTTACTCTTGGCTTGTAGATAGTTATGGTAGCCAGAACAATGTCGAAGCTTTGCTGAATATTTCGGATGATATTGGAAAAAGAGGCATTTCTGTGGATAAGTCGTTATACAGAGCTCTCATAAGAAGACTATGCAAGCGAGGCATGGTCAATGTTGCACATGAGATGTATAACAAGATGCTAGGCAAAGGTTTATTAGGAGACAGCCTTGTGTCTTCTTCTCTTGCGTATGGCTACTTGAGCGCAGGGAAGAGGATTAAAGCTTGCGAGATACTTAATGAAATGGTTGAGAAGCACTTAATTATAACAGCTAAGGTTTACAAATGCCTCTGTGCTTCATATGCAAATGAGAGTGTTGTATTGGACTTGTTATGGAGCCATGCCATTGAGAGAGGTCTTATCAGGAGGAATGTATACAAGCTGATGCAGGAAGCCAGACCAAACTCTCAGAAGGATGCCTTGAATGTTCCTAGTTCATTTCGATAACCTTTTTCCTGTGAGTTTAAAATAATATAAAATTGGGCTAAATTTGACAAAGTGACAAGAAGATTCAATTCAAGAATGTTTCTTGAATAGAGTCACACACAAACAGAATATCAAATACGAAGGTGCATTGTCTCAATTTTGTGTTGCATATTATGTCACTTGTGCCTAATGAGGTACAGATCCCATATAGTTCTTATAATAACTGATAATATTGATTTTGTTGCAGTTGTTGTCACTATAATATTTTTAACGATTTCTGGCTGCCCACAATCAATTTGTGAGGAACTTCCAAGATAGAACACAAGAACCTGAATAGCTAATCGATTGTGATACATACAGCTTCATCCAACAAGGTTGGTATCTTTTACTTGGTCTAAAGTGTCAATATGCAACCAATGCAGAGACATGCGATAGGGTGAATTCCAGATTCTTGGGTAGTGGTTCAGGTTTTCCAACTAGAAGATCTTGGTTAGTTTGGTGTATCACATAAGATAAAAGGAATAAAGCTGCACTTTTATTTTTATGGGGCATACATACACAGAAGCTTCATTCATTTCAACATTAAATCAACCACTTGAAGGGAAATCAAACACTTTTTAATTTCTGATTCTGTATGTGTTAAGATTCCAAATTTAAAGAGTCTTCTCCAATGCAGTCATTACTATTTAACCTCAGCAATCAAAAACTATTTGTTTTTGTCTATGGTATTACAATTTCATGTCCATGTATGAATCTTTTTTTGTGATGCAAGCTTTCAATCCTAAGTTTTTGCCACCATGCTGTGCTTGTGGGTCAATCGATTCCGACATTCAATGACTAATGTTTTGGTATTGCTCCAAGGTTATTTCAGGTTTATCCCACTTGGACATGAATCTTCTCCTTAGTTTCTCAGTTCGCCTACGAAGAAGTTTATTTGTCTTCATGAAGTATATACGTGAAGCGAGAGAATCCTGAAACCAAGCAAACGCTCAGAACAGGGATAGTGTCTCTCCCAATGGTTTATCTAGTGAAGCTCCAACTTCATATTCTCCTGTCAGTTTGATTTTGAATCTTGGGGCCTGGTATTTGGATGGAGAATTAAGAGGATGAATCAAAGAAAAGGTGGATTTTTAAAATTTTCATCCTAGAAATTGTTAGTTGATAAGATAATTGAAGGCCAAGTGTGGTGACAATGATAGAAGTTCTTCATCTTGCTCACAAAAGTGGAGTGACCGAATTAGAGCTAATCTCCCCTTTATGATTCTCTTTCTGAAATCCTTTATTTTCTTCTTTAACTGAGTGACAAATTGCAGCAGAAGGTGTTTCAACAACAGAACATAAATTAATTTTTCAAAGAGGAGAATCTAAGTACGTATCTTCTTCTTCACCTGTTCCTGCTCCATGCCATGCATGCGCACCACTTACGTACTGCCGTCACTTTGCTTGTGCAATCCAAGATGATTGCTGTTGAACCGTCGACGATGTGTCCCCATCTCCGGCAACCGCTTCTGGCGAGAAGATGCACCTGTTGCAGTTGGTGGCAAGCAGGGACGGCACGAAGTAGCGCTCCTCCCCGCTCATGATGGGCATTGCCACCCCCCGCTTCACCGGATTCTGGTAGTTCGGCTGGTAGGTCTGGCCGAGCACGCCTTCCACCCTCTCCGTCAGCCCCGTGAACTTAAACTGGACGTCCAAGTGCACGAAGCAGTCGCCGGCCGGCACGCCGTAGTGGTGCACCCTGTCATCCTCCTCCGTCACCGGCACGGCGGTCGCCCTCACCTCAAAAGCCCCCAGAAGGGTCACCGCCACGCTGTTGACTGTGTTGGTGCGCTCCACGAGGAGGTCGCCGGCGGACCAGGTTGAGAGGTGGCCGAGGGCGAGGTCGAAGCGCTCGCCGTCGAAGGCAAAGGAGAGGTGGTCGGCGGAGGCGTCCCAGGAAGCGGCAGGGGCGGCGACTACATTGAGGGAATGACGGCCGAAGAGGATACCGAGCGACTGCACCCAGGTGTAGTCATGGCGGCGCTGGGCAGGGCGGAGACCGATGAATCGCGCGTTGATCTGGAATCCGGCGTCGGATACGAGGGCGAAGTGCTGGTTCGCCCGTCCGCGGAAGTAGAACACGATGCCGTCACCGCCGACGAACCGCGGGTCCCTACATGCCGCCCCCACGCCATCGCAGTTAGGTCTTCTGCCTGTTCAAATTCATACAAAATCAAACTCATCGCTGCAGACATCGATCTGCAAATTCATATAATTATTACTTCCACAAACAGCCTCGCAGGTGGGATTGTTGCAGTCAACAAAGCATGCCTTCTCATTGGGATTTGCTGGCCGGAAGGCAGGGCACTGAGGAGGGCAGGTAAGGTTTCGGCCGGAGCAAGAGGTGCTGGGGTCGTTGCAGATGAAGGAATCGGGGGGATGGGTCCTCCCGGCCACCCTAGAAGGCGGCTCAGCTGAGGGAGTCAGTGGTGACGGAGGCGGAGGGAAGTTGAAGTATTGAGCTTGGGCCAGCCAAAGGGAGGCCAGGAGGAGGAGGAGGACTGGAAGAAGGTGAGCCCCACCGCCGTAGGTAGCCATTGGTGTTGGTGAGGAGGAAGAGGTACGTACTCACAGTCGAAGCACTTGCATGGTTTTATAGCACAAGCTTGAGCCAGTTGAAGTCAATGGATTTAATTGCAGTCGGAGTCGGTCCTTTTTTTTAATATATATATATATATATATATATATATATATATATATATATATATATATATATATATATATATATATCGGTTAATTGAAGAAAACTTCCCAATTTTAAAATGGTCTTTGCATGCACTCCCCACTTGATAAATTCTTTGTATTCACTCCCTGATGGATTGAGTATAAAAGAGTAAAAAATCAGTATACATTGTAAAAATTTGAGTATAAATTGTTTGAGATTAAGTACTAATTTAAGAAATTTGAGTACAAAGTTTCGGTGACCCCTCATGTGAAAATCTTGATATGATGAGTATAAAAGAGTGAAAACTCAGTATACATTATAAAGATTTGAGTAAAAATTGTTTAAGATTGAGTACTAATTTAAGAAATTTGAGTATAAAATTTCGATGACCTCTCATGTGAAAATCTTGATGTGGTGGATGCAACTTCACATACTCAAATTTCTAAATTTATACTCAAATTTTTTCAAATAATACTAAATCTAAATCAATTAATACTTAAATTTTGATAATGTACACTAAAATTTTTACTATATACTGAAATAATATATACTCAAATTTTTTCAAATAATACTCAAATTTCTTAAATTAATACTCAATCTCAAACAATTTATACTCAAATCTTTACGATTTATACTAAATTTTTACTCTTTTATACTGATTAAAAAATTAACACACAAAGCTGTCTTGTCAATCCCATAGGGAGTACATGCAAAGAAATTTTCGGTTGGGGAGTACATGCAAAGTCTAATTTGATGTTGGAGAGTTTTCTCAAATTTATATATATATATATATATATATATATATATATATATATATATATATATATATATATATATATATAAACTATTTGACTATTTAGTGTACTTCGAGATAGTAAAAAAGAATAAAAGACGAAAAGAAAAAAAATATGAAAACTGTATAATGTCATCGTAAGATGGGCAAAGTTAATGAGATCACGTGAGAGAATTAATTATCTTCTTAATACATTCAAATAGTATTGTTATATAGAAGTTGTTTTGACCAATGACCATTAAATTAGTTGTTCATAGTACTTGATTATTTGGTTGTTTTGTTCCTCGTGGATTCAGAGCAAGGTTCGTAGAATCGCGATCCTACACAGGATCGATTTGGGGTCAGGATCGGATCGGTCAGGATCGGATCGTAAAATCGTACGATCCTATCAAAAACCCTTAAAATGAAAAAATATACAATTTTTATTAACACTATAATGAAAATAATCACGTTTAACTTCAAGAATATTCTATTTATTACAAGATGATCCAATTTAATTGTCAACCTATTAGATAATAGACATCTAAAGACTCATCATTTTAGAAAAAAGATATAACATAATATTATTAATAAAAAACTAACTAAAAAATAATTAAATAGATATTTAAATAATCTTAAAACTAAAAGATAAAAAAAAATAATAAAAAAGATTAATAATCTTCTGGGCCTCTGAAAAGGCTTTAAACAATATTTTTTGGGATTCAACCTTAAAACTAACTTGTAGATCTTTGAACGAGTTTCAATTTGATATATTATAGGTCACGTGGTTCAATCCGAGTCAAAAGTTATGACCTCTTAAAGCTTTCATCGATCCTGTTCCGATCCTGTTCGGATCCTGTCCGATCCTATACGATCCTGTCCGATCCTGTCCGATCCTACCGATCCTGCTGCGATCCTGCTACAAAAAACGATTCTGCGCGATTCTGGATCGTTTTGTGATCCAGGATCGTAGGATCGTACGATCCTACGATCCAGGATCGCGATTTTGCAAACTATGATTCAGAGTTTAGCTAGTAGAAAATTGATGAATGATGTAACAGGTGAATATGAAAGAATCTGATTCTGTCTCATAAAAAATTTTTATCGATCACTAAGGTAAATTAAAAAATACTTACGCTAGTGATTCAGAAGCTCAACATCTTAGGATTTACGTCTCATTTGAAAAAAAAAATTCTTACAAAATATGTCATAATTAGGGATCAAATCGTGGATATTTGGGATGACGACTAGTCACCCTACCGCTGTCTTATTATGAGTTCAAGGTTAATATGTATAATTTTGATTATGTAATTATCAATTAATTATATGATCTTAATTATGAGGAATGAATCATATATAACATAGTGTAATATTTTATTATATTATTATTAGTCTAATTTTAAGCATAATGATATTGTATGTTTATCTAAATTAAAAAGAAAAAAAGATTGGTAATATTATATGTTTATTCAGATCATAACTATAAGTATAAAAAATAACTATAAGTATAAAAAATTATACTGAGTCATCGGATCGTGACATGTGATTGTATTTATTATAAATTTTGAAAATTAAAATATCAAAATATATATAATAATAATATTATTATTATTAATGATACATATAAATAAATAAAATTAGATTATTTTTTATTTTTAGTAATTTATTTAGATAATTTTATTGGATTTTAGAAAAGTCTATTTAATTTTAATCAAAATAGAAAATTAAAAAAAAATAATTCTTCTTTCAGCTGTCGGCGATGCCTACAGATTGCCGGTCATTGGTTGGAGGAGACGGCCGTCGACGTCGGTGTCGCTCGTTATCTGTTACCACCTCCACGCTCGGCTTTAATCACTTCGAGGATAATTTTAGATTATTTTTTGCTTAATCTCCGGAATCGAAAAAAACCAAGGCAGCCCAAGATATTCCAATTGATGATGTTTGTTGATGTTTCGGAATCAAGAAAAACTTGGGAATCATGAAAAAACATGAATCAAACATGGTTATCGTGGATAATCAAGATTATCCACGATAATCTTGAACCAAGCACGCTTAGGTGTTGCCGAGCTAACATCCTAGGTGTGGTTGACCTGGTATCAGGTCATCATGAAAGATTTCGTAGACAAGGAGCTGTGCTAAGCTAAGGTGGCAAAGCTCCTAGTGTAAGAAAGGGTTATGCATGAAGATTCTTATGTATACTTAGCTAAGGTGACAAAGCTCCTAGTGTAAGTAATCCTGTTGATAAGCGAAGATCGGTTCTCATTCAGATGACTCGGTCTGATCAAGATGACCCCTGGTCTGCTGTAACTCGGGGGGGGGGGGGGGGGGAGGGAGGGTCGAGGTTGGGCTCTGTCGATAGCGAAGATCGGTTCTCACTCGGTCTGACCAAGATGACCCCGGTCTGCTGTAACTCGGGGGGTCGAGGTCGGGCTCCTATAGGGATGAGGCTCAAGCCACTCGGCTCGGACCAAAATTGAGCTCACAGAGTGGTGGTGTGTTTGCAAATGGTAGCAATCCTCTCTTTAGAGCCCGAAGGGGGTTTATATAGGGGAAGGGAAGCTCTCTGTCATGTCAGAGTTGTCCTGTCCCATTAAGAAATGATCAGTTGACAGACTGAACCTGTAGTAGCTTTATCAACCTTGTGAGATTGTCACAACCGCCTAACACCCTGTCAAAACTGCCCCCTCTGACTCTCATTAACGTTCGACGGCTCTGTCAGGCGGCTCTGTCAGGTGATGATTATGCCAAAGGTTTGCTACATTATTACTGAAGAGGTGGTCTTATAATCGTTCGGTCGGCTCGGGTGACATAAAGCACATCTATCCTTGGGTGTTCGGCTAGGGACTCCCGACCCTGAGCGGCCGACCTCGGGTGACCGACCCCGAGTGACCAACCCCGAGTGCTCGACCTCGGGTGACCGACCCCGAGTGCCCGACCCCGGGTGACCGACCCCGAGTGCCCCACCTCGGGTGACCGACCCCGATCGCTCGACCCCGTGTGACCGACCCCGAGTGCCCGACCTCGGGTGACCGACCCCGAGTGCCCGACCTCGGGTGACCGACCCCGAGTGACCGACCCCGAGTGCCCGACCTCGGGTGACCGACCCCGAGTGCCCGACCTCGGGTGACCGCCCCCGAGTGACCGACCCCGAGCGAATTTGATCTCGAACTGGGGCCTTGTCTGCCTCGACCTCCATTCTTTCTGCTAAGACCTAGGTCTGGCCCCTGAGACCGAGGGCAACTCGGCCTATCCTTCCTTGACCCGGGTCACACTCGATCGAACCCAACCGGGGCTTCAATCCCCTCCAAAAACCACTCGCCCGAATCACAAGCCTCCCCTTCAAGTCTAGTCGAAGGAGGCGCGTAGTCCGACTGACTAGGCTCCTGGCCCAGTTGGCCGAACTCCTCTTCGCCTTCCCGAGCGTCACCTCGTGCTCCTATTCTTTCTCCTCAAATGACAAATCTTCCATCAAATCACTCATTAATGCGGGGCTACGTGTCACCTCCCGACTGGGAGCCTCTGACATGGAGGCGTCATCGGCATGGCTCGTGCGGCGTCGAAGAGAAGCTTCGAGACCTCAGGAAGGGCCGGAAACAGACGGTCAGGATCTAAGCCCGCCTTTTTCTTCTTCTGCATCCAACAGTCCTCTTCCCTTTGCCCGCAGTATAAATAGGCTCACCCCTCATTTTAACCTTCTTCACTTTAACCTCTGCTTCTCCTCCTGTTCTCGTCCGACCTCAGCCGCCCGACCTCCTTGAGCTCCGACGATCAGTGTTTCCGGCGAACCTCGTCCTTAGGTATTCCTTTTCTCTGTCGAGTCTTTGCTTTATATTTCCCGACCCCATCTCGATGGCCGAGTCATCTGCTCCGACCGAACCGTGGTACTTAACCACCCGTTCATCATTAACCTTAGGTCATCTAGAAACTTTACGTATAGATTACTAGATACCCGAGGACCACTTACTGGCTCTCCCTGGCCGTCGGGACCGACCTAACTAACCTCCTTTGGACTACTTCACCATTTTCTCAGACAAATTATTGGTTGGGTTACGCTTTCCTCTCTACCCTTTCTTCCATGAGGTCTGCTGCTACTTTCAAGTATCTTTGTCCCAGTTGACCCCCAACTCGATTAGGATCCTGTACGATATGTGTTAGTAATATGAGAGAAGTGTCATAAGGTAATCGCCTTATGATTGTAATCATTTACTTTAATAAATGAATATTCACTATTTGAGTGCACATGTTTGTGTATTTGATTGAGATCTTAAACTCATTCACTGAATGTCCGCAATACAATTCATAGCATGAGAGAACCTGTGATGAATTCAAAACTAATGATTATCTCTACATGTGCAATTGTGAAGTATTGAAATTGTCCCTAGTCGATGAATTGATAAATACGGACACTATCAATTCTGTTGAGACTAGCATGGGTTATTCTCTAATCAGCTGATTCTCACTGGCTGGTGACATTGGGATATCCGGAGATAAACATGAATGCTAGTTAAGGGAACTAGTTCATTGGAGTGACTGACTGTAAAACTTCATATGGTAATCTACATATAGATATGTCAATGAAGTTCTTACTGCAGCCGAAGTGCCCGAAGATGTTTGAACAGCCTACAAAGGATTCACCACTCCTTGCGAGGAGACGTATACCCAAGGCCTATCGTCGGATTGTTACTCGAAGCCTCTGGCCAGAGCATCACATGTTCCGAGTATGAATCTCTCAGAAACATGAGAGTAATTAGAATCCGCTGGACGAGAAAGACACTACTTGGGTTAGGTGTGACGTAGTCAGCCTAGTGGGGACTGACACACATAGACCGTGTCCTGAACCAAGTGGGTATAAGATGGTGAAGGGAATGAGGCACGATTCATTCTAGCTGCTGAAGGGTTTCAGAATTATTTCTGAGGTCAACCGTTGATCTTTCGATTAATTGGGGGTCATGATGTACTACTAGGTGCCACTCATGATCGTTCTATAATTGGTTGATTATAGACGGCCAACATAAATCGAAAGCCTATTTAGTCACACGCACTACGAGTAATCCGAGGGATTTAAAACGAGTTGAAAATTAGATTTTCCGATCAAGAGAGATAAGTCGAATCTGAATTTATCAGAGACGCATCGGAAGCTTAAAATGGCTAAGTCTTTTGAAGGCTTATTGGACAAATTAAATGAGTTTAATTCGTATGGAGACGACTTGGATTTGGCCGGCCAAAGAGGGTCCCCACCCTCTTTGGTTTGGGCGGCCACAATAAAAAGGGAAACCAAATTGTTTGGTTTAAATTATAAAATAAATCGAGCGTGATTTGTTTTATAAAATTATGGATAAAGAAATTTATATAAAGAAATTTATATAAAGAAATTTATGTAAAGAAATTTATAGAAATTTATTCTTTTTATGGAAATTAAAATGAACCATGGATTAGTTTATTTTATTTTATAAAATCAATTATGAATTGATTTTTCCATGATAAGAAAAATTTATATAATAAATTTCTTGCAAAATTTTATTCCATAATAAAAGGGGAGACATGGTTATTTTTATTATAAATTAAGTTATAATAAAAAAACTTAGCATAATAGAATAATTCATAGAAAATTTATAAGATAAATTTCTTATGAAAAATTTATTTCGTTAAAAGGAGACTTGGCGATAAAGAGGCTACTATATAATGGTGCAAAGGCAAGACTTGGAAATCAATCCAAGAGATCAAGGATTCTTGCCTAGCCTCTCTCCCTCTCCTTCTCTCCCTCTCCCTCCTCTAGAGGCGCCGGCCCTAGAGGCCTTCCCTTTGGTTGCCGTGAGCCTCCTCCACCGAGAAGCTACCGAAGAAGAAGAAGAAGTGGGCGCGACTCCTTCCTTCCTCCCGGAATCTTGATTCCGTTCTTCGTTTGGTGGTTAGTCTTTCCATCTCACTCTTGGTATTCTTGTCGTGCCTTTGGAGAATCTAGTAGTTCTTGTCGGCACGAAACTCGTGGCTTTGCGAAGTCATCCCGAAGAAAAATCGACGTGGACGCGAATAGAGGCGGAGCTTCCAAGGGACGCTACGGTTGGATCTCGTCCCTTTCTACGAGTTACGCGAGGTATTAAGTAAATTAGTTTACTTTCTGCAAAATTTTAAATGTATGATCATGTCTCCACAACATAAGGTTGCATGCTAGATACGTGGTTAAAATAATTTGAGAAATTATTTATGCTAAACCTTCCGCTGCACGTAATTAAAATTTAAAATTACGAACCCGTATCCATGTCAACATGCACCCGGACCCAACAGTGGTATCAGAGCGAGGTTAGTGTTCGACATAATCATATAATTGTTTTGCGGAAAACTTTGTCGTGATCTCAATTTTGAAATATTTTCCAATTATGGAAACTTTCCAATTATGATAAAATTTTGATTTAGAAATTTCAAAGTTTGGAAATCCTCATGAAATTTCGCAAACTTTTGAAATATCCTAGTTTCTGAAATTTTATGATAATTATGAAAACTTCCCATTTTTTGGAAACTTTCCAATTTTGGAAATTTCCTATTTTGGAAATTTTCTAATTTTGGAAATATGTAAGTTTTCTTTGTACCAGAAACTTACAATTATTCTGAAAACCTATTATGAAATCTTGCAATTTTGGGCACTTTCTTTCAAGAAAGTCTAGACAAATTTATTGATTATTAATTGACAATTAAATTCGAATTGGTTTTAAATTATTAACAAAATTCTTTATTTTGGATTGAGCCTCGGGGAGCCGTCCAATTTAAAGTTATTTGTTGTAATTTAATTTCCTATTTTGAATAAAATTGTCATGTTTAATTTGGTTACGCCTCGGGGAGCGGACCAAATTAGATTTACAACAAATATATATTTTTTTGGGTATCTGAGCCTCGGGGAGCCACCCAAAGAAAATAATTTATTGAAATTAATAAATCCATAAATAAAATATGTAATCAAATCTTGGAAATTTTGAGGTGATTCTCAAACGATAATTTCCTTATTTGATTTAAGAGGTGATGCTCTTACATATTGTTGTCTCCAAAATTAATTAGGAAAATGATTTCCTACAGAGTTTTCTTAAATAAGATTTTCATGAAAATAATATGTGATTGAATTAAGGGAATCTGTCTCTTAATTTAATAAGATTTGATTTAGAGAAATCAAAGTCTTAAACATATTATTTCCGAAATTGATTATGACAATTTAGGAAATTGTTTCTCAAAACAATTCCTTGAATAAAGTATGAAATTAGAATTAGGAAATCCGATTCCTAATTCAATTAATGAGACTTGATAAATTAAGTCACATACATACTTTATTAAGGAAATCATTAGTACATGACATAATTAGATGTCATGAATGTGCTTAGAAAAGAAAGGATGAGACCCAAAACCCTTTACAAAATATTAAGGCCAACACCTTCCATTAATATGGTTAGAACCGGAGTTTTGTTTCTCGTTTGGGTTGATGGACACATCCATGCCCTGCTTGAACCTCAACATGTTCAAACCATAGGATTAGTTTATGATTAATATAATTGGAGTCAGAGGTCAATCCTTAGTTTTGGTTGTTGGATACATCCAAGCCTGACTAAACGGTTGAATGAGCTCCAACCATATTAAAACTATTTCTTGATTAATGGGTCAGCCTTAAGCTTGGAGCATCGATTTGTTGTGCCACAGCCAAGGTCGATGTAAAGAGAGGTGCAGTTGGGTGCTATGTATAATGTTGCATACTTGTTAATGACTTAACAACCCAATGATTTATGCAAATATTCAATTAGTTGATAGCATAAAGTGATAGTTACATATATGTGATATGTAATCGGTATAATTACCTATCTTCATAGCTAAGAATAACTTGATGGCCACAGCCATGGTTGTTCTTATCTATGGTTGGATATCAACCTATTTGGAGATGCTCCTACGATCTCCCGAATTGATAAAAAGGGTTATTCAATTCGAAAAATAAATAGAATTTAATTAATGTATGTTGATGCATTCTTTATCATTCTTCTCACAAGCTCAATTTGTATTTCTAGGATAATCACTCGATCATGTCTTCTCTGAATTTGCGTTCCATTTTGGACACCAATAAACTGACTGGGCCAAACTTCATGGACTGGCTTCGAAACCTGAGGATAGTCCTCAAGGCAGAGAAGCTTGCTTATGTCCTTGAAGATCAACTTCCCAACCATCCTCCAGAAAATGCAACTCCAGACCAGTTAGTGGCCTATCAGAAACTTGTGACCGATTCTGAACTTGCGAGTTGCATCATGCTAGCCGTTATGGTACCTGAGCTGCAAAAGCAGCATGAGCATATGGATGCTTATACCATCATCTTCCATCTTCATGAGTTATTTGACGAGCAGGCGAGATCCGAAAGGTTCGAGGTCTCCAGACTCCTCTTCACCTCTAAGATGCAGGAAGGCACTTCTGTCTCACAGTTTGTGTTGAAGATGTTGGGGTACATTGAGCGACTGGGCACACTCGGTTTTGCAATGGATCATGAACTAAGTATTGACTTAATTCTGCATTGTTTGCCCAAAAGTTATTCATAATTCGTGATGAACTATCGGATGAACAAGCTGGAGACTACCATTCTTGAGTTACTCAACCTGCTGAAGACTATAGAGCCTTCTGTAAAGCAGGATCAGAAGACGGTACTGTTAGTTGGTTCCTCGAAGAAAGGTTCTAAGAGGAAGGCCAAAGAACAGAATAAGGGAAAGAAGAAAAAGGTCAAAAAGACTGAAAAGACACCAAAAGGCACTTGTCATCACTACGGCAAGGAGGGTCACTGGCGAAGAAACTGCAAGGTTTGTCTTGAGTCCTTGAAGAAGAAGGCATCCGATGCCCCATCCTCTTTAGGTATCTTCGTTATTGAATGTCACTCTATTTACTCAACCACCTGGGTACTTGATACTGGGTGTAGCTCACATATATGTAATGACATACAGGGGCTAAGGAATAGAAGAAGACTCGTCAAGGGAGAAGCAAATTTGCGAGTTGGAAATGGAGCAAAGTTTGCTGCTGTTGCCATTGGAACATATTTGCTAAAGCTCCCTACTGGACGTTGTTGGATCGGGTTGGACCGGCTAGAGGGGGTGAATAGACGGTTAAAAAAATATGAAAGTGGAGGCACTCGTCTTTAAAAAAAAGAAACTTGGTCGCAACTGAGAACGTTGCTTCCAAGGCAGTGGACGCTCAATAAAAATCTCCTTGTGGCGCAGAAGCCTTATAAAAATAGCACACTAGACTTTTAGAGAGTTTACAAGAATTAATTGAATCAAAAGATTGAAACTCTAAGTCTATTTATAGCCTAAGAGAATAAATCTGGATTGTTGATTGTTGAGGAATTTTCTCTTGACCGTTGATCCATAGATGTAATCTGGATGGTTGATCTTGGATGGGATTAAACTGCATCCATTGGATCTGATTAAAGGATAAAGTTATCCATTAAGAGATAACTTTGTCTTTTGCTCGCAACAGATAAATAACTTTATCATCTGCTCGTAACAATTTTAATCACATATCTTCCTTATCCTAGTCAGTAAGGTTGGTGATATATGTAAGCGAGGTTGCTGATTTGAATCATCACGACAACAAATAAAATTTTTTTTGTTTCAGGTGCCTGGTATGACTTGGTCAAACTGACCAGTCTTTTGGTTCATCTTCTGGGTGATTTTCGGCCAACCGGAGTTAGGCTCACCTGAACCCGACTCCGGCCTTTTGCCCCTCGAGCGTCCTTCCTCCCGGCTTCTCGTCCCTCGGACACCATGCACGTCCTTCTCGCTCCACCAACGTACTCTTCCACAGCTTTCGCGCCTCTCGGATTGTACCGAGCCCGTCGGCTCACTTCCCCGCACAATCCTTCTCATCCGCTACGTCTTACGCTTGACTTCCTCCGTACCTAAGCTCCTGCACACTTAGCAGAGGGATTAAACATACCAGGACCTAACTTAAATCGGTTGATCACATCAAAATCAACCAGGGGTACTTACAATCTCCCCCTTTTTGATGTGCATCAATCCGAGTTAAGTTAGGGTAATCAAAGTAAAAAAACATGCATAATAATGGAAACAGTTTAAGTTCAAAAAAAAAAACTTAAATTTCGAGTAAATTAAAATTCTACCCCTTAATTTAATTCTATTCCTCCCCCTTTGATCACATCAAAAAATGGGAAAATATGATTAGGGAAGAAAAAAATGTTTGAGTGCAATAAAAATATTCTAAGTGAAAAAAAAAAATCGCGTTGCTATAGATTTTTCAAATTTTAAAATGACATATTTTTTCAAAGTTAATTTCATTTTTTTTGTAAAAAAATGACTTAAATAAAATCTAAAACAATTTTTTGATAAAATCCACAGCTGATGAGGAGTTCCAAAAAAATCGGATCTGGTCAAAATATTTTTCTATCGAATTTTGAAAAAAAAATCATATTTCAATAAACAATTCATAAAAAATCGAAAAAAATTGAATATTTTTGTTAAAGTCGAAGATGAAGATATGAGTTTGGACAAAAATTTTGAGTTTTAAATTCGTTCATCAAGTCCAAAAATGACAAACCAATACATAAGAGTTCTTAAAGAATAAATTTTTTAAAAAAATTGGAAAAAATACTTCGAAAAATTTGAAGAAAAAAATTGTAATGAGTCTTTCTCCTAAACTCTTAATTTCAAATTTTGAGAAAAAAAATATTCAAAAAATATTGAAAGAAGGTCCAGTAGATAGACAATATAATTGTGCATAAAAAAATAAAGACATAATTTTTGTTAGAGAAACAAAATGCGCACATATATAATAACCAAAAAAAATATCAGTTTAATACAAATTTAGGAACCCAAAATAAGTTCCTGTCTATAGGATTAATTAAAAACTTAGGCAGAATATAGCTTTTGGACACCTTTTTAAATTGGCCCTTATGATTTTTAAAATACTAATTTAAATTATCAGGAAAGTTATTTTTCTTTTGGCGTAAATATGCAATATCAAGTTCTAATTTTTGCACTATGTTTTTCAAATTATCATTTTCATTTTTCAAAATTTCAGAAGAGGAAGTAAGTGTCAATTCATTTTTTAATTTCAAATTTTCTTTTTCTAATCTACAATTAGATTTGAGTAAAGCTTTAACTTCTGCATATAACTGATCATGAAGAATAAAACAAACCTCACTTACCGGGTGACTTTCGAAAAGCGAGGTTCTTTCTTCGTCGTCGCTTTCTTCTGACGTCTCTCCCCCTTCATCAGTGCTCCCTTCTTGATGATTTGCCATCAGCGCAAGTCCCGCGTATTCTTGACCTTCCGACTCTTCTGACGAGGACTCATCGTCGAGTTGGATCTTCCTTGTGTTCAGTGCGGCGAGATCTGATTTCTTATTCTTCTCTTCATGCAAATCTAGGAATTTCTCCTAGAGCTCTTTTGCCGAGTTGTAATTCTCGATGCGGTTAACTTCTTGCACGGGAAGAACGGCTAGTAGATGAAATTCAGATTTACCATTTGCTTCAAAGTCTGATTTCTCCTTCTTGGTCCACGACTCTATTTCTTTATCCTTGCCGTTGTTGTCTTTAGGAACTGAAAAATCATTTTTCATAATTATTAGCAATTCAATATCAGTTTTAAAAAATATCTGCATTCGACGCTTCCACATCGCGAACTCCCCCTCAAACTTTGGCGAGTAGATTACGGCTCCAACCATTTTCTTGAAATTGCTGCAGTCGGCGGTTAATCCTTCTGCGGTGACCTTGGCTCTGATACCACTTGTTGGATCGGGTTGGACCGGCTAGAGGGGGTGAATAGACGGTTAAAAAAATATGAAAGTGGAGGCACTCGTCTTTAAAAAAAAGAAACTTGGTCGCAACTAAGAACGTTGCTTCCAAGGCAGTGGACGCTCAATAAAAATCTCCTTGTGACGGAGAAGCCTTACAAAAATAGCACACTAGACTTTTAGAGAGTTTACAAGAATTAATTGAATCAAAAGATTGAAACTCTAAGTCTATTTATAGCCTAAGAGAATAAATCTGGATTGTTGATTGTTGAGGAATTTTCTCTTGACCGTTGATCCATAGATGTAATCTGGATGGTTGATCTTGGATGGGATTAAACTGCATCCATTGGATCTGATTAAAGGATAAAGTTATCCATTAAGAGATAACTTTGTCTTCTGCTCGCAACAGATAAATAACTTTATCATCTGCTCGTAACAATTTTAATCACATATCTTCCTTATCCTAGTCGGTAAGGTTGGTGATATATGTAAGCGAGGTTGCTGATTTGAATCATCACGACAACAAATAAATTTTTTTTTATTTCAGGTGCCTGGTATGACTTGGTCAAACTGACCAGTCTTTTGGTTCATCTTCTGGGTGATTTTCGGCCAACCGGAGTTAGGCTCACCCGAACCCGACTCCGGCCTTTTGCCCCTCGAGCGTCCTTCCTCCCGGCTTCTCGTCCCTCGGACACCACGCACGTCCTTCTCGCTCCACCGACGTACTCTTCCGCAGCTTTCGCGTCCCTCGGATTGTACCGAGCCCGTCGGCTCACTTCCCCACACAATCCTACTCGTCCGCTACGTCTTACGCTCGACTTCCTCCATACCTAAGCTCCTGCACACTTAGCAGAGGGATTAAACATACCAGGACCTAACTTAAATCGGTTGATCACATCAAAATCAACCAGGGGTACTTACAGACGTGTCTTAGAATTGGATAATTGTTATTTTGTTCCTTCATTAATAAAGAACATTGTATCTATTTCATGTTTGAATGAAAAGGGTCATCATTTAACTTTTAGTAACAATTGTTGTTACATAACTTTAAATGGCGTTCTTTATGGGACTGGAACTTTGTGCAATGGTATCTACACGTTAGATTTATCCGGTGACGTTTTCAATATCGAAGTTAGCAACAAACGTGCTCGAATAGATAATCGAATAGACTCCTATACGTGGCATTGTCGTCTTGGCCATGTAAGTAAGAAACGCATGACCAAATTACACCGATGTGGAATTCTGGAATCATTTGAACCCGGTTCATTTGATACATGCGAATTATGCTTAAAAGGCAAGATGACCAAATTACCCTTTTCCGGAAAAGGTAATCCAGTGGGAGAATTGCTTGGTCTAATACATACTGATGTATGTGGACCAATGTCAACTCTTGCACAAGGAGGCTATAGCTAGTTCATTACCTTTATCGATGATCACTCACGATTCGAGTATGTGTTCTTGATGAAACACAAATCTGAAGCTTTTGAGAAATTCAAAGAGTTCAGAAATGAAGTAGAGAAACAGCTTGGCAAAAGTATTAAGATACTTCGATCCGATCGGGGTGGTGAATACTTAAGTCAAGAGTTTCAAGATTATCTTAGGGACAATGGGATATTGTCTCAATGGACTCCGCCATATACACCACAGCATAATGGTGTATCTGAGAGGCGTAACCGAACCTTGATGGACATGGTTAGATCTATAATGAACCATGCAACTCTTCCAAAATCATTTTGGGGCTATGCACTTAAGACAGCTGTTTACTTGCTAAACAGAGTCCCGACCAAGGTAGTCTCTACTACTCCATATGAGACGTGGAATAGTAAGAAACCTAATTTAACTCACCTTAAAATATGGGGTTGTCCTGATTATGTGAAGCGGACTGTATCAGACAAATTGGATGCTAAGTCTGATAAATGTCTATTTATTGGATACCCTAAGAAAACGAAGGGTTACCAATTCTATCATCCCTTGGAACAAAAGGTGTTTGTTTCAAGGCATGCTTTATTTCTGGAAAAAGAATTTCTTTTACAAGAAAACAGTGGGAGTGACATTGAACTTGATGAAGCTCAAGAAACTCCAATAGACATTACAGAGACACCTAGTCTAGACCCACAACCAACAACTCATAATGATGAGCTATCAGTTGAACCTAAAACAACACCACCTCTTCGTAGGTCTGATAGGACACGCAATATTCCAGAGAGATACGAATTTCTCATAAGCAATGATGAACCTATCAGTTATGAAGATGTTCTGAAAAGTTCAGAAAGGGACAAATGGCTTGAAGCCATAAAGTCGGAAATGGATTCCATGTACGAAAATCAAGTATGGGACTTGGTTAACCCACCTGAAGGGATTAAGCCCATAGGGTGCAAGTGGATTTTCAAGAAGAAAACCGACATGGGAGGTAATGTTGTTACCTTTAAGGCTAGATTAGTGGCAAAAGGATATCGTCAGAAACAAGGAATTGATTATGATGAAATCTATTCGCCAGTAGCTATGCTTAAATCCATTCGGATGCTCCTAGCCATAGCAGCTCATTATGATTATGAGATATGGCAAATGGATGTGAAAACAGCTTTCCTTAATGAAAACCTGCTTGAGGATGTATACATGATACAACCTGAATGTTTCATATCGGTTGATAAAACCAAAGTATGCAAGCTTTGACGATCCATATATGGACTGAAGCAAGCATCCAGGAGCTGGAACATCCGTTTTGATGGGACAATCAAAGAGTTTGATTTCTCACAAAATCCTGACGAACCTTGTGTGTACAAGAAGGTTAGTGGGAGTGCAGTCGTATTCCTAGTGTTATATGTCGATGACGTATTACTTATAGGAAACGATATATCAGTCTTACAGGCGGTTAAAATTTGGTTGTCCAAAACTTTCTCCAAGAATGACCTGGGAGAAGCAACCTATATCCTTGGGATTAGAATCTATAGAGATAGATCAAAACGGTTGCTTGGTCTTTCGTAGTCTACATATATAGACCGAGTGCTAAAAAGGTTTAGCATGTCGGAATCCAAGAAAGGTTACCTTCCCATCAGGCATGGGATCAACCTTTCAAAGTCTATGTGTCCGCGCACAGAAGACGAGAGGATTTGCATGAATAAGATACCTTATACATCCGCGATAGGATCTATCATGTATGCTATGTTATGTACTAGGCCCGATGTATCGTATGCTCTGAGCGTCACGAGCAGATACCAGTCTGATCCAGGAATGGATCATTGGGCGCCTGTCAAGACAATCCTTAAGTACTTAAGAAGAACTAAGGATGTGTTCCTAATATATGGAGAAGGAGATATGGTAATACGTGGGTATACAGATGCCAGTTTCCAGACAGATAAGGATGACTCCAAATCTCAGTCTGGATACGTATTTACTTTGAATGGAGGCGCAATAAGTTGGAAGAGTTCCAAACAAGACACCGTAGCGGATTCTACCACGGAAGCGGAATATATTGCAGCTTCGGAAGCAGCAAAGGAAGCAGTCTGGATCAAGAAGTTTGTCTCAGAACTTGGTGTGATTCCAACCATTGATGAAGCAGTGCCGGTTTACTGCGACAACAATGGAGCTATTGCACAAGAAAAGGAACCAAGGTCCCATCAGCGATCCAAACACGTGCTTCGCCGCTATCATCTGATCAGAGAGATTATAAGTAGGAATGATATACAAATTGAGAAAATTCCCACTGAAAGGAATTTAGCGGATCCTTTAACTAAGGCCTTGCCTCAAAGCAAGTTTGAGGGTCATATTAGAGCCTGTGGTATTGGATACCGTAGCGATGACATTAGGCCAAGTGGGAGTTTGTTAGTAATATAAGAGAAGTGTCCTAAGGCAATCGCCTTATGATTGTAATTATTTACTTTAATAAATGAATATTCACTATTTGAGTGTACATGTTTGTGTATTTAATTGAGATCTTAAACTCATTCACTGAATGCCTGCAATACAGTTCACAGCATGAGAGAACTTGTGATGAATTCACAACTAGTGATTATCTCTACATGTGCAATTGTGAAGTATTGAAATTGTCTCTAGTCGATGAATTGATAAATACAGACACTATCAATTCTGTTGAGACTAGCATGGGTTATTCTCTAATCAGCTGATTCTCACTGGTTGGTGATATTGGGATGCCCGGAGATAAACATGAATGCTAGTTAAGGGAACTAGTTCATTGGAGTGACTGACTGTAAAACTTCATATGGTAATCTACATATAGATATGTCAATGAAGTTCTTACTGCAGCCGAAGTGCCCGAAGATGTTTGAACAGCCTACATAGGATTCACCACTCCTTGTGAGGAGATGTATACCCAAGGCCTATCGTCGGATTGTTACTCGAAGCCTCTGGCCAGAGCATCACATGTTCCGAGTATGAATCTCTCAGAAACATGAGAGTAATTAGAATCCGCTGGACGAGAAAGACACTACTTGGGCTAGGTATGACGTAGTCAGCCTAGTGGGGACTGACACACATAGACCGTGTCCTGAACCAAGTGGGTATAAGATGGTGAAGGGAATGAGGCACGATTTATTCTAGCTGCTGAAGGGTTTCAGAATTATTTCTGAGGTCAACCGTTGATCTTTCGATTAATTGGGGGTCATGATGTACTACTAGGTGCCACTCATGATCGTTCTATAATTGGTTGATTATAGACGGCCAACATAAATCGAAAGCCTATTTAGTCACACGCACTATGAGTAATCCGAGGGATTTAAAACGAGTTGAAAATTGGATTTTCCGATCAAGAGAGATAAGTCGAATCTGAATTTATCAGAAACGCATCGGAAGCTTAAAATGACTAAGTCTTTTGAAGGCTTATTGGACGAATTAAATGAGTTTAATTCGTATGGAGACGGCTTGGATTTGGCCGGCCAAAGAGGGTCCCCACCCTCTTTGGTTTGGGCGGCCACAATAAAAAGGGAAACCAAATTGTTTGGTTTAAATTATAAAATAAATCGAGCGTGATTTGTTTTATAAAATTATGGATAAAGAAATTTATATAAAGAAATTTATGTAAAGAAATTTATAGAAATTTATTCTTTTTATGGAAATTAAAATGAACCATGGATTGGTTTATTTTATTTTATAAAATCAATTATGAATTGATTTTTCCATGATAAGAAAAATTTATATAATAAATTTCTTGCAAAATTTTATTCCATAATAAAAGGGGGGACATGGTTGTTTTTATTATAAATTAAGTTATAATAAAAAAAACTTAGCAGAACAAAATAATTCATAGAAAATTTATAAGATAAATTTCTTATAAAAAATTTATTCCGTTAAAAGGAGACTTGGCGATAAAGAGGCTACTATATAAAGGTGCAAAGGCAAGGCTTGGAAATCAATCCAAGAGATCAAGGATTCTTGCCTAGCCTCTCTCCCTCTCCCTCCTATAGAGGCGCCGGCCCTAGAGGCCTTCCCTTTGGTTGCCGTGAGCCTCCTCCACCGAGAAGCTACCGAAGAAGAAGAAGAAGAAGAAGCGGGCGCGACTCCTTCCTTCCTCCCGTAATCTTGATTCCGTTCTTCGTTTGGTGGTTAGTCTTTCCATCTCACTCTTGGTATTCTTGTCATGCCTTTGGAGATTCTAGTAGTTCTTGTCGGCACAAAACTCGTGGCTTTGCGAAGTCATCCCGAAGAAAACTCGGCATGGACGCGAATAGAGGCGGAGCTTCCAAGGGACGCTACGGTTGGATCTCGTCCCTTTCTACGAGTTACGCGAGGTATTAAGTAAATTAGTTTACTTTTTGCAAAATTTTAAATGTATGATCATGTCTCCACAACATAAGGTTGCATGCTAGATACGTGGTTAAAATAATTTGAAAAATTATTTATGCTAAACCTTCCGCTGCACGTAATTAAATTTTAAAATTACGAACCCTTATCCATGTCAATATGCACCCGGACCCAACAGTATGGTGATCCTTTTCACAGCCTACGGGGTTCCCCTTGAACCCCGAGTATTCAATTATTTTTATTATCTTAAAAAACAAGAGCCCGGGAGCTTCTATTTCCAGGCTAGGATCAAATCGGCCTTCTTAGAGAAGGTCCCATCTTCCAACAAAGGTTGGAAGTCCCATTTCTTTTATGTTAAGTCTGCCCCACCCCCGACCTGACCTACTGAGTGGGTAGAAGACCTTCCCACCCAAACTCCTGTGCCCAAGAATCTTCACTCAGAGCCAGGATACCAGTTCGCTTTCTCAAGGCTCGGGGGAATCTGCTACCATGCGGGCAAGCTGTTAATCGAGGGCAAGTTATATCTCTTTCAGCTGAGTCAGATTCCGGCAGAGTTACCCGTCACCCTTGGTAAGTTCCTACTCGGTTCATAAACTTATTAATGCTAACTAAGACTTTCTCCATGTTGCAGCCGAAACCATGTATGGCACCCAGGTTACCGATGTATTGGCTTTGGAGGAAGAAGCCATGGAGGCTTTAGCCGCAAAGTTGGCGGCCGACCGGGCAGTGCCGCCAGTAAACGTGGCCCCGGGTCCCGAGCGACCTGAGGTCGAGGGAGACGATTCGGGAGCTGACCTCCCAGTCGAGGATCCGGACGTGATTCCCCAGGTCATAGATGAAGGGTCAACCGATCAAGCAGAGGAGGAAGAGGTGGAGCAGCCGGTTTCTGAGAGCCTGGTAAGGAAGCACCGCCAGGTGACTGTTTCCTCGGGTACATCTTCGACCCGAGGACCGGCTTCAGGAGGTCAGGCTGCAGCAACCCCCCGTCCCGACCATGCTTCATCTGGTATTCGGGCGTTGGCCTCTGGCTCGGCTCCTCCTCGGCCAAGCACTCGGGACTCGGCTTCGACCACACCTCGCTCGGGAGCCCTGGCCCTGTCCTCAGCAGTGTGCCGCTCGAGAGCCTCGACCTCGGGAACCGCCCCGTCTCTTCGGCCCCCCTTGCCAGATGCTACAAACGTCGATGCAGTAGAGGCTCTTCTGTCGATGCACTCGCCTCCCCCGCCGCTAGTGGACATCCAGCTTCCCTCTGAGACTACTTTGACCCAAATAGTCCAGCCCCAGCCACTCAACCTGCATGGTCAACTGGTCGTGAGTTGGGATCAAGGTCAGACCATGACTTCTGAGAAAAATCCTATGAGCCTGGCCGACCGCTTTTTCATGGAGGCAACTCAGGTATATCTTCCCCCTACTCGGTTCTTTCTGTTCGCACTTATAATGTTTTCCTCCTGACGCAGCACTGGGTGGCCAACCAATCGATCTCCCAAGCCTTGGTCATTAATATTCGGGGACGTCGGGCAGCAAAGATGAGAGCGAAGGAGCTGGAGACGAAGCTGGAGCATTGCA
Source organism: Boesenbergia rotunda (assembly GCA_024364735.1). Classification (NCBI taxonomy): domain Eukaryota; kingdom Viridiplantae; phylum Streptophyta; class Magnoliopsida; order Zingiberales; family Zingiberaceae; genus Boesenbergia; species Boesenbergia rotunda. The sequence goes on from JAGFNQ010005820.1 coordinate 91,300, forward strand.
CCATTCCCCCGGGCGATGAGGGCCTAGACCACTTGCACTCAGAAATAACTGCGCTGAAGATGCAATTGTCAGACGCGGATGCCCGGTCTGAAGAAGAGCACCAAGCTATGGCGACCGCAACCCAAGAAGTAGAGCAATTACATAATCGGCTGGCCAATGTAGAGGCCGAGAAGAAAACTATCCAGGCTTGGCACACCCGCGCTCGCTCTGACTTGGATAAGAAAGTGGTGGAGGCTAAGGGTCTCCAGCAGCAACTGAAGGAGTCGGGCACAGCTCACCACCAGGCCCAGCTTGCTTTGAAGAACAAGGAGACGGAGCTGGTCGCTCAGCAAGAGGCCTTTCAAGATCTTGAGGCTCAACTGGTGAGCAAGGAGAAGCAGTTGGCGGCTCGGGAGGCCACGGTTCAAGGAAAGGATGCGGAGATCACCCGATTAAAGAAGGAGCTAGAAGACTATCAGTTGGGTGAGCCAACGCGGATTGAAGCGGCTCGCTTGGCTTACATTCAGTCCGACCCTTTTCTCAATCAAGTGGCCGGCGGCATGATCATGTTCGGCATAAGGGGTGCTATTCAACAATTAACAGAGGTCAGACATCTCCCCGCAGATCTCCCTCCCAACGTTGTGAAGCCAACTCGGATCAGAGCGATGATCCCCGATGATGCCTTCCCCCTATTTACTTAAGTTAGGTTTCTATCTTTTCTTGCTTTCTTATGACTCGGCCTCAAAGCCTAAAAATTTTGGTGATGATACTGTTCTGCCTGACTCGGCCTGTAAGGCCTAATTTTGTAATGGCCACAGGCCTTGCCTTAGTTATGTCGACTCTTTATTTCTCCATTCTTCTTGTCGTATTACTTTGCTCGGTTGTTTGCAATGCATGAGATTTTTACTAAGTATTGTCTATTCAATATATCCGACTTATTCCTTGAAGGTCGACGCTTTAAGCCACGCAGCAAATTTTCGCTAAGTGTTGATTGCTTGGGACACTCGAACCATTGGCTTAAGGTGGACTCTTTCAGGTCGAGCAAGGAAATTTCGCTAAGTGTTAACCATTCGGGATTCTTGAGATTTTAGCTGCTAGGTCGGGTCGTCACCCGGGCTCGGCAATGTTGCTCAGTCGGGTCGGCACCCGGACTCGGCAATGTTGCTCGGTCGGGTTGGCACCCGAACTCGGCAATATTGCTCGGTCGGGTTGGCACCCGGACTCGGCGATGTTGCTCGGTCGGGTCGGCACCCGGACTCAGCGTTTTTGCTTGTTTCTAATTGACTGGCCTTCGCGGAGAGACTGGATCAACTTGTTTGTTGGTGTTTGATTGTTTCAGCCTTACCCGGTTGACCAGCTGCCTAGCTAGTCTAATGGATTGTGGAAGGCCACGCCTAGTCAACGGATATTGCGGGAGCCTGCTCATTCATAATTTGCCTAAATAAGAGTCTGGACACATTCTGGCTTACCCTGACCGAGCGTGGACTGACATGCCCGACCGGGCCCGACCAAACGTGGAACGCCACGCTCGATCGATGCTGAGTCCGATGGGTGCGTGGGAGCATGTCCACTTATAACTTGCCTTAGTAAGAGTCTGGACACCGTTTGGCTTACCCTGACCGAGCGTGGACTGCCACGCCCGATCAGGCCCGACCGAATGTGGAACGCCACGCTCGATCGGCGCCGAGTCCGGTGGGTGCATGGGAGCATGCCCATTTATAACTTGCCTTAGCAAGAGTCTGGACACCGTCTGGCTTACCCTGACCGAGCGTGGGCTGCCACGCCCGACCGAACGTGGAACGCCACGCCCGGGCCCGACCAAACGTGGAACGCCACGCTCGATCGGCGCCGAGTCCGGTGGGTGCATGGGAGCATGTCCACTTATAACTTGCCTTAGTAAGAGTCTGGACACCGTTTGGCTTACCCTGACCGAGCGTGGACTGCCACGCCCGATCAGGCCCGACCGAATGTGGAACGCCACGCTCGATCGGCGCCGAGTCCGGTGGGTGCATGGGAGCATGCCCATTTATAACTTGCCTTAGCAAGAGTCTGGACACCGTCTGGCTTACCCTGACCGAGCGTGGGCTGCCATGCCCGACCGAACGTGGAACGCCACGCCCGATCGGCGCCGAGTCCGGTGGGTGCGTGGGAGCATGCCCACTTATAACTTGCCTTAGCAAGAGTCTGGACACCGTCTGACTTACCCTGACCGAGTGTAGACTGTCACGCCCGACCGAGCCCGACCGAACGTGGAACGCCACGCCCGATCGGCATCGAGTCCGGTGGGTGTGTGGGAGCATGCCCACTTATAACTTATAGAAACTGTCTTTTGGATGCTTTGAGCCCTGCTATCACATTTTCTAAGTACAGTTACAAGGGTCATTTCACTCAACTCTCCTTACAGTACAATCTTAAGTGTATTGCGCTCCAAGGTCTTCCCAGCTTCTTCCCATGAGTATCTTGCAGGTAGTAAGCTCCCGATCTCAATGCCTCCACCACCAAGAAGGGGCCGCTCCACTGAGGTTCCAGCTTGCCTACTTCCCCCACCGGCTTGATCCTCTTCCATACCTTGTCACCCACTTGAAAACTCCTAGGTATGACTCCTTGATTATATCAGCGCTGCATTCTTTGTTGGTAAGCAGCCATGCGAACGACATCCTTAGCCCGAACCTCCTCAATCAGGTCTAACTCCAATCGTCTTTTCTCTGCATTGTCATCCCCGTACAGGTGTCTTCTGTCAGACTCACAGTCGACCTCCATGGGAACGACAGCTTCACTGTCGTATACCAACTGGAAAGGAGTGCAACCCGACCCCTCTTTGGGGGTAGTCCAGAGAGCCCATAGAATACCGGGCAACTCATCCACCCAAGATCCGCCCACTTGGTCTAGCTTGGTTCTGAGCCCCTTTAAAATCTCCTTATTAGCTACTTCAGCCTGACCATTACTTTGGGGATACGCCACTGAAGTGAATGACTGCTTGATCCCGAAGCCTTCACACCATTCCATTATCTTTCGACCCTGGAACTGCCGACCATTGTCTGATACTAACTTGTGTGGTATGCCATATCAATAGAAAATACATTGCCATAAGAGCTTCTTTACTGCTTGCTCAGTGATCCGGGTCAGAGCCTCTGCCTCAATCCACTTGGAAAAGTAATCTACCGCCACTAACAAGAACTTCTTCTGAGCAGCTGCCCGGGGTAATGGCCCCACTATATCCATACCCCACTGATCAAAGGGGCAGGACACAGTGGACGCTTTCAACATCTCAACTGGTCGATGGGATAAATTCTGATGCTTCTGACAAGAAAGGCAAGAGAGAGCCAGCTTCTCGGCGTCCTTCTGAAGAGTAGGCCAAAAGTAACTAGCAAGTAAGACCTTCCGGGCCATAGACCGACCTCCTGAGTGATTTCCGCAGGACCCCAGATGTATTTCTCTCAATACATAGTTTGCATCTTCCTCTCCAAGGTGTTGGGAACGAGATGGCTAGAGAGGGGGGGGGTGAATATAGCCAGCCACAAAATACTTGAGCTTTTAAAATCTTTCTGCACTTCAAGAATTAGGCAGCGGAAGCAAATGCAGAAACAGAAAACTAAACACAACAACCCAAAGCAAAGGAAAGCAAACCGACGCTAACACCTCGATATACAAGGTTCGGGGATAACTTGCCCCTACTCCTTGGCGTGCCCGTAAGGTGGGCAATCCCTTGATCGTCGGCAGATCAAGCCCCGGTGACCCCGGATAAGATAGAGTCTCCTTCTCGGTGGAGAAATCTCTCCACAGATCTCACGGATGATATAACTTGAGTACAGGAGATCACACAAGAAGGAACACTCACAAAGCTCTCACAGGAATGCAACAAGATCGCTTAAGCACAAAGCAACAGAGAGCACGAACACAGCCCAGCCAAACTTCCCAAGTTTCTGTCTTGTTCGCCTCCGCTCCTCTGCATCCAGCTTTGTCTCTTAAGCTCCCTCTCACCATCGCAAGCTTCATCAGCATCCACTGAGCCAGCCTGAACCCACTGACCTTCCTGAGCACTCAGTCCACTGAAGACCTCCTCTCCAGCTGAGTCTCCGTCAGTCGCCAGCTGCTCCAGTTGCCGTTGAAATCTGAGAAGGAGAAACAAACAAACCTGCTCCAAGGAAAGCCTCCCATTGACCCTCCTTGAGTGTTTGAATCACCTGCTATCACCTGCACACTCCAACAGAGGCTTAGCAATGCATATCAAAAAGTATCAGCAGTGTATCAGAGAATCGGCAGTAAAAACAGACGTCTGACAGCATATTTGAATTAAAGTGATCGGTCACCTGACCGATCAGAGCGACTCCTGATCGGTCACCAGACCGATCAGGCTGGGTCCAGACCGATCAGGCTCCGTCCTGATCGATCCCCAACGCTCAATCAGAAATCGCGATTTCTTTGAGATTCTCCTGGACCGATCACCAGACCGATCCCAGGTCGTGGATCGTTCACCGGACCGATCCACCCTTATATGAGGCGATTTCTGAGTTTCGCAGGCTAAGCCTTCTGATCGGTCAACTGACCGACCAGGGATCTTCTTGATCGGTCAGCAGTCCGATCAGGTCATCCCCAGACCGATCAGGCTTCGTCCTGATCGATCTTAGTGAGGAGCCCGCGAAGCTGGATCGTTCAACAGAACGATCTGCACAGTGATCCTGATCGGTCAGCTGACCGATCAGAGGCAGTTCAGCAAGGGAACTCAACCTCACTGCTCGCTTCCTGATCGGTCAGTAGACCGATCAGGAGCCAGTCAATGGGTGAAACGCATACTCCCTGATCGGTAACCAGATCGATCAGGAGCAGCACAATAGGTTCCCAACCTCACTGTGTGCTCCCTGATCGGTCACCCGACCGATCAGTCATCGCTGGATCGGTCACCAGACCGATCCACGAAGGAGCAGCGTGCCAAAATCCCTGATCGATCACCAGACCGATCCAGGGACTCAAACTCAGCCTTCCAAGCCAAGTTTTCATCCACCTTAACCCTCCAAGCTAAGGATTTTCCATCTAACTCTCCAAGTTGGGAATTTGCACCTAACCCTCCAAGCTAGGACTTTTCACCTAGCCCTCCAAGCTAGGACTTTTCACCCAACCCTTCCGAGTTAGAACTTCATCCAACCTAGCCCTCCAAGCTAGGCACCTGACCCTCCATGCCAGGACTTTTTCACCTAATTCTCCAGGATGGGAATTTGCACCTAACCCTCCAAGTTAGGACTTTTCACCTAGCCCTCCAAGCTAGGCCTTTTCACCCAACCCTTCCGAATTAGGACTTTTCAACACCTGGCTTCACTCACCAGGACCCGGCTTCACTCACCAGGATTTCCAACACCTGGCTTCACTCACCATGACCCGGCTTCACTCACCGGGATTTCCAACCACCTGGCTTCACTCACCAGGACCCGGCTTCACTCACCGGGATTTCCAATCACCTGGGTTCACTCACCAGGACCCGGCTTTACTCACCGGGATTTCAACCTAACTTCACAAGCTAGGACCTGGCTTCACTCACCAGGGTTTCATGCCCAGTCCCCGACCAGGACTTTAACCCAAATTCGCTCAACCAAACTTAAATCATTGTCAAACACCAAAATAACAACCGGGCCAGACTGCATCAACAATCTCCCCCTTTTTGTTGTTTGACAACCCGATTTAAGTTTAGGTATCAATCAATTGAAGTCCGTTCAATTCTCATAAGGGAATCATGATCCTCCCCCTATAATAACCATAAACTTAATCAGCCATTTTCTCCCTCTTTGTCAAACATCGAAAAGGGTATGGTTATTAAGTTTGAATATACAAACTCCCCCTCAACCAAGGGTCTCTCCCCAAACCCAAAATAATCAAAGGTAAATTTTGAATTTCACATGAAAACATATACGGAATAATACCATGGTCAAGCATGTATATGTTTCATATGACAAGTAAGTCAGAGGATGATTTTTGAATTGCATATGAGAGGCATATACCATAAATGTATCATGACAACAATGTATATGCATCATATGACAATAATTATTGCAGTTCCATCAAACTGATGATCGATACAGAAAAATTTCTGATTTATCTATGAACGATCAATTTTCAGAAAAATTCCTGTAATTCTGATTCGTTTAAGATCGAACTGCATTAACACTTGGACTTCCATGTGAAGACATATACAGAAGTATATCATGGTCGAATACGTATATGCTTCATAGGACGAGTAAGGAATGCATCTGTATCTGAAACATAGTCCTGATTGGTCTCCGTGACCAACCAGGTCTGTTGATTACGTGATACAGAAGTATATCTGATTAGTCTGGGGAGCGATTAGATTTCAGAAAAATTCCTGAAACTCTGATACGTTCCTGATCAGACTGCATTAACAATTTGCATTCCACAACAGGGGTGTAGACTCTATTAATATTCGACATTTCAGAAACATTTCTGAAACACGACATTAAGAGCAAGAGTCATGACTCAACAAACCCTTTCTCATGAATTTGAACATTCTAATATAGGTTTGTATCAAATCATTATTCAGTACAGGTTTGTACCAATGGATGACCAAATATGTTTCAATTGTATTCAGATTGTATCATGTTTGTATGTATTAGTATGATAAGTAATCTGATACAATTCGATGAAAATTGATTGGTTTGAGGAGGTTTGGATCAATTTGGAACGATCTGGGAGTTCCTTGATCAGAGTTGATCTGATCGGTCACCGGACCGATCAGAGTGATCCCTGATCGGTCAATGGACCGATCAGGTCTGATACAGAATGGTTTTTCAGTTTCAGAAACAAAATTTCAGAAACTTTGAAATCAACTTTGTTTCAAATTTCAACCATTCCTAAACCCTAATACAATCATGTGTAATCCGTTTGTTCCTAAGGGTTCCTTCAATCAAAATACATTTCTTCAAACAATCATCAATATATGATACTAATATCAAATTCCCAAAACATGATCAACATGATTTGTGTCAAAGCATAGAGGTAATCCATTTGATTCTAAAGGTTCCCTTAATCAAAATATATATCATGATTTGTGTCATAGCATGATAGTATTTTCTAAGCATAAACATGTTGTTTTTAACCAAAATTAAGTTTGTGTCAATTCCAATGAATGATTAAAATTCCAAAACATGCTTATTTCACATCATGATCAATTTAAACTGTGTGTTCATCTTGTTCAATAGCATGCCTTCATGATCTATAACACACACAAGAAAATTATGGCATACTCGATCATGTTTACCAAACAAAACACCTTAAGCTTGAGATAAGACATATCATAAATCATAATTTGCAGGAAGACATAAATTGCAACAAGAAAACTAATTATCCTAAGCAATTCATGGCAAGAGCAAGTTATGTGTGAATCTAAACCCTTCAAACAATTTCCAAGGCTTGTTGACTTATTTTGACACTAGTGTAACCTTAGCCTTGGTTTGGAGCACCACTTATCAACAACCTATGTTGATAGATGCTCCCCCTCAAACAATGCTTATACAATTCGAAATATGGAGGTTTTAGGTACCCAAATTTTGGGACCTAATGCAACAACAATGAGGGACTTAGGCACCCATGCCTTAATCAATTTCTTTCTAACCTTTTGAACCCTAGAATCATTTGATGATCTAAATTGGGTTCTTGACATTAATGATACAAAGGTTGGTTCCTTAGATCGGTAACCTATACCGGCCTTATTGTAAACCGCCCTTTGGGAATTGAGTATCATGTCTAAGGTTTTGGAGCTAGATGAGAATTTCTTAAGAACATTCTTGAGATTTTCAACTTCGCTCTTTAAGTCCTTATTGTCATTCTCAAGGGTCTTAACATGCAAGTCATCAATTACCTCATCCTTAGAGGTTTTTAAATGTTCTACTTCCAATTTCAAAGATTTAACTTTAACCTTAGATTTTTTAAGCATCTTAGTTAGACATGCGATGGCTCGATAGCACTTATCTAACTCGGGATAGATTACCTCTTCATCATCCGAAGATGATGAAGGCGCGGTTGAGGAGCTTCTTGATTCGTTGTCACTCTCCTCGGTTGATTCTTCTAAGGCCACGAGAGCCACATGACAGTGAGTCCTCTCCTCCATTTTCTTCTTTTTGTCACCTGCCACTAAAGCCAACCCTTTCTCCTTTGGGCTTGTGTTAGAGATCTCATGTAATTCCATTTCACAAAATAGATCTTCTAACTTAACAAGAGATAAATCCTTAGAAACCTTGTAAGCATCCACCATGGATGACCACAAGGCATTCCTAGGAAATGAATTAAGGACATACCTCACTAGGTCTCGGTTTTCTACCTCTTCACCAATGGAGTGAAGACCATTCAATACTTCTTTGAATCGACAATGAAGCATACTTACAGTTTCACTTTCTCCCATTGTCAAGTTCTGGAGTTGGCTGTGAAAGAGATCCTTCTTGGCAGTCCGGGTGTCTTGAGTTCCTTCATGGAGCTCAAGAAGTTTATTCCATAGATCTTTGGCAGAGGTGAATGAGCCAACCTTGATTAGCTGTTCTTTGGTCATCCCACATTGCAAGGTCACGACAGCTCTGGCATTTGCTTCCCCCTTCCGGATTTGCTCAGGCGACCACTTGAAAAACTCAAGCTCCTTTCCTTCATTATCCTTTGGAAGGGAAAACCCTTCCTTGACAGCGAACCATAAGCTCATGTTTGTCTTCAAGTAAAACTCCATTCTTGACTTCCAATATGAAAAATCAGTGTCATCGAGGAATGGAAGTCGGTTTGTGCTCATTCCTTCTCTTCCAGCCATCATGTTGTAAGCTCTCAGATGTTAAGCCTTGAACAGAGCCCCAAGCTCAGATACCACTTGTTGGGAACGAGATGGCTAGAGAGGGGAGGGGTGAATATAGCCAGCCACAAAATACTTGAGCTTTTAAAATCTTTCTGCACTTCAAGAATTAGGCAGCGGAAGCAAATGCAGAAACAGAAAACTAAACACAACAACCCAAAGCAAAGGAAAGCAAACCGACGCTAACACCTCGATATACAAGGTTCGGGGATAACTTGCCCCTACTCCTTGGCGTGCCCGTAAGGTGGGCGATCCCTTGATCGTCGGCAGATCAAGCCCCGGTGACCCCGGATAAGATAGAGCCTCCTTCTCGGTGGAGAAACCTCTCCACAGATCTCACGGATGATATAACTTGAGTACAGGAGATCACACAAGAAGGAACACTCACAAAGCTCTCACAGGAATGCAACAAGATTGCTTAAGCACAAAGCAACAGAGAGCACGAACACAGCCCAACCAAACTTCCCAAGTTTCTGTCTTGTTCGCCTCCGCTCCTCTGCATCCAGCTTTGTCTCTTAAGCTCCCTCTCACCATCGCAAGCTTCATCAGCATCCACTGAGCCAGCCTGAACCCACTGACCTTCCTGAGCACTCAGTCCACTGAAGACCTCCTCTCCAGCTGAGTCTCCGTCAGTCGCCAGCTACTCCAGTTGCCGTTGAAATCTGAGAAGGAGAAACAAACAAACCTGCTCCAAGGAAAGCCTCCCATTGACCCTCCTTGAGTGTTTGAATCACCTGCTATCACCTGCACACTCCAACAGAGGCTTAGCAATGCATATCAAAAAGTATCAGCAGTGTATCAGAGAATCGGCAGTGAAAACAGACGTCTGACAGCATATTTGAATTAAAGTGATCGGTCACCTGACCGATCAGAGCGACTCCTGATCGGTCACCAGACCGATCAGGCTGGGTCCAGACCGATCAGGCTCCGTCCTGATCGATCCCCAACGCTCAATCAGAAATCGTGATTTCTTTGAGATTCTCCTGGACCGATCACCAGACCGATCCCAGGTCGTGGATCGTTCACCGGACCGATCCACCCTTATATGAGGCGATTTCTGAGTTTCGCAGGCTAAGCCTTCTGATCGGTCAACTGACCGACCAGGGATCTTCCTGATCGGTCAGCAGTCCGATCAGGTCATCCCCAGGCCGATCAGGCTTCGTCCTGATCGATCTTAGTGAGGAGCCCGCGAAGCTGGATCGTTCAATAGAACGATCTGCACAGTGATCCTGATCGGTCAGTTGACCAATCAGAGGCAGTTCAGCAAGGGAACTCAACCTCACTGCTCGCTCCCTGATCGGTCAGCAGACCGATCAGGAGCCAGTCAATGGGTGAAACGCATACTCCCTGATCGGTCACCAGATCGATCAGGAGCAGCACAGTAGGTTCCCAACCTCACTGTGTGCTCCCTGATCGGTCACCCGACCGATCAGTCATCGCTGGATCGGTCACCAGACCGATCCACGAAGGAGCAGCGTGCCAAAATCCCTGATCGATCACCAGACCGATCCAGGGACTCAAACTCAGCCTTCCAAGCCATGTTTTCATCCACCTTAACCCTCCAAGCTAAGGATTTTCCATCTAACTCTCCAAGTTGGGAATTTACACCTAACCCTCCAAGTTAGGACTTTTCACCTAGCCCTCCAAGCTAGGACTTTTCACCTAGCCCTCCAAGCTAGGACTTTTCACCCAACCCTTCCGAGTTAGAACTTCATCCAACCTAGCCCTCCAAGCTAGGCACCTGACCCTCCAAGCCAGGACTTTTTCACCTAATTCTCCAGGATGGGAATTTGCACCTAACCCTCCAAGTTAAGACTTTTCACCTAGCCCTCCAAGCTAGGACTTTTCACCTAACCCTTCCGAATTAGGACTTTTCAACACCTGGCTTTACTCACCAGGACCCGGCTTCACTCACCAGGATTTCCAACACCTGGCTTCACTCACCAGGACCCGGCTTCACTCACCGGGATTTCCAACCACCTGGCTTCACTCACCAGGACCCGGCTTCACTCACCGGGATTTCCAATCACCTGGCTTCACTCACCAGGACCCGGCTTCAATCACCGGGATTTCAACCTAGCTTCACAAGCTAGGACCTGGCTTCACTCACCAAGGTTTCATGCCCAGTCCCCGACCAGGACTTTAACCCAAATTCACTCAACCAAACTTAAATCATTGTCAAACACCAAAACAACAACCGGGCCAGACTGCATCAACACAAGGCACCTGAGTAATGGCCGAGAAAAGGCTCGCTTGTATAGTGCATCTCCTATCAAAGTAAACCGAGCCGCTCTTATCTTCAATATCCTTGCCTGCTCGTGACTGTCCGGGAGAGTTCCCTCTCATAGGTAGGCTATGAATGGAGCCCTCCAGTCCCCTTGTACTTCTATTTCTGTTTCCCTTTCAATCTGGGCCACCCGTATGAACTGAGGTGAAGGCCGAGTGAAGACCCACGGATGGACGGCGCTGGCCAACCTAGCCAACTCATCCGCCTTGGAATTGTCTCCTCGGGGGATCTGTAAGACCTGAACCTCTTGGAACTCGGTCTGCAACTGCTTGCAGGCATCTACATAAGTCTGAAGTTTTTCATCATTCACCTCAAATTGTCCTGCCAACTGCCGAGTCGCTAGCTGAGAGTCTGAATATAGCATGACCCGGGTGGCTCCCACAAGTTTAGCAGCTTGTAGGCCATGCCAGCTAGGAGAGCTTTATATTCTACTTGGTTGTTAGTGGCTCAGTACTCCAAGCGCACAGCTAAATGAAGTTGGTCTCCTTTAGGAGAAACTAACAAGACTCCCACGCCACTCCCTGCCCGAGTGGCCGACCCATCCACATATACCTTCCAAGTCTCCTCTTCTTCCTCTGTATGGAGTTCACTGAGAAAATCAGCCAATGTCTGAGCTTTGATTGCAGTCCGGGGCTGATACTGGATATCATACTCACTTAACTCCGTTGTCCACTTAATCATCCGACCTGAAATTTCAGGGATAACCAACACCTTCCCGAGTGTGCTGTTAGTCAGCACTCGGATGAGATCGGCCAAGAAGTAGGGGTGCAAGCGCCGAGCCATCAATACAAGAATATAGGTCAATTTCTCGAGTGTAGTATACCTACACTCGGCTTCCTTGAGTAAATGCCCAAAGAAGTAGACCGGTTGTTCCTCAGTCTCCTTTTGGGTTACAAGTACAGCACTCACGGCTCCCTCAGTAGCTGACAAATAAACATATAATGGCTCTCCCTCTTCAGGCTTAGCTAAAACCGGCAGGCTGACCAGGTAAGTCTTCAATTCTTCAAAAGCTTGGTCACACTCAGTATCCCATTGGAACTTGGTGGCCTTGCGCAAAATCTTGAAGAAGGGTAGATTCCTATTAGCCGACCGAGAGATGAATCGGGAGAGGGTTGTGATCCTTCCCGTCAGCCACTGGACTTCCTTCTAGTTCCAGGGTGGAGGCATGTCCAGCAGAGCTTTTATCTTGCCCGGATTAGCTTCTATTCCTCGTTCAATTAGGATGTAGCCGAGGAATTTTCCACTCTTAGCTCCAAATAGGCATTTAGATGGGTTGAGCTTAAGGCCGTGCCTTCTGAGAGTACAGCAAGTTTCTCTTACGTCTGCAATCAGATCGGCCGCCTTGAGAGACTTGATGAGAATATCATCTACATATACCTTCACATTCCTCCCGAGATGCTCTTTAAACACCTTATTTATCAACCTCTGGTATGTTTCCCCTGCATTCTTGAGCCCGAATGACATGACCTTGTAACAGTAGGTGCCCTCAGCTGTGACAAAGCTAACCTTTTCTTGATCATTTGGGGATAGCGGCACTTGATGGTATCCTTAATAAGCGTCCAACATGTAAATGAGCTCACTCCCTGCAGTGGAGTCCACCATCTGATCGTTTCGGCGAAGTGGATAGCAGTCCTTGGGGCAAGCCTTATTGAGGTCTCTAAAGTCTATGCAAACTCTCCACTTGTCTCCCGGCTTGGAGACCATCACTATATTGGTCAACCAAGCAGGGAATTGCACCTCTCGGATATGTCCTACCTCCAGTAGCCTTTCCACTTCTGCCTGGATGATTTTGTTCTGCTCAGGGCTAAAATCTCTCTTCCTTTGCTTCACTGGTCTGACATCTGGATAAACATGCAGTTTATGCTCCATAACCTCGGGTCTGACCCCTTTCAGATCTCGCTGGGACCAAGCAAACACATCTTGATTTTCGGTCAGACACTCTACCAACTGCTGCTTGAGGTTGGGCTGCAGTCCGGGGGCTATCCTCACCTTGGTCTCTTCTTGGTCGAGCAGGAGCTGGACTTCTTCCTTTTCTTCTATTAGCTCAGCCCAGGGAGAGGGCTGCACCATATTGCAACTGGCAGGCGGAGCTCGGAAGGTCTTCCTCACATCCACCTGGACATCGTCAACATAGCACCGACACGCTACCTTCTGATCCCCTCTAGCCTCGCCGACTTGGTCTCCTACTGGAAATTTGACATTCAAATAGAAGGTTGACACCACGACTTGGAATTCGTTAAGTGCTGGTCTGCCTAGGATAGCATTATAAGCAGAGGGTACCTCCACTACCAGGAAGGTCGACCACCTGGTCCTTCTTAGGGGCTCCTCTCCAAGCGAGATAGCCAATTTGATTTGGCCAAGGGGCTGGACTTCATTTCCTGTGAATCCAAACAAGGGCGTGGCTACAGGCTGCAGCTCGGTGGTCTCGATCTGTAGCTACTCAAATGCTTTTAAGTATAAAATGTTCACTGAACTTCTCGTGTCTACAATGGTCCTGTGGACCTGATAATTTGCTATGACTGCTGTGATGACCAGTGCGTCGTCATGAGACACTTCCACTCCTTGCAAGTCTGAAAAACCAAAACTAATTTGTGGCCCCAGGGCCTGGGCCGAACTGCTACCCACCTGGTAGATGTCCAGACGTCTAACTTGGGATTTCCGAGCTCGGTTAGAGTCTCCATAAGTAGGGCCACTAGAGATCACATTGTTGGACCCGTGTACGACATTCTGTTGGTTAGCCTATTCTTTATAGGCACTCCCTCGCCCGAGGGAGCCGGGGGTCGGGAATAATTGTCTGGCAGCAGGAGTGGTCACTCAAGCATCGGGCTCTTGCTGATTCGGTGGCGTTCTTCCTCTGCCTTGACCACTTCCCTGTTGAGCTCCTCTTGGGGTCCCTCGGCCGGTGCGACCTTGACCCCGACTGGACTGCCAGCAATCCTGGAGATCATGGGTGTGGCTGTTGTGGAAAGAATAGTAGGGCTGCCATCTGGCAAGGAGTCAACCCTGAGCCACCTGCTGAACTATGCCCCGCTCGGCTCCCTGCCTGTGTCCCATAGCTCGGGGACTTCTGAGAGGTCCTCCAAGAGGCATAGTTCTCTGATGATGCTGAGGAGTCTCGGGTGTAGATTTGGCTTCCGGCCGTCTAGCAGCTTGCACTTCTTCCACATCTACATATTTGGTAGCTTTGCCCAGGAGGCTTTCAAAGTCCTTTGGAGGTTTTCGGATTAGTGACCTGAAGAATTCACCTTCTTGTAGGCCTTGGGCGAAGGTACTGATCAGGACTTCGGATGTGGCAGTAGGTACATCCAATGCGACTTGATTGAATCTTCTGATGTAAGCCTCCAAGGACTCCTTGGGGCCCTGCTTCAAGGTGAAGAGGTTCAGGCTGGTCTTATGGTGTCTCTTGCTACTTGCAAAATGCTGGAGGAATAATCTCTTGAAATCGGCAAAGTCCTTTACATATCCCTCTAGCAGTCTATCAAACCATCGCTGAGCCGGCCCTGCCAACGTGGTCAGAAAGGCTCGACACTTAATACCATCCGAGTATTGATGTAGCAGCACAACATTCTCAAACTTCATCAGATGCTCTTCCGGGTCTGTAGCCCCTCCATACTTGGGGATGGATAGGAGCCAGAAGTGCTTGGGGACTGGTTCTTGTAAGAGTTGGTTGGAAAAGGGGAACCCGGTGCGCTCAACCGGGTCCTGACTGAGGGGAGCTTTCCCTTTGTTGGCTCTAGCTTGACTAGAAGAAGCTTCATGAGGATCTGACTATCCTGCCCCCTCCGCCGGGCCAAACAGTGCTCGTTGAAAATGAGGGATGTCTCCGTGGCAAATTTCTCCTTCAGTGCCCACACGAGCGGTGAGCTCGGCTGGGCCTTCCTGAGTGGGTCAAGTGGCTGCCTGTTGCCCCGCCGCCAACTTCCTAGCTTTGGCTTCCACCAGCAGATCAAGGTCCTCTTGAGAGAGCATCACGATCACCCGGTTGGAGTCACTCATCTTCAGCTTTCGATTAGGCGGATTCCCACAGACGACGCCAAATTTGATCCTGTCAATAAGTGAAGATCGGTTCTCACTCGGATGACTCGGTCTGACCAAGATGACCCTGGTCTGTTGTAACTCGGGGGGTCGAGGTCGGGCTCTGTCGATAAGCGAAGATCAGTTCTCACTCATATGACTCGGTCTAACCAAGATGACCCCGGTCTGCTGTAACTCGGGGGTTGAGGTCGGGCTCCTATAGGGATGAGGCTCAAGCCACTCAACTCGGACCAAAATGGAGCTCACAGAGTGGTGGTGTGGTTGCAAATGGCAGCAATCCCTTCTTTGGAGCCCGAAGGGGCTTTATATAGGGGAAGGGAAACTCTCTGCCATGTCAGAGCTGTCCTGTCCCATTAAGAAATGATCAGTTGGCAGGCTAAACCTGTAGCAGCTTTATCAACCTTGTGAGACTGCCACAACCACCTGACACCCTGTCAAAACTGCCTCCTCTGACTCTCATTAACGTTCGACGGCTCTGTCAGGCGGCTCTTTATGCCAAAGGTTTACTACATTATTACTGAAGAGGTGGTCTTATAATCGTTCGGTCGGCTCGGGTGACATAAAGCACATCTATCCTTGGGTGTTCGGCTAGGGACTCCCGACCCTAAGCGACCGACCTCGGGTGACCGACCCCGAGTGCCCGACCTCGGGTGACCAACCCCGAATGCCCGACCTCGGGTGACCGATCCCGAGTGCCCGACCTCGAGTGACCGAGCCCGAGCGAATTTGATCTAGAACCGGGGCCTTATCTTCCTCGACCTCCATTCTTTCAGCTAAGACCTAGGTCCGGCCCCTAAGACTGAGGACAACTCGGCTTATCCTTCTTTGACCCAGGTCACGCTCGATCGAACCTGACCGAGCCTTCAATCCCCTTCAAAAACCACTCGCCCGGATCAATAAGGAAGGGTTATGCATGAAGATTCTTATGTATACTGAGCTGAGGTAGCAAAGCTCTACTGTAAGGAAGGGTTATGGTAGCCAAGCTAAGGTACAGCAAGAAGATTCTTATGCTTGATCTGATCTGATTTGTCCCACGTAATCTTATAGTCGACTTCTTTATATGTACACTTTTCTACCAGGATGCATGATTGACTTTTTTATGTGTATCTTTTTCTACCATAGCAATGGTGCGATTGAAATTTGCTGCTCGGCTAAATACTAAATTGGATTGGATACATTGGCGACGAATAAAGGTTATCCTACAAAGAAGATAACACATGTTAAAAGTATCAACATTGTCCGGTAAAATTCTTCTGATGCTTAAGTCATAATAGTATTGTGGAAATAATAAAACGATTATGGAGAAGAAAGTATTTACTAGCAGGAGAGATTAATGTTAGATACTCATACCATCATTGACTTTGATGTTTATAGATATCATTATTTAAACCCTAAGCCTTAGTGATCCGCAACTCATAATCCCTAAGCTCCAGTAATCCCAAGGGGCTACATTAGATTAATGCCTACAAGTTGCTTGGGCTGCCAACAGAATGGGGAACTCGAGAGATCGGGATCGTGGAGTTTCCTATCGAAGAGGTATGGGTGTGTGCTAGGGGACTCGGGTATCGAGTCGAATGAGATATTTTAGAGGTCAAACTATATAGAGAACTTAGGAAACCGAGTTGGATGTGCGCCGACCTACTGTACAGCCACGTAAATATGTCTTGGTAAACTAAAGTCTTCGGGTTGATATTATATCGGTATCAAGATATGAAGATTCTACTATGCACACTCGTAATAGTGAAGGTGATTTTGCATTCTAAAAATATAAAATTCACTTTGGACATCCATCAACCTAAGAGCTTTGTTAAGGTAATATGTCGATATTAGCAAGTGCTACTAAGCAAGACCTGTCTCAAATCCTAATGAACAATATTAGAGAACTGGTGATCCCCCACTAAACACTAGTTCCCAATAAAAACAATAACTTTTCTGTAGCTCAAATCCACAAATTTAAGTGCTAGAACCATATAGAAATTGGCTGTCTGGTATAGGGGGAGACAATACTATGAATTCTATGACTAGGAAGGGAGAAAAGAGCTATGGATCTAGTCAAAGCGTTTCCTTTACTCCTTACTTTTCTTTCTTTTTATCTTTGTTTTATTCTTATAGAATTCTCCACTTGATCTACAAAAATAAAGAATGAGTAGGGGACAGCATCCATCTTCTCTGTAATTCCTTCACCCAATTGATGCAAGTCAAAACTTTTCATAGATTTTCTCAACCCACGTGCATGGCTAGCTGGCTTCTCCTCTTCAATCTTTTTTACTCTGAAAATTGCCATTAAACTAGGTTTCTGCTACTCTTTTTCATGAGTTGTGTTGTTCAGAGTTTCCTTCCACCGTATTAAGCTTTGTTAGCAACTCGCTCCCTCGGGTGTGATGCATCATAAACTATGTAAGGAGGAAATAAATCAGAGGATGAGAATTTGAATTTCACTAGAAACAAATATTTTGAGATTGACTCTGAGTATGCATAAGTTATGTTTCGGATTTTTCCTGATAAGCAAATCAAAGAGAATGGTTGTGTACCTCCAAAATTAGTCGAATAAAATCCGAACACCTAGATTATGTATATTGTTCCGGAAGCGAACGATGAAGATGGTGATTCACCAAAGCATGGCCCACGATGGAGATGACGGAAAAAAGATGTCAATGTCTATGAGATTAACACGAGCATAAAGGGGATGCACTAGAAGATATTCCGGTGGAACCCTCTTCGATGCTTAAGTCAGAACTCTTTCGTTTATAGGAGAAAAGCAAGGAATCAAAGTATTATAATTCTGGAATGTTTAACCCCTTTACCTGGGTGCCGAGGCATCTTATATACCTGATGCCTTCCTCACACGTGTCCCCACGTCCTCCTCCACGTTCCTTAATCATCGGTTACTTGATAGCTGTTCTCTTCTAGTAACGGTCACTGTGACTATTAAGGCCTTAATTATCATACATTGCGAACAATAATTACCTAATGATTTTCTTGTTTTGAAAGGAGGAGCGGGTACTTGAAGTCTGGCTTTCTTATCCCTACGCTGATCTTTGGGCTCCACTCACCCGAGTCAGTCTTGGACTCTTATCTCCCGAGTTGACCTTGAGGTCTTCTTCCGTTTTCTCGAGATAGTCTCGGGAACCCGATTCCTGGTCTGACCTCGAAGACTTTCTTCTGTTCTCCTAAGATAGTCTCAGGAGCTTGATTCCTGGTCTGACCTCGGGACTTTCTTCCGTTCTCCCAAGATAGTCTCGGAAGCCCGATTTCCGATTTGACCTCGGGGTACGGGGTCGGTGGGTCCTGCAACGTAACTTTCTCGTGTCATGTGTCCACCCCGAGTTGCTCATCCCTATCACAAGTCTCCCCCTTCAAGTCTAATCGAAGGAAGTGTGGCTGACTGATTAGGATTGTGGCATGATGAGGGGAAGCGAAGTATCTGTGGGGCCCATATTACCCTTCCTTCTCTCTTAACAACTTATCGGGTCTTAGGAATCAAAACATTCGTCACTTGCCCAAGGCGGTCCTTTGAGTTAATCCAAGAGTCCTTGCGAGTTCCAAGATCTGGTAATGATAGCTGATTGTCACTCATTAAGAGTGCATGGAGTATTTTAATGGTGAGAGAGTGTTCTAGCGAATAGAATACTGTCATGTGACAAGGTCTTTTCTACGTGATTTTCCTCTGATACGCTTAGTAGGGTCATGCCAACCGACGATCATAATGAATGGTGATGACTCAAGATTTGCAGTTATCACCGTTCACGTGTCGTGCCTCTATTCTCCGCACGAGAGTGACTCCTTCCCTATAAAAATGGAAGGCGAAAGCGGCCCTCCATCTTCTTGCACCATCGACTATCAGAGCTTGCGCCTCCTGTCTCTGCCTACTAGAGTTTGCTTTCTCTAGAGCTTCATCTTCACGCGTAAGTCTCGTTCACCTCTGCCTTCCTCTCTTCTTCATTACCATGGGCAAGGAAGGAAAGGGAAAGAAAGGTCAGGATAGGAAAGAAAGGTTTGAGGAGGAAGGGACGTATCATCCGGAGTGGTACGAAGCCACCTCCTCGAAGGTCAAGACAAACACCCTGAGAGTCGCCTATGAAGCATATGACATTCCGACGGAGTTAGAGGTTAAGGTCCCCAAGATAGACCAGTCTCCAGTAGAATCTCTCTTAGGGATTTTCACCTTCTTCTTAGGGCAGGTAAAGTTTGGCCTTCGTTTTCCTCTTTCTCCCTTTTTCATGGTCATCTCTGAGTATTTTGATATCCCCTTACACCAAATGGCTCTCAATGCCTTCGCCTAGATGATTCAAGGATAAGTCAACCATGTGTATTAAAATTTTAAATTTTTAAAAAATAGTTGACTTGAGACCTTAAGGGAGAGACCTTAAGGGAGAGCACTTAGCCTAAATAAATTCATGCTCAAATGGGCTAAGTAGAGATTAGCTTTATTACATCTCATAATGACTTGATTTATGTTCTTGTTTATGTATATGAGATGTTAGGATGATACAAATATTCACTTGTGCTTATGGTATTTTGATGAGTTATTAGATGTATCAATTTAGTTATACTAGACCAACTATGGAGAAAAAAAAATTTTAATTAATGGACATCTTGCCCATAGATCATAGTTGGACATTTTAAATGTTTTGAAAATAATTCTATATTTTATTTTCTAGTGTATTGATTTGAAAAATATATGGTTTCCAAACTAGGGGTTAGAGTTGATACAAAATTGAAAGTTTTTCAAGTTGTTGAGTTTTGATCAAAAAGTCAAAAATATTTTGATTTGTCATGAAAACATATTTTTCCCTGATAGAGGATATCAAAAGAAATATGCTTGCAAAATTTCATAATTTTTTGAAATTTTTGACGCATTTTTGAATTTCAGCTCAAAAGGTTAAAATTGGGAATAGATTAATGCTAGTCAACTGGTATAGAGGACCAGTTGACTGGGAATTCTGTGGGAATGTTTTCATGGAGAGACAGTCGACTGATATTTGTCTCAGTCGACTGGTACTCTAATTTTTTTATTTCTGGTTGTTTTCAAAATTTAAATCTTGATTTTACTTTGATAGCATAGGTTAGAATTGATTAATGCAATCTTTTTGATAGTGTCAAAGGGGGAGAATTGAAGGGTTTAAGTTAGTACATAACTTTTTTCTTCATGATTGTGCAAAATTTGAAAATCATGTGATAGGGCATAGGTTAAGTATACTATGCATCTAATTTTCAAATTGTTATTTTTGTGTCTAACTTAAACATATTGTCACACATCAAAAAGGAGGAGATTGTTGGTGCAATCGACCCAGGCTATCGGATAGATCATGGATTTTGATGTGTGTGCCAATATGTTTAAGTTAGGTTTTCATATTGGTTTCATGTGTGTTTAAGTCATGTAGGACTAGATGGAACATGCATATGGGGAATTTCAACCTGGTGCTCGAATCCTTGAGTCGATGAAGGATGGCGCATTCCAGGGGCCGCCGGACGAGGAGCAACAGAGTGGAGCCGAGGGAAGCAGACTTTAAAGCATACACGAAGGATGGCATCGGGACGAGCCAAGGGCTTGGATGCATCCGAGGGATGAGAGTCAAAGGAAGAGAGCTTCAAAGGGCGACTCTGGAGAGGATGAGTATGAGTGTGTAACAAAATCAGTCGACTGGTAGGCACACCAGTCGACTAAACCTTCTGTGAGTTTCGAACAATAAAATCAGTCGACTGGTCTGGGTGGCAGTCGACTGGTCTATTCGAAAATTAGCAGTTGGATGAGCACCAATCGACTGGGCTTGGTAGTAATCAACTAGTATCGGGGCTGAGCTGTTTAGTTAACCGTTCTCTCCTTTATTTAAAGGGAAACTTGAGACTTGAGAAGAGTTAGATGTGTTCTTGTAAAAGACCTACTTGCTCAAGTGCTCAAACTTCCAAATCTACTCTCTTCCTCAAACACTAGTTCTTATCTTGTAAAGGGAAGAGAGACATTGTGAGAGGTTGTTCTCCACCGAGAAGGAGAAAGTTC
Source organism: Boesenbergia rotunda (assembly GCA_024364735.1). NCBI lineage: Eukaryota > Viridiplantae > Streptophyta > Magnoliopsida > Zingiberales > Zingiberaceae > Boesenbergia > Boesenbergia rotunda. Next base: position 112,435 of record JAGFNQ010005820.1, read on the forward strand.
TAGCCGGAGATTGACGGAGACTAATCCACCAAAAGATTGAGGGATCATCCACCTCAAGGACAAGTCGTGGAGTAGGAGCAAACAATCTCCAAACTACGTAAACGATAAATGGTAGCATTGTTCTCTATAGTTTATTTTGTATTTCCGCTAGCGCAACTAACTGTGTAGCAAAAACAAACAATTGGGGTGAAAAGCTATTCACCTCCTCTAGCCAGTTTGATCATCCCAACATATGCTTGATTACGTGGCTTTTTGGTCGATTGAACCTCCAAATCGATCAACTGAACTCAATCTTTCCTTGCATACTCTGATCCGATCAGATTAATCTTGCATGATCCACTTTATCAGTTGACTGATCCTCTTAATCAGTCCACTGAACCCCCCCCCCCCCCCCCCCCGCCAAGATTCCTTTACTATCTTATTTGATTGCATCCGATCTTCGGTTTCCATATATGTTCAGTTGGCTGAACCTTTGTTTCCTTTTAAGCTCGGATCAAAATTGATTTGTTCTTATCCTCTCTGGATAGGTCAACTAAACTACCCTGTTCAATCGATCAAACCCTTTGGTTACATGACAGTTAGTACTGTCTGATCTCGACTTAGAAACCTTTGTTGAATTTTTTAGTCGGATCAACATAATACAAGTTTGAATATCAGTGTTGCATGTACCAACATATACATGTTCATACTATCTTAAATGTGTCTCCCAGAGTTTTCTCTCAATAGATACAATTTAGAGTCTCTCTAATATTTTTATTTCATGTCCATCTTTATATGTCTGCAAATCCATTTTAACATCCTTATTTCTACAATTCTCATCTTCTACTCATTTATTTGAATCATAACCCAACATTCAACCTCATATAACACAATATATCTAATCATCATTTTGTAAAACTTTCCTTTAAATTTTAGAAGTATTTTATGATTACAAAGAACATTTGACGCTCTCTTTCATTTCAATTATCTTATTGTATAAGACTTCTCTCTCAATCACTTCATTTTTTTCAAAAATAATCATAAATATTTAAAGTTCTTAGATATAGATAATTCGTCATCTCTTATCTTAATACTTATCTTATTATATTTATTATTATTAAATTTAAATTTCATATATTATTTACTCATTTATAATTTTGACATATGTCTCATGATAGTATATATATATATATAGGGGTTTATTATGCTAAGGACGTTACCGCGCAAGCTCTGTGCAAACCTTAACTATTTTTTCGATTTAAAATTTATTTTATACTTAACATTATAACCCAACCATAAGCCCAAACCTAAGGTGAGGCCCAAGAGACGCTCGTCTCAGACCCACTTCTTGAGAGCCTCAAAAATTAATAATTAGTTAGGTTTGAAATTTCTTATTTGACAAACTTTTACCCAAGCCAATCCTCTTATCTATTTGACAAACTTTCACCGTGAGCTCCTCCTCTTAAGGGTGTTGGTCTTCTACACTGCCGACAATATTTAACTCTTCGATCCATTTTCTATTTTGGTAAGTTTCTATTTGATCAGTCCAACTTTTGCATTGGTATCGCTTCCTTCAAGTTTTGCCAGGAAACTAGGGCTTACTTTTGTTCCCTCTTCGATGGATTGAATGGTTGTTTGTGAATATTTCTTTACTTCTAATTAGATATTCTTCTGATAGATCAGATCACTCGTACAGTTGCATCTATCTCACACTACGAATTAACCTTTTTTGATTTGGATGCATTCTTTTGTAAATGTTTATTGTCCTTATATTGTCTGGAATTAGTTAGCATGTATATGTTACGCTCCCTACCACATTCTCATTCTCTTGATTGTACTAGTTTATTGCCCTTCACACCAATTGCAAATGTGATTGCAATATAATGGTAGTGTATAGGTGATTTCTTCTATTCTTTCATATGCGCTTGCAATTATATTGTACTTTGTAAAGCCTAGTATCCATCTCTGTTTGAAATTTTTTTATTTTTTCATGGATCATTTTAAAGATCATAACAACTACCGTTTTACATTAATCTTATCATATTATGTTACTCCAGGCACATCATTCCCTCTCGTTAAAGATTATAATAAGTTAAAGTTGATTAAAACATATCTTCAATCAACTATATCAAAAGAAAAATTAAATGGATTGACGATGTTGTCTATTGAAATGAAAATAATTGAATATCTTGATTATACATAATTGATATTTTTTAGCCAAAACAGAAAGATGTGTTATATTCAAATGATTATTAATAATATTTTATCTTTTTATTTTATTATATTTTATAATATTAAATGTTATTTAATGCCATATTTTACTTTACATGTTGTAGACTCACTAAAAAATGATAGCACATTATCCTTTTGTAACTAAAATAGAAGCAAGACATTGTATTAAATGATTACTTTTCTGGAAGGAATCATCGTCGATGACTGGTCACCGAGGTTTCGCCTACGTGGAAGTCTCTGTGAAGGGAAGGAACTCTTTGCCCTGCGAGATTAACACAAGCATTAGGGGACACGCCAGAAGTTGTCCGGCGGAGTCCACTCCGACGCTCAAGTCAGGATCTGGATAGAGAATGACCACAACGAGAAAGGAAAAAACTGCTAAGTAAGGACAGTGCGTAACCCCCTTACCAGAGGGGTTGAGCTACCTTTTATACCTATGGAGGTAGACTGGGCATGCACCCTCGATCTGTGCCACGTCTCTGCGATTTGAGCCACGTTGCCCCCTCATTTGGCGATTACGGGATAGCTTTTGAAACGGTCTGCGTCGTTATTACGCCTCGACCCGTTGCAATATTTAAGGGTCGTGATGACTCCTTATAACGGAGATGCTTATCCATAAACAAGGAGGGGGGTCAGTCCTTGAGGTCAGTCGTCACTGGGGCTCCACCCCGAGGTTATCTCGAGGTCTTTTGGCCCAAGCGAGCTCAGGCGCTGCAAATCTCGAGGTGCTTTCGGGGCACAACCCCTCAGGGATCCCGAGGGGTCTTCTAGCTGACCCTCCCGAGTGCGTCCCTTGAAAGGGGGGTCCCGAGGCTTGGGTCGCTTCGATCCAATGTGTCGCGCCACGCAGCTTCTTCATCTCCCGGGCTTGTCTCGGGCTCTTCAACCCTATCAATTATTAATATATTTATTTTTTTATTACGTTTCCAAAAATTAATGTTATTCAACTCATATTTTACTGTATATTTTAAAAGCTTGTTATAAAATTTTGATTGTGTCGAAAGGAGGATCATATTTTGAAATATATATGAATTTTTAAGCTAAAATAATAGTAAAACATTGTAATATGGCCCCTTTTTTTAAATTCGACTCAGGTCATCAAACTCTCTGGTATAACACTACCCAACCACCAAATCCTAAAGGCAAAATCTTAAATGGCGTAATCACAAGCTATAAAAATAAAGCAAAAAATAAAAAAATAAAAAAATAAATACACTTGGTTCGCACGAGTCCCCGCGACAATGTCCTTAGCATAAAATTTGTGTGAGTGTGTGTGTCCCGGGTAAATTTTGATATGGTCAACCAAGTCGAAGTTAGGTCATGTTGGTATTTGATCCATGTATCTAAGTGTGTAGGAGCTTAAGAGCACAAGAAGTCCAGCGAAAGACGCAACGATCAAGAAGGATGGAATGGGAAGGGAGCTGACATGCTCGGTGCATCCGAGAGACGTGGAGGTTTGCAGAAGAGTACGCCGATAGAGCGAGAAAGGCGTGCTCGACGTCCGAGGGATGAGAGACCAGGAGGAAGTACACTCAAGGAGAAGGCCAGAGAAGGATTCGGGTGAGTCCAACTCTAGACGGCTCGAGATCACCTAAAAGCCTAACACTGAAGATTGGTCAATGAGCAATTGACCAGTTAAATTGGGCGACCGAGACAAACTAGGGTGCTCGTGTATTGTGGTTCCCCAATTCACTCAGGGGCCCGTGTTCTCGGGCGCTCGGAACGACTCGGTCTCCCGCATGACCATACTCTATCCAGAATGTAGTCATTTCGTGGCCAATTGCAATGTGGATAAGTATTGACCACGTGTCAGGTGCTCGTATGCACTCGAGCGCCCGAGAAGCGTCACGTCAGCATTGCGATAAGCATTCACAGGGGTTATAAATAGACCCCTGAACTCAGTTTATTTCAACAATTCAATTGTAAATGAAAACTTCTACTGTACTTTCATTTATTTCTCTGAGTTCTGAATTGTATAAGAGACTTCTCTACCCACAAGGAGTATTCTGGAGATAGTGCTGCATTTGCTTTGGATTAGCAACCTTCCTAGTTGCAAACCAAGTAATTCGTGGTGGCTCTATCTTTTTAGTTATTTCATTTTTATATTATTATATTGCTTGTGAACTAACTTCTATCTTTGTTAAGCAAAACAAAAGATCAGGTTTTATTTTCAGAGGCAATTCGCCCCCCTTTTGTGGATCGCACAATCCCAACAAGTGGATGGAATTCAGTTCAGGTTGCAATTTTTTAAAAAACAGTTATAACTCGAATCTGAATTCAATATGAAACTCTTAAAGTTAAACTTGACCAACCTGAACATGACTTGAATAATCCATACAATTTGATTCAAAATTAATTTTTTTTGACTATTTTCTCTATAAATCTTCACTTTTATCTCAATATTTTATCATTATCATATTAATATTGATATTAATATACATAAAAGAATTTAGTATGTTTTCTATCAAATTAAGAACGACTTTTTTTTACCTGATCAATTAGCTTAGGTTGAATCAATTAGTCATATGAAAAAAGAGTCATGCTTAATTTAATAGAAAATATACTATATTTTAGTTTAAATATGCTGAATTTAAGAGGAATTATACTTTTTTTTTAGATTTTTTTGTATCTATAAAAATTATAAGGATAATTAGGTAAAATAGTATCTATTAGGCAATTGAAGTAAATAAAACATATATACAGGGAGTAGAAATAAATTTTTTCTGATATAAGGCTGACAGTTAAATTTAGGATGTGGTTGGAGATTTAAGCCAATTTATAATTACCTGGGAATCTATTTTTTTTCTATTTTTATTAAAAAAATATGATCTAAAATTTATCTTCGATTTATTTGTTTAATTATTATTTTTTCCATAATATTTATTTCTTTGTATGCATTCAAATATCTACTTATAATTATCATTGATTATAAAAAATATATATAATCTTTTTTATCTCAATACCTAGTAACCTTTATCTTAATTGGCATCCAAATAGCGAATAAGATTAAGAATGAGATAATGAAAGGGCAGAATATATTATACAATGCAAAAGAGTTATGAAATAGATTTTTTTTTTTTGGTATTCAAATTTTATCAGACGCAATTCCAATAACTTTTTGGGAATATATATATATATATATATATATATATATATATATATATATATATATATATATATATATATATATATATATATATATATATATATAAAAGTATTTTGAATGTACAAATGATCCGGGCGTATGATTTTTTAGAAGGATCAGGAGCTCGGTCGAGTTCGGTCGCCGGTCTAAGCCGGTAGTGAATAGGCCAGGCCTAGGGTCATCCGAGGTAGGTCACCCGAGGTCGAGACACTAGGGGTCGGTCACCCGAAGTCGGGACACTCGGGGTCAGACACTCAGAGTCGGTTACCCGAGGTCGGTCACCCGAGGTCGGGACACCCGGGGTCGGTCACCCGAGGTCGGGACACTCGGGGTCAGACACTCGGACTCGGTTACCCGAAGTCGGTCACCCGATGTCGGGACACTCGGGGTCAGATCACCCGAGGTCGGAACACTCGGGGTCGGTCACCCGAGGCCGGTCACCCGAGGTCGGGACGCTCGGGGTCGGTCACCTGAGGTCGGCCCCTCAAATCCTGTTGTCCGAGGCCAGGTACTCGTGATCACATGGGGACAGCCAAACCATTATGGGCCTTTCTTATCATATAAGCCTTCCCTATCGAATATTCAGAAGGTAATCCCCTCGGCATAATCATTGCCTGGCAGAGCCGCCGAGAGTTAAGGAGGAACAGAAGAGATATATTAGACAGGGTGTCAGGCGGCTATGGCAGTCTCACAGCATTAATGCGGCTGTCACTATCACCCTCTGTCAACTGACCCTCCCTTAATGAGATTTGTCAGCCCTGACACAGCAGAGAGTTACCTCTCCCCTATATAAACCCCCCATATGGCTCTGTAGAGAGGATTTGCTGCCATTTTGCAACCACACCACTACATTGTGAGCTCTGTTTTGGTCCGAGCCGAGTGACTTGAATCTGGTTCCTATTCGTGCTCGAGTCCGGCCCCCCGAGTTGCAATAGACCGGGTACGCCACAGCAGACCGAGTTGTCTTGGTTAGACCGAGTCACCCGAAGGAGATCCAGTTTTCGCTCGTCGACAGGATCAAATTTGGCGCCGTCTGTGGGAATCTCGCCTGATCGAGAGCTGAAGATGAGTGAATCCAACTGGGTGACTGTTACTCTTTCACAAGAAGACTTGGAACTGCTAATAGAAGCTAGAGTCAGGAAATTGGCGGAGGCACAACAAGCGGCTGCTCGACCCGCTCAGCCGGGCCTGGCCGAGCAGACTGCTCGGGTGGGCACCGAAGGAGGGGTTCGACAAGATGAGAGTCCTCACTTCCACAGGGCGCTATTCGGCCCGGCTGAGGGAGCAGGGCAATCAGACCCTCACGAAGCTACATCCAGTCATACCAGAGCTAACAAAGGGAAGGCTCCCCTTGTGCCAACCCCGACTGAGCACACAGGGTTCCCCTTCTCCAGCTAAATCTTGAACGAGCCACTGCCCAAGCATTTCAAACCCCCATCCATCGCTGAATACGGAGGAGCTACTGATCCTGAAGAGCATCTAAAGAAATTTGAGAATGCCTCGATGCTGCATCAGTACCCCGATGATGTCAAGTGCCGGGCCTTCCTGACCACTCTAGCCGGGCCGGCCCAGCGATGGTTTGATAGACTCCTAGAGGGATCGATCATGGACTTCTCCAATTTCAAGAAACTGTTCCTGCAGCATTTTGCCAGCAGCAAGAGACATCACAAGACCAGTTTAAACTTGTTCACCATGAAGCAGGGCTCCAAAGAGCCCTTAAAAGCCTACATCAAGAGGTTTAATCAAGTGACTTTGGATGTGCCGACCGCTACGTCCGAGGTGTTGGTCAGTGCCTTCGCACAGGGCTTACAAGAAGGCGAATTTTTTAGATCCTTGATCAGAAAACCTCCGAAGGACTTTGAAAGCCTTTTGGGGAAAGCTAGTAAATACGTAGATGTTGAAGAAGCACAAGCTGCCAGGCGGCCGGAGGTTAGACCTGCACCCGAGAATCCTCAGCAACATCAGAGAAATGTACCTCCTGGGGGGCCCCTCAGAAGCCCCAGAGCTATGGGGCACCGACCAGGAGTCGAGAGGGGAATAGTTCAGCAAGTGGCCCAGGGCTGCTTCCCGTCCAGGTGGTAGCCCTATTGTTCCTTCCATAATAGTCACACGCACGACCTTCAGGACTGCTGGCAGGCCGGCAGAGGTCGGGGTCGAGCTGGTCGAGGAAGTCCCAAGGGGGCTCCCCAAGGAGGTTGTCGAGGTCGGGGAAGAACGTCACCGAACCAACCCGAGCCCCCGGCTTGACCAACCTCTTCTGCATCCAGACAGCTGTTCCAGACCCCCAACTCCACCGAGAACAGGAATGCTAGTGAAGAGCAAGCCAATCAACAGAATGCAGTGCATGGATCCATCAACGTGATTTTCGGTGGCCCCACCTATGGAGATTCCAACAGAGCTCGGAAATCGCAAGTTAGGCGACTCGATATCTACCAAGTGGGTTGCAGCTCTGCTCAAGCTCAGGGACCGCAGATCAGTTTCGGCCCTTCAGATCTATAAGGAGTAGAAGTACCTCATGATGACGCCCTGGTCATCACAGCAATCATAGCTAATTACCAGATTCATAGAACCATCGTGGACATGGGAAGTTCGGTAAACATCTTGTACTTAAAAGCTTTTGAACAATTGCAGATTGAAACTACTGAGCTCCAGCCCGTGGCCACACCTCTGTTTGGGTTCACGGGAAATGAAGTCCAGCCGTTGGGCCAAATCAAATTGGCCATCTCACTTGGTGAAGAACCTTTAAGAAGGACTCGGTGGTCTACCTTCCTGGTAGTGGACGCCCCCTCGGCCTACAACGCCATCCTGGGCCGACCGGTGTTGAACGAGTTCCAAGCCGGGGTGTCCACTTTCTACTTGAAAGTCAAATTCCCAGTGGGTGATCAAGTCGGAGAGGCTAAAGGGGACCAGAAGGTAGCACGTCGATGCTATGTGGACGACGTCCGAGTGGAGGTTAGTAAGTACTTTCGAGCAGCGCCGGCTAATTGCAACATGGTGGAATCCTCTCAGCCCTCTCCTTGGGCTGATTTGATAGAGGAAAAGGAAGAGGTCCAGCTCTTGCCCGACCAAGAGGAAACCAAAGTGAAGATAGCTCCCGGACTACCGCCCGACCTCAGACAACAGCTGATAGAATGTCTGACTCAAAACCAAGATGTGTTTGCCTGGTCCCAACAAGATCTCAAAGGGGTCAGCCCGGAGATAATGGAGCACAAGCTACATGTATACCTTGATGTCTGACCCGTCAAGCAGAAGAAAAGAGATTTCAGCCCCGAACAGAACAAGATCATTCAGGCCGAGGTGGAGAGACTGCTAGAAGCTGGGCACATTCGGGAAGTCCAATTCCCGGCCTGGCTTGCCAATGTAGTGCTGGTCTCCAAGCCGGGTGACAAGTGGAGGGTTTGTATCGACTTTAGAGACCTTAATAAAGCTTGCCCCAAAGACTGCTACCCGCTCCCCCGAATAGATCAGATGGTAGACTCTACCGCCTGGAGCGAACTTATTTGCATGCTCGATGCCTATCAGGGATATCACCAAGTCCCATTATGCCCGGATGACCAGGAGAAGGTCAGTTTTGTCACAGCCGAAGGTACCTATTGCTACACAGTTATGCCCTTCGGACTCAGGAATGCCGGGGCAACTTATCAAAGACTGATGAATAAAGTTTTTAAAGAGCAGCTCGGGAGAAACGTAGAAGTGTACGTCGATGACATCCTCATCAAGTCCGCCCGAGCTGCCGACCTCATAGCAGATGTACGAGAAACCTGTTGCACCCTGCGAAGGTATGGCCTCAAACTCAATCCTGCAAAATGTCTGTTCGGAGCCAAGAGTGGGAAATTCCTGGGCTACATCTTGACCGAGCGGGGAATAGAAGTCAATCCGGGTAAAGTGAAAGCTCTGCTAGACATGCCACCGCCCAGGAACTTAAGGGAAGTTCAGCGCCTGACCGGAAGGATCACGGCCTTATCCCGATTTATCTCCTAGTCGGCCGATAGAAGTCTGCCGTTCTTCAAGATCCTGCGCAAGGCCTCCAAGTTCCAGTGGGATGCCGAGTGCGACCGAGCTTTCGAAGAATTGAAGGCCTACTTGGTCAGTCTGCCAGCGCTAGCCAAGCCCAAGGAAGGAGAACCACTGTATGTTTACTTATCTGCTACCGAGGGAGCTGCGAGTGTTGTGCTTGTAACCCAGAAAGAGACCGAGCAACAACCGGTCTATTTCTTTGGACACTTATTTAAAGAGGCCGAGTGTAGGTATACTACACTCAAGAAATTAGCTTATGTCCTTGTGTTGATGGCTCGGCGGCTGCGACCCTACTTTCTGGCTCATCCTATCCGAGTGCTGACCAATAGCACACTCGGGAAGATCCTGATCAACCCAGAAGTCTCAGGTCGGATGGTCAAATGGACGACTGAACTGAGCGAGTACAATATCCAGTACCAACCCAGAACTGCGATCAAAGCTCAGGCCTTAGCCGATTTCCTAAGTGAACTTCATACAGAGGAAGAGGAGGAGGTCTGGAAAATATATGTGGACGGGTCAGCCACTCGGGCAGGGAGTGGCGTGGGAGTCTTATTGATGTCTCCTAAGGGAGACCCCATTCATCTGGTCATGCGCCTAGAGTACCATGCTACCAATAATCAGGCAGAATACGAAGCTCTCTTGGCAGGCCTTCAAGCGGCCAGACAGGTCGGGGCCACTCGGGTCATCCTACATTCTGATTCTCAGTTAGTGACTCAACAGGTGGCCGGGCGGTTCGAAGTGAATGATGAGAAGCTACAAGCTTATGTAGAGGCATACCAGCAGTTACAAGCAGAATTTCAAGAAGTTCAGATTATACAGATCCCCCGAGGGGACAATGCCAAGGCGGATGAGTTAGCTAGGCTGGCCAGCTCGGTCCGTTCGTGGGTCTTCCCCAAACCCTCACCTTAGGTTATGCTGGTGGCTCAAGTTGAGAGGGAAGCAGAATTGGAGATAGAGGGGGACTGGCGAGCTCCATTCATCGCCTATTTGAAAAAGGGAACTCTGCCGGATAACCCCGAGCAAGCTCGGATACTGAAGATAAGGGCCGCCCGATTCACTCTGATAGGGGACGCATTATACAAGCGGGCTTTTTCCCGACCCCTAGCCAGTGTTGGGAACGAGATGGCTATAGAGGGGGGGGTGAATATAGACAATCGCTTGCCCCTTGAAAACTTATCACGATTTTTGCAACTCAAATATCAGTAGCACAGCGGAAAGAGTGGAAAACAGAGTATGCAGAAAAACTAAACGAGAGCGAAACAAACACAACTAGCAAGATCGCTAACAAGGAGGGTTTACAAGGTTCGGGGATAACTTGCCCCTACTCCTTAGCGTGCCCTTGAGGTGGGCGATCCCTTGATCGTCGGCAGATCAAGCCCCGGTCAACACCGGATATGAAGCAACCTCCTTCTCGGTGGAGAAACCTCTCCTCAGCGTGTTTCACACAATGATATATAATGAGCACAATGAAACAACAACAAGAAGGATCTTACTCAAACTCTTAGCAAGGACAAAACACAGCAAGCTTCCCTGAGCTCCACCCATTGGCGATCTCACGCAGACCCCTGTCTGCTTTGTGTCTTCCCACTGTCGGACTCCAAGCTTCTTGTTTTCTCCTTCAAGCGCTCAAGTATGATGATTGCTCCTCTATAGCTTGCTTAGAATAGTTGAAGAACTCAAGAACAGCAAGCTTGTAGCAGCAGAACGCAAGAACACAAAGAAGTTTTTCAAACTGAATCGCTTCCTCGAAAGCTCTACCACCTCGTCTTCTCGCGCTTCCTTTTGTTTCTCCGCCAAGCGACAAGTGACCACATCTCTGTAGCTCCCAGCTACTCATCTGCCAACGCCAGCCTCTACTGAGCTATCTCTGGACTCACTGAGCTCCTCGACCAAGCTCCAGTCTCAGCCCCAGTCTTCGGCTCGCCGTTGCAACCTGAGATGTGAAAAGGGACAAACCTACTCCAAGAAAAGCACGCTTTGACTTCTCCTTGAGTGTTTGAATCCTCCCCTGTCACCTGAAACTCAATCAGAGCATTAGAGCAGAAGATCACACAGCATATCACATACATCAGCAAATCTGATACGATCAGACGCTCTGACCGCGTCTGACAGTGAAATTTTAATTAAAGTGATCGGTCACCGGACCGATCCAGGGTGTGTGGATCGATCACCAGATCGATCCACTGCTTTGCTGGGATTCCCAGCTCTCGCAGCTATACACGCCTGATCGGTCACCAGACCGATCAGGGTGAAGCCTGATCGGTCACCAGACCGATCAGATTGGATCCTGATCGGTCACCCAGATCGATCAGGGCAGATGAACAGTAATTTTTTTAATCAAATCCATGATCCCTGATCGGTCACCAGACCGATCCAAGACTTTGATCAGCAAGGGAACTCACTCACCGTTTGGTCCCTGATCGGTCACCAGACCGATCAGGAGCAAGACAGCAAGGAAGCAGCCTGCTCCCTGATCGGTCACCGGTCCGATCAGGAGCCACACAGTAGATTCCCAATCTCACTGTGCGCTCCCTGATCGGTCACCAGTCCGATCAGACATAGCTGGATCGGTCACCAGACCGATCCACTAAGGAGCAGCGTGCCAATGTCCCTGATCGGTCACCAGACCGATCCAGTGACTCAACCCTAGCCCTCCAAGCTAGGAATTCATCCACCTTAGCCCTCCAAGCTAAGGATTTTTCCCTCTAACTCTCCAAGTTGGGAATTTGCAGCAAACCCTCCAAGTTAGGACTTTTCACCTAGCCCTCCAAGCTAGGACTTTTCACCTAGCCCTCCAAGCTAGGACTTTTCACCCAACTCTTCCGAGTTAGAACATCATCCAACCTAGCCCTCCAAGCTAGGCCCTGACCCTCCAGGCCAGGACTTTTTCACCTAATTCTCCAGGATGGGAATTTGCACCTAACCCTCCAAGTTAGGACTTTTCACCTAGCCCTCCAAGCTAGGACTTTTCACCCAACCCTTCCAAATTAGGACTTTTCCAACACCTAACCCCCCAGGTTAGGATTTTCCACACCTAACCCTCCAGGTCAGGATTTTCCAACACCTAGCCCTCCAGGCTAGGATTTTCCACACTTAACCCTCTAGGTTAGGATTTTCATATCATGCCTAATCCTTGATCAGGACTTAATCATAATCATCATAATCATCACACCTAACCTCCCAGGTTAGGATTTTCCATATCATGCCTAATCCTCGATCAGGACTTAATCATAATTATACTCAACCAAACTTAAATCATTGTCAAACACCAAAACAACAACCGGGCCAGACTGCATCAACAGCCAGATGCCTTGGAAAGGAAGATGCGGATTATGTACTCAGAGAAGTGCATTTGGGGTGCTGCGGAAATCATTCAGGAGGTCGGTCCATGGCTCGGAAGGTCCTGCTGGCCGGTTACTTTTGGCCGACCCTTCAAAGGGATGCAGAGAAGATGGCTCTTTCTTTCCTTTCTTGTCAGAAGTATCAGAATCTGTCGCACCGACCAGTTGAGATGTTGCGAGCGTCCATTGTATCATGTCCCTTTGATCAGTGGGGCATGGATATAGTAGGGCCCTTCCCCAGGGCAGCAGGCCAGAAGAAATTTCTGTTGGTGGCAGTGGATTACTTCTCCAAGTGGGACGAAGCAGAAGCCCTGGCCCGGATCACCGAGCAAGCGGTGAAGAAATTCCTTTGGCAAAACATTTTGTGCCGGTATGACATATCTCATAAGCTGGTATCAGACAATGGTCGGCAGTTTCAAGGTCGGATAATCAGAAATTGGTGCAAAGAATTTGGGATCAAGCAGGCCTTCACTTCCGTGGCATACCCCCAGAGTAATGGTCAGGCCGAAGTAGCCAACCGAGAGATTATGAAAGGGCTCAGAGCTAAGTTGGATCAGGTCGGCGGATCCTGGGTGGACGAGCTGCCTGGTGTCCTATGGGCTCTTCGAACCACACCCAAAGAGGGGTCAGGATGCACCCCCTTCCAGTTAGTCTATGGGAGTGAAGCAGTAGTCCCCATGGAGGTCGGCTATGAGTCTGACAGAAGACATCTGTATGGAGAGGACAATGCGGAGAAAAGGCGAGCTGAGCTAGATCTAATTGAAGAGGTTCGAGCTAAGGCTGCAGTCCGCATGATTGCTTACCAGCAAAGGATGCGGAACCGATATAACCAGAAGGTTATACCCCGACGTTTCCAAGTAGGGGACAAGGTATGGAAAAGAATCAAGCCAGTTGGAGAAGTAGGCAAGCTGGAACCTCCATGGAGTGGTCCGTTCCTGGTGGTCGAGGCGCTGGGATCGGGAGCCTACTATCTGCAAGATGCTCAAGGAAAGCGGCTCGGAAGACCTTGGAGTGCAGTACATTTAAGATTGTACCGAGAGGAGAGTGGAGAGAAATGATTCTTGTAACTGTACTCAGAAAGAACGATGACAAAAACTCTAACTCTCCAAAAGACAACTGCAGCAGGTTATAAGTGAGCTTGATCTCACGCACCCACCGGACTCGGCGCCGATCGGGCGTGGCGTTCCACGTTCGGTCGGGCCCGGTCGGGCGTGGCGATACACGCTCAGTTAGGGTAAGTCGAACGGTGTCCAGACTCTTGCTCGAGGGACATATGAATTAACACATTTCTATGATCTTCACTACCAGGACGTGGCTCCCCACGTTCTGAAAGACAAAAGGGTTATTAGGTCAGCTCGGTAAAGCTGAACTAATCAAACCAACGCATACAAGCCAACTCGGCTTCGTTGGTAAGGTTAGCTCGTCGAAAACAAGATAGAACGGTAAATCAGGGTATCCACCTGATTGAACAACATGCCCGAACTTGGGCAACGGCCTGACTGAGTGACTAAGAGCTCAAACACGCTAAGCGTTCGATACTTAGAAAAATTTGGCGCTTGGCTCACAAAATCGAGCTAAAGGGAGCGGTATGAGCGGCCCGATTGGTCACGTTTTGTAAAAATTCGCGATGTAATCTAAGCGCTGGACCTCGTAGAGCCAGTCGAGCACCCCAAACAGACAATGCTTAACAAAAACCTTAAACATCGTGAGCAAACAAATACGGCATGCAGGCTATTGAAATAAAACCATGTCAAGCTAAGGAAATCAAAGAAGGGCTCATGGCCCATACAAAATCAAGTCCTGAAGGCTGAGCCAACTCAAGACACTGCAAACTTCTTAAGGCCAAAGGGCCGAGTCATCCTGAAACAAAGGAAAGTGAGAATTCAACCTAAGTGAATGGGGGGAATGCATCTTCAGGAATCGACGCTTTGATCCGCCGCAGCTTCACTGCGTTGGGAGGAAGGTCCTCGGGAAGGTGGCCGGCCTCAGTCAGCTGTTGGATAGCACCCCTCGCGCCGTACCTAATCATGCCACCAGTGCGCTCCGATATCAGGCCCAGGAAGGAGTCTGACTGAATCTAGGCTAGGCGCGCTACTTCAAGCCGGGCGGACTCGCCCGACTTATAGTCCTCCAACTCCATCCTGAGTCGGGCAAGCTCGGCACCCTGCCCCTGTATGGTGGTCTCCCGGACAGCCAGATGCGCCTCCTTGCCCACTAGCTGAATTTCTAAACCCTGAAAGGCCTCTTGTTGGGCAACCAGCTCTATCTCTTTGTTCTTCAGGGCGATCTGAGTTTGGTGATGAGCCGCACCCGACTCCGTCAATTTCCGTTGGAGCCCCTTAGCGTCTGTTGTCATCTTAGCCAGGTCAGCATGGGCTCGGGTATACCGGTTCTTGAGGACCTTTTTTTCGCCCTCTAAATGAGCCACTCGACTAGTTAGACGCTCCACCTCCACCGTGGACTGAGCCATCAGCCTTTGCTCTTCCTCCGCACGGACCTCCAGCTCGGATACGTGAGATCTCAGCGCGGTTATTTTCGATTGCAGCTGGTCTCTGCCTTGTCGCCCGAAGGAAAAGTGCACTGCGCCGCCTTGGCCTCCAAATCTCTTACTTTTCTCTCGGCTGCCCGGTGCTCCCGGGTATTGTCAACCAGCGCCTGGCTAACCGCATGACTCAGCGCCCAGTTCTACAAAGTGACATGAAGGTCTTCAGTATGAGCATAAACAGTCGAAGGAGGGGAAAAGGTACCTGAGTCATTCCCACAAAGAAGTGGTCGGCCAAGGTGACAGAGTCCATCGCAAAAGACGCTGTCCATCCTTCCTCCCAGCCCGAGACCAACCTATCGTGCAAATTAAGTGGCTGAGGCTGGACGGTCGGAGTTAGAGCAGTAGCCGAGGGCACTTGAACGTCCACAGTTGACCTCGGTGGGGAATGCATGGATAGAAGGGCTTCCACCGCGTCTATGTTGGCAGTGCTCGACTGAGGGACCTGAGGACGCGGCGCGGTCCCCGAGGTCGAGGCACCGGATGGTCTTGTCGCGGAGGGAGGAGGTTGAACCACAAAGCGAGGTGTTGACTAGGTCGAAACCCGAGGGGTCAGGTCGGGGAACTGCAGGAACCAAAGCTGAGCTCGGGGCTGGGATTTGAGGGCTGGCCATAGCTCAGTCAGGACGAGAAGGCACTGCGACCTGACCCTCCATGGTCGGTTCTGGAGATGAAGGTATATCCACGCGGTGGACCAGCCGGCGACGTTTTCGAACCAAGCTAGGAGAAGTCGCCTGGCCCATTTCTTCTTCTTCCGCCTCTGCCGGGGCGGAGGTCTCCTCGTCAGTTAGTTGAGTTGTCACTCCCACCTCCTCGGGCGGGAGACCCTCTCCGAGGTCGCTTGCTGCAACTGCCGGCAGCTCGGGATTTGATGCAACGCTTACTGGTGGTGCCGCCCGAGCGGCTGCTAGCTGAGCAGCCAAAGCCTCCATGGCTTCATCCTCCCGATCCAGTACCGCATCAATCCTAGCGCTATACATGACGTCGGCTGCATAAAAGGAAAAGTTTTAGTTAGCACTAACAAGCTTACCAAGCAAGTAGAAACGTACCGAGGGTGCCGGGTAGCACTGTCGGGACTTGGCTCAGCCGGAAGAGATACAGCATTACCCTCAATCAATAGCTTGCCCGCGTGATACCGGGCTCCCCCGAGCTTGGAAAAGGCAGACCGGTAGACCGGTTCCGAGCGAAGATTCTTGGGAAGTTGAGGATGCTCAGGCAGGTTCTCTACCCATGCGGTAGGCCAGTTCGGCCGGGGGATTGTTTGTATGTAGAAGAAGTGAGATTTCCAGCCTTTATTGGAGGAAGGAACCTTCTCTAGGAAGGCCGAGTTAATACGAGCTTGGAAGTAGAAATTCCCGGGTTCTTGTTTCTTAAGATAATAGAAGAAATGGAACACCCGGGGTTCTAAGGGGATTTTGTGGGCGGTGAAGATGCCGCAGATCAGTTTCGGCCCTTCAGACTTACAAGGAATAGAAGTACCTCATGAGGATGCCCTGGTCATCACAGCGATCATAGCTAATTACCAGATTCATAGAACCATTGTGGATACGGGGAGTTCGGTAAACATCTTGTACTTAAAAGCTTTTGAGCAATTGCAGATTGAAGCTACTGAGCTCCAGCCCGTGGCCACACCTCTATTCGGATTCACGGGGAATGAAGTCCAGCCCTTGGGCCAGATCAAATTAGCCATTTCACTCGGTGAAGAACCTTTAAGAAGGACTCGGTGGTCCACCTTCCTGGTAGTGGACGCCCCCTCGGCCTACAATGCCATCCTGGGCCGACCGGTGTTGAACGAGTTCCGAGCCGTGGTGTCCACTTTCTACTTGAAAGTCAAATTCCCAGTGGGTGATCAAGTCGGAGAAGCTAAAGGAGACCAGAAGGTAGCACGTCGATGCTATGTGGACGACGTCGAGTGGAGGTTAGTAAGTCCTTCCGAGCAGCGCCGGCTGATTGCAACATGGTGCAATCTTCTCAGCCCTCCCCTTGGGCTGATTTGATAGAGGAAAAGGAAGAGGTCCAGCTCTTGCCTAACCAAGAAGAAACTAAAGTGAAGATAGCTCCCGGACTACCGCCCGACCTCAGACAACAGCTGATAGAATGTCTGACTCAGAACCGAGATGTGTTTGCCTGGTCCCAACAAGATCTTAAAGGGGTCAGACCAGAGATAATGGAGCACAAGCTGCACGTGTACCCTGATGCCCGACCTGTCAAGCAGAAGAAAAGAGATTTCAGCCCCGAACAGAACAAGATCATTCAGGCCGAGGTGGAGAGACTGCTGGAAGCTGGGCACGTCCGAGAAGTCCAATTCCCGGCCTGGCTGGCCAATGTGGTACTGGTCTCCAAGCCGGGCGACAAGTGGAGGGTCTGTATTGACTTCAGGGATCTCAATAAAGCTTGCCCTAAGGACTGCTACCCGCTCCCCCGGATAGATCAGATGGTAGACTCTACCGCCGGGAATGAACTCATCTGCATGTTGGATGCCTACCAGGGATACCATCAAGTGCCCTTAGCCTTAGAAGATCAAGAGAAGGTCAGTTTTGTCACGGCCGAAGGCACCTATTGCTACACAGTTATGCCCTTCGGACTCAAAAATGCTGGGGCAACTTATCAAAGGCTGATGAATAAAGTTTTTAAGGAGCAGCTCGGGAGAAACGTGGAAGTATACGTAGATGACATTCTCATCAAGTCCTCCCAAGCTGCCGACCTCATAGCCGATGTACGGGAAACCTGCTGCACCCTTCGAAGGTATGGCCTCAAACTCAATCCTGCAAAATGTCTGTTCGGAGCCAAAAGTGGGAAATTCCTGGGCTACATCTTGACCGAGCGAGGAATAGAAGCCAATCCGGGTAAAGTGAAAGCGCTGCTAGACATGCCGCCGCCAAAGAACTTAAGGGAAGTTCAGCGCTTGACCGGGAGGATCACGGCCTTATCCCGATTTATCTCCCGGTCGGCTGACAGAAGCCTGCCGTTCTTCAAGATCCTGCGCAAGGCCTCCAAGTTCCAGTGGGATGCTGAGTGCGACCGAGCTTTCGAAGAATTGAAGGCCTACCTGGTCAGTCTGCCAGTGCTAGCCAAGCCAGAGGAAGGGGAACCCTTGTATGTTTATTTATCTGCCACTGAAGGAGCTGTGAGTGCTGTGCTTGTAACCCAGAAAGAGACCGAGCAGCAACCGGTCTATTTCTTTGGGCATCTACTTAAAGAAACCGAGTGCAGGTACACTACACTCGAGAAGTTAGCTTATGTGCTTGTGTTGATGGCTAGGCGATTGCGACCATACTTCTTAGCTCATCCCATCCGAGTGCTGACCAACAGCACACTCGGGAAGGTGTTAGTTAACCCTGAAATATCAGGTCGAATGGTCAAATGGAAACCGAGTTGAGCGAGTATGACATCCAGTACCAACCCGAACGCGATCAAAGCTCAGGCCTTGGCAGATTTCCTAAGTGAACTTCATACAGAGAAGAGGAGGAGGTCTGGAAAATATATGTGGATGGGTCAGCCACTCGGGCAGGGAGTGGCGTGGGAATCTTATTGATGTCTCCTAAGGGAGACCCCATTCATCTGGCCGTGCGCCTAGAGTACACGCTACCAATAATCAGGCGGATATGAAGCCCTCTTGGCAGGTCTTCAAGCGGCTAGACAGGTCGGGGCCACTCGGGTCATCCTACATTCTGATTCTCAGTTAGTGACTCAACAGGTGGCCGGGCGGTTCGAAGTGAACGACGAGAAGCTACAAGCTTATGTAGAGGCATATCAACAGTTACAAGCAGAATTTCAAGAAGTCCAGATTATACAGATCCCCCGAGGGGATAATGCCAAGGCAGATGAGTTAGCCAGGCTGGCCAGCTCTGCCGTCCTGGGTCTTCCCCAAGCCTTCCCCTCAGGTTATGTTGGTGGCTCAGGTCGAGAGGGAAGTAGAAATGGAGATAGAGGGGGACAGGAGAGCTCCATTCATCGCCTACCTGAAAGAGGGAACTCTTCCGGACAGCCCCGAGCAAGCTCGGATACTGAAGATCAGAGCAGCCCGGTTCACCCTGATAGGGGACGCATTATACAAGCGGGCTTTTTCCCGACCCCTAGCCAGATGCCTTGGAAAGGAAGATGCGGATTATGTGCTCAGGGAAGTGCATTTGGGGTGCTGCGGAAATCATTCAGGAGGTCGGTCCATGGCTCGGAAGGTCCTGTTGGCCGGTTACTTTTGGCCGACCCTTCAAAAGGACAGAAAAGATGGCTCTTTCTTGCCTTTCTTGTCAGAAGTATCAGAATCTATCGCACCGACCAGTTGAGATGTTGCGAGCGTCCACTGTATCATGTCCCTTTGATCAGTGGGGCATGGATATAGTAGGACCCTTCCCCAGGGCAGCAGGTCAGAAGAAATTCTGTTGGTGGCAGTGGACTACTTCTCCAAGTGGGTCGAAGCAGAAGCCCTGTCCCGGATCACCGAACAAGCGGTGAAGAAATTCCTCTGGCAGAACATCTTGTGCCGGTATGGCATACCTCATAAGCTGGTATCAGACAATGGTCGGCAGTTTCAAGGTCGGATAATCAGAAATTGGTGCAAGGAATTTGGGATCAAGCAGGCCTTCACTTCCGTGGCATACCCCAGAGTAATGGTCAGCCGAAGTAGCCAATAGAGAGATTCTGAAGGGCTCAGAGCTAAGCTGGATCAGGTCGGCGGATCCTGGGTGGACGAGCTGCCGTGGTGTCCTATGGGCCCTTCGAACCACACCCAAAGAAGGGTCAGGATGCACCCCCTTCCAGTTAGTCTACGGGAGTGAAGCGGTAGTCCCCATGGAGGTCGGCTGTGAGTCTGACCGGAGACATCTGTATGGAGAAGACAATGCGGAGAAAAGACGAGCTGAGCTAGATCTGATTGAGGAGGTCCGAGCTAAGGCTGCAGTCCGCATGGCTGCTTACCAGCAAAGGATGCGGAACCAATACAACCAGAAGGTTATACCCCGACACTTCCAAGTAGGGGACAAGGTATGGAAAAGAGTCAAGCCGGTTGGAGAAGTAGGCAAGCTGGAGCCTCCATGGAGTGGTCCTTTCCTGGTGGTCGAGGCGCTGGGATCGGGAGCCTACTATCTGCAAGATGCTCAAGGAAAGCGACTCGGAAGACCCTGGAGCGCAGTGCATTTAAGATTGTACCGTGAGGAGAGCGGAGAGAAATGATTCTTGTAACTGTACTCAGAAAAAGCGATGACAAAAACTCTAACTCCTCAAAAGACAACTGCAGCAAGTTATAAGTGAGTTCTCCCTCACGCACCCACCGGACTCGGCGCCGATCGGGCGTGGCGTTCCACGTTCGGTCGGGCCCGGTCGGGCGTGGCGATCCACGCTCGGTCAGGGTAAGTCGGACGGTGTCCAGACTCTTGCTAAGGCAAGTTATAAGTGAGTTCTCCCTCACGCACCCACCGGACTCGGCGCCGATCGGGCGTGGCGTTCCACGTTCGGTCGGGCCCGGTCGGGCGTGGCGATCCACGCTCGGTCAGGGTAAGTCGGACGGTGTCCAGACTCTTGCTAAGGCAAGTTATAAGTGAGTTCTCCCTCACGCACCCACCGGACTCGGCGCCGATCGGGCGTGGCGTTCCACGTTCGGTCGGGCGGGCGATCCACGCTCGGTCAGGGTAAGTCGGACGGTGTCCAGACTCTTGCTAAGGCAAGTTATAAGTGAGCTTCTCTCACGCACCCACCGGACTCGGCGCCGATCGAGCGTGGCGTTCCACGTTCGGTCGGGCCCGGTCGGGCGTGGCGGTCCACGCTCGGTCAGGGTAAGTCGGACGGTGTCCAGACTCTTGCTAAGGCAAGTTATAAGTGAGTTCTCTCTCACGCACCCACCGGACGTGGCGCCGATCGAGTGTGGCGTTCCACATCTTATCGGGCCCGGTCGGGCGTGGCGATCCACGTTCGATCAGGGTAAGTTGGACGGTGTCCAGACTCTTGCTCGAGGGACATATGAATTAGCACATTTCTATGGTCTTCACTGCCAGAACGTGGCTCCCCACGTTCTGAAAGACAGAAGGGGTGTTAGGTCAGCCCGGTAAAATTGAACTAAGTCGAACCAGCGCCCATAAGCCAACTCGGCTTCGTTGATAAGGGTAATTCGTCAAAAACAAGACAAAACGCTAAGTCAGGACGCCGACCCGACCCCATGGTACCCCTGGGCTTGGACGTCAGCTCAATCGAACGTCTGATTATGCAGATGTCTCTAACATTCGACACTTAGGGAAAACTCCCTACCCGACCTAAAGGGGTCTACCTTACGAGAATGATTTAAGCGTCCCAAGCGACCCATACTTAGCAAAATTTGGATGTATGATTCATAGCACCGGCCTTCGGCAAATGGGGCAAGTGCATCAAACAAGCAACACTTAGCAAAAATCTCACGCGTCGCAAACAGCTAGACAAAATAAAGAAAAAGAAAAATCCACAGAAATGAGCTAAGGCTCGAGGCCATCACAAAATTGGGCCTTGGAGGCCGAGTCAGGAAATCAGGTATCATTACAAAATTTTAAGAGCTTAAAGACTGGGCAAGAGCGGACGGAGCAATAGCTCGGGCAAAGGAAGGTCGGGACCGCCAAACTAAGTAAATCTCGGAAAGTTGGCTCGATAAGGTTGAAGGTGGACCGCACTCCAGGGTCGATCCAACCTTTTTCTTTTCTCATTCTCTAAGTAGTACGCCCCCGAAGAAAGCTTTTGCACAATCTTGAAGGGTCCTCCCCATTGCGGTTCCAGCTTGCTTACGTCTCCTACCGGCTTGACTCTTTTCCAGATGAGATCCCCCACTTGAAATGTTTTAGGCAGTGATCTGGGCGTATGATTTTTAGAAGGATCGAGAGCTCGGGCGGGTTCGATTGCCGATCTGAACCGGTAGTGAATAAGCCAGGACAAAGGTCACCCTAAGGTCGGGACACTCGGGGTCGGTCATCCGAGGTCGGGACACTCGGGGTCGGTCATCCGAGGTCGGGACACTCGGGGTCGGTCATCCAAGGTCAGGACACTCAAGGTCGGTCATCCGAGGTCGGGACACTCGGGGTCGGTCATCCTAGGTCGGGACACTCGGGGTCGGTCATCCGAGGTCGGGACACTCGGGGCCGGTCATCCGAGGTCGGGACACTCAGGGTCGGTCACCCGAGGTCGGCCCCTCAAAGTCTATTGTCCGAGGCCAGGTACTCGTGATCACACAGGGACGGCCGAACAACTACGAGCCTCTCCTATCGTATGAGCCTTTCTTATCAAATATTCAGAAGATAATCCCCCCGGCATAATCATTGCCTGGCGGAGCCGCCGATAGTTAAGGAGGGACAGAAGGGATATATTAGGCAAGGTGTCAGGCGGCTATGACAGTCTCACAGATATATTAGGCAGGGTGTCAGGCGGCTATGACAGTCTCACAACATTAATGCGGCTGTCACTATCACCATCTGTCAACTGACCCTCCCTTAATGAGATTTGCCAGCCCTGACATAGCAGAGAGTTACCTCTCCCCTATATAAACCCCCCATATGGCTCTGTAGAGGGGATTGCTGCCATTTTGCAACCACTCCACCATATTGAGACCTCTGTCTCGGTCCGACCTCCCCAGCGATAGCAGACCGGGTCGTCTTGGTTAGACCGAGTCATCCGAGGGAGAACCGGTCTTCGCTCATCGACAGGATCAAATTTGGCGTCGTCTGTGGGAATCTCGCCTGATCGAGAGCTGAAGATGAGTGAATTCAACCGAGTGACTGTTACTCTTTCACAGGAAGACTTGGATCTGCTAATAGAAGCTAGAGCTAGGAAATTGGCGGAGGCACAGCAAGCGGCTGCTCGACCCGCTCAGCCGGGCCCGGCCGAGCAGACTGCTCGAGTGGGCGCCGAAGGAGGGGTTCGACAAGATGAGAGTCCTCACTTCCACCGGGCGCTATTCGGCCCGGCTGAGGGAGCAGGGCAATCAGACCCTCACGAAGCTACATCCAGTCATACCAGAGCTAACAAAGGGAAGGCTCCCCTTGCGCCAACCCCGACTGAGCACACAGGGTTCCCCTTCTCCAGCCAAGTCTTGAACGAGCCACTGCCCAAGCATTTCAAACCCCCATCCATCGCTGAATACGGAGGAGCTACTGATCCTGAAGAGCATCTAAAGAAATTTGAGAATGCCTCGATGCTGCATCAGTACCCCGATGGTGTCAAGTGCCGGGCCTTCCTGACCACTCTAGCCGGGCCGGCCCAGCGATGGTTTGACAGACTCCCAGAGGGATCGATCAAGGACTTCTCCAATTTCAAGAAACTGTTCCTGCAGCATTTTGCCAGTAGCAAGAGACATCACAAGACCAGTTTAAACTTGTTCACCATGAAGCAGGGCTCCAAAGAGCCCTTAAAAGCCTACATCAAGAGGTTTAATCAAGTGACTTTGGATGTGCCGACCGCTGCGTCCGAGGTGTTAGTCAGTGCCTTCGCACAGGGCTTACAAGAGGGCGAATTTTTCAGATCCTTGATCCGAAAACCTCCGAAGAACTTTGAAAGCCTTTTGGGGAAAGCCAGTAAATACGTAGATGTTGAAGAAGCACAAGCTGCCAGGCGGCCGGAGGTTAGACCTGCACCCGAGAATCCTCAGCAACATCAGAGAAATGTGCCTCCTGGGGGGCCCCTCAGAAGCCCCAGAGCTATGGGGCACCGACCAGGAGTCGAGAGGGGAATAGTTCAGCAAGTGGCCCAGGGCTGTTTCCTGTCCAGGTGGCAGCCCTATTGTTCCTTCCATAACAGTCACACGCACGATCTTCAGGACTGCTGGCAGGCCGGCAGAGGTCGGGGCCGCGCCGGTCAAGGAAGTCCAAAGGGGGCTCCCCAAGAAGGTGGTCGAGGTCGGGGAAGAACGTCACCGAGCCAACCCGAGCCCCCGGCTCGACCAACTGCTTCTGCAGCCAGACAGCTGTTCCGGACCCCCAACTCCACCGAGAACAGGAATGCTAGCGAAGAGCAAGCC
This sequence comes from Boesenbergia rotunda, assembly GCA_024364735.1. NCBI lineage: Eukaryota > Viridiplantae > Streptophyta > Magnoliopsida > Zingiberales > Zingiberaceae > Boesenbergia > Boesenbergia rotunda. The sequence continues at coordinate 136,656 of JAGFNQ010005820.1, forward strand.
AATCAACAAAATGCAGTGCATGGATCCATCAACGTGATTTCTGGAGGTCCCACCTATGGAGATTCCAATAGAGCTCGGAAATCACAGGTTAGGCGACTCGATATCTACCAAGTGGGCTGCAGTTCCGCCCAAGCTCAGGGGCCGCAGATCAGTTTCGGCCCTTCAGACTTACAAGGAATAGAAGTACCTCATGAGGATGCCCTGGTCATCACAGCGATCATAGCTAATTACCAGATTCATAGAACCATTGTGGATACGGGGAGTTCGGTAAACATCTTGTACTTAAAAGCTTTTGAGCAATTGCAGATTGAAGCTACTGAGCTCCAGCCCGTGGCCACACCTCTATTCGGATTCACGGGGAATGAAGTCCAGCCCTTGGGCCAGATCAAATTAGCCATTTCACTCGGTGAAGACCTTTAAGAAGGACTCGGTGGTCCACCTTCCTGGTAGTGGACGCCCCCTCGGCCTACAATGCCATCCTGGGCCGACCGGTGTTGAACGAGTTCCGAGCCGTGGTGTCCACTTTCTACTTGAAAGTCAAGTTCCCAGTGGGTGATCAAGTCGGAGAAGCTAAAGGGGACCAGAAGGTAGCACGTCGATGCTATGTGGACGACGTACGAGTGGAGGTTAGTAAGTCCTTCCGAGCAGCGCCGGCTGATTGCAACATGGTGCAATATTCTCAGCCCTCCCCTTGGGCTGATTTGATAGAGGAAAAGGAAGAGGTCCAGCTCTTGCCCAACCAAGAAGAAACTAAAGTGAAGATAGCTCCTGGACTACCACCCGACCTCAGACAACAGCTCATAGAATGTCTGACTCAGAACCGAGATGTGTTTGCCTGGTCCCAACAAGATCTTAAAGGGGTCAGACTAGAGATAATGGAGCACAAGCTGCACGTGTACCCTGATGCCCGACCTGTCAAGCAGAAGAAAAGAGATTTCAGTCCCGAACAGAACAAGGTCATTCAGGCCGAGGTGGAGAGACTGCTGGAAGCTGGGCACGTCCGAGAAGTCCAATTCCCGGCCTGGCTGGCCAATGTGATACTGGTCTCCAAGCCGGGCGACAAGTGGAGGGTCTGTATTGACTTCAGAGATCTCAATAAAGCTTGCCCTAAGGACTGCTACCCGCTCCCCCGGATAGATCAGATGGTAGACTCTACCGCCGGGAATGAACTCATCTGCATGTTGGATGCCTACCAGGGATACCATCAAGTGCCCTTAGCCTTAGAAGATCAAGAGAAGGTCAGTTTTGTCACGGCCGAAGGCACCTATTGCTACACAGTTATGCCCTTCGGACTCAAAAATGCTGGGGCAACTTATCAAAGGCTGATGAATAAAGTTTTTAAGGAGCAGCTCGGGAGAAACGTGGAAGTATACGTAGATGACATTCTCATCAAGTCCTCCCAAGCTGCCGACCTCATAGCCGATGTACGTGAAACCTGCTGCACCCTTCGAAGGTATGGCCTCAAACTCAATCCTGCAAAATGTCTGTTCGGAGCCAAAAGTGGGAAATTCCTGGGCTACATCTTGACCGAGCGAGGAATAGAAGCCAATCCGGGTAAAGTGAAAGCGCTGCTAGACATGCCGCCGCCAAAGAACTTAAGGGAAGTTCAGCGCTTGACCGGGAGGATCACGGCCTTATCCCGATTTATCTCCCGGTCGGCCGACAGAAGTCTGCGTTCTTCAAGATCCTGCGCAAGGCCTCCAAGTTCCAGTGGGATGCCGAGTGCGACCGAGCTTTCGAAGAATTGAAGGCCTACCTGGTCAGTCTGCCAGTGCTAGCCAAGCCCGAGGAAGGGAACCACTGTATGTTTATTTATCTGCTACTGAGGAGCTGCGAGTGCTGTGCTTGTAACCCAGAAAGAGACCGAGCAGCAACCGGTCTATTTCTTTGGGCACTTATTTAAAGAGCCGAGTGTAGGTATACTACACTCGAGAAATTAGCTTATGTCCTTGTGTTGATGGCTCGGCGACTGCGACCCTACTTTTGGCTCATCCTATCCGAGTGCTGACCAATAGCACACTCGGGAAGGTCTTGATCAACCCTGAAGTCTCAGGTCGGATGGTCAAATGGACAACTGAACTGAGCGAATATGATATCCAGTACCAGCCCGAACGCATCAAAGCTCAGGCCTTGGCAGATTTCCTAAGTGAACTTCATACAGAAGAAGAGGAGGAGGTCTGGAAAATATATGTGGATGGGTCAGCCACTCGGGCAGGGAGTGGTGTGGGAATCTTATTGATGTCTCCTAAGGGAGACCCCATTCATCTGGCCGTGCGCCTAGAGTATCACGCTACCAATAATCAGGCGGAGTATGAAGCCCTCTTGGCGGGTCTTCAAGCGGCCAGACAAGTCGGGGCCACTCGGGTCATCCTACACTCTGATTCTCAGTTAGTGACTCAACAGGTGGTCGGGCGGTTCGAAGTGAACGACGAGAAGCTACAGGCTTATGTAGAGGCATATCAACAGTTACAAGCAGAATTTCAAGAAGTCCAGATTATACAGATCCCCCGAGGGGATAACGCCAAGGCAGATGAGTTAGCCAGGCTGGCCAGCTCTGCCCGTCCATGGGTCTTCCCCAAGCCGTCCCCTCAGGTTATGCTGGTGGCTCAGGTTGAGAGGGAAGCAGAAATGGAGATAGAGGGGGACTGGAGAGCTCCATTCATCGCCTACCTGAAAGAAGGAACTCTTCCGGACAGCCCCGAGCAAGCTCGGATACTGAAGATCAGAGCAGCCCGGTTCACCCTGATAGGGGACGCATTATACAAGCGGGCTTTTTCCCGACCCCTAGCCAGATGCCTTGGAAAGGAAGATGCGGATTATGTGCTCAGGGAAGTGCATTTGGGGTGCTGCGGAAATCATTCAGGAGGTCGGTCCATGGCTCGGAAGGTCCTGTTGGCCGGTTACTTTTGGCCGACCCTTCAAAAGGACGCAGAAAAGATGGCTCTTTCTTGCCTTTCTTGTCAGAAGTATCAGAATCTATCGCACCGACCAGTTGAGATGTTGCGAGCGTCCACTGTATCATGTCCCTTTGATCAGTGGGGCATGGATATAGTAGGACCCTTCCCCAGGGCAGCAGGTCAGAAGAAATTCTGTTGGTGGCAGTGGACTACTTCTCCAAGTGGGTCGAAGCAGAAGCCCTGTCCCGGATCACCGAACAAGCGGTGAAGAAATTCCTCTGGCAGAACATCTTGTGCCGGTATGGCATACCTCATAAGCTGGTATCAGACAATGGTCGGCAGTTTCAAGGTCGGATAATCAGAAATTGGTGCAAGGAATTTGGGATCAAGCAGGCCTTCACTTCCGTGGCATACCCCCAGAGTAATGGTCAAGCCGAAGTAGCCAATAGAGAGATTCTGAAGGGGCTCAGAGCTAAGCTGGATCAGGTCGGCGGATCCTGGGTGGACGAGCTGCCGGGTGTCCTATGGGCCCTTCGAACCACACCCAAAGAAGGGTCAGGATGCACCCCCTTCCAGTTAGTCTACGGGAGTGAAGCGGTAGTCCCCATGGAGGTCGGCTGTAAGTCTGACCGGAAGACATCTGTATGGAGAAGACAATGCGGAGAAAAGACGAGCTGAGCTAGATCTGATTGAGGAGGTCCGAGCTAAGGCTGCAGTCCGCATGGCTGCTTACCAGCAAAGGATGCGGAACCAATACAACCAGAAGGTTATACCCCGACACTTCCAAGTAGGGGACAAGGTATGGAAAAGAATCAAGCCGGTTGGAGAAGTAGGCAAGCTGGAGCCTCCATGGAGTGGTCCTTTCCTGGTGGTCGAGGCGCTGGGATCGGGAGCCTACTATCTGCAAGATGCTCAAGGAAAGCGACTCGGAAGACCCTGGAGCGCAGTGCATTTAAGATTGTACCGTGAGGGGAGCGAAGAGAAATGATTCTTGTAACTGTACTCAGAAAAAGCGATGACAAAAACTCTAACTCCTCAAAAGACAACTGCAGCAAGTTATAAGTGAGTTCTCCCTCACGCACCCACCGGACTCGGCGCCGATCGGGCGTGGCGTTCCACGTTCGGTCGGGCCCGGTCGGGCGTGGCGATCCACGCTCGGTCAGGGTAAGTCGGACGGTGTCCAGACTCTTGCTCTAGCAAGTTATAAGTGGGCATTCTCCCATGCACCCACCGGACTCGGCGCCGATCGGGCGTGGCGTTCCACGTTCGTCGGGCCCGGTCGGGCGTGGCGATCCACGCTCGGTCAGGGTAAGTCGGACGGTGTCCAGACTCTTGCTAAGGCAAGTTATAAGTGAGTTCTCTCTCACGCACCCACCGGACTCGGCGCCGATCGGGCGTGGCGTTCCACGTCGTCGGGCCCGGTCGGGCGTGGCGATCCACGCTCGTCAGGGTAAGTCGGACGGTGTCCAGACTCTTGCTAAGGCAAGTTATAAGTGAGTCTCTCTCACGCACCCACCGGACCGGCGCCGATCGGGCGTGGCGTTCCACTCGTCGGGCCCGGTCGGGCGTGGCGATCCACGCTCGTCAGGGTAAGTCGGACGGTGTCCAGACTCTTGCTAAGGCAAGTTATAAGTGAGTTCTCTCTCACGCACCCACCGGACGCGGCGCCGATCGGGTGTGGCGTTCCACATCTGATCGGGCCCGATCGGGCGTGGCGATCCACGTTCGATCAGGGTAAGTCGGACGGTGTCCAGACTCTTGCTCGAGGGACATATGAATTAGCACATTTCTGTGGTCTTCACTGCCAGAACGTGGCTCCCCACGTTCTGAAAGACAGAAGGGGCGTTAGGTCAGCTCGGTAAAGTTGAACTAAGTCGAACCAGCGCCCATAAGTCAACTCGGCTTCGTTGATAAGGGTAATTCGTCAAAAACAAGACAAAACGCTAAGTCAGGGTACCGACCCGACCGAACGATATGCCCGAGCCCCGGGCAACGGCCTGCCTGAAAGACCGGGGGCTCAGATACGCTGAGCGCCTGACACTTAGCCAATTTTTCGAGTCAACCTAAAAATCAAACCAAGGACGCCAGGATGATCATCCCGAGTAATCGACACTAAGCAGGAGTTTCGCATGTCATAGATCGGGTACCGACCTCGCTGAGCTACATAGCCAAGTCAGGACACCGACCCGACCTAACAACACCCCCAAGTCAGGACGCCGACCCAACCCCATGGTACCCCTGAGCTTGGACGTCAGCTCAATCGAACGTCTGACTGTGCAGATGTCTCTAACATTCGACACTTAGGGAAAACTCCCTACCCGACCTAAAGGGGTCTACCTTACGAGAATGATTCAAGCGTCCCAAGCGACCCATACTTAGCAAAATTTGGATGTATGATTCATAGCACTGGCCTTCGGCAAATGGGGCAAGTGCATCAAACAAGCAACACTTAGCAAAAATCTCACGTGTCGCAAACAGCTAGACAAAATAAAGAAAAAGAAAAATCCACATAAATGAGCTAAGGGCCTTGGAGGCCGAGTCAGGAAATTAGGTATCATTACAAAATTTTAAGAGCTTAAAGACTGGGCAAGAGCGGACGGAGCAATAGCTCGGGCAAAGGAAGGTCGGGACCGCCAAACTAAGTAAATCTCGGAAAGTTGACCTAAGTGAAGGGAGGGAAGGCATCTTCAAGAATCGACGCCTTGATCCGCCTCAGCTTCACGGCGTTGGGGGGAAGGTCCTCGGGAAGATGACCGGCCTCAGCCAGCTGCTGGATAGCACCCTTTGCGCCGTACTTGATCATGCCACCAGTGCGCTCCGATACCAGGTCCAAGAAGGAGTCCGACCGAATGTAGGCTAGACGTGTTGCTTCAATCCGGGCCGGCTCGCCCGACTTGTAGTCCTCCAACTCCTTCTTAAGTCGAGCAAGCTCGGCATCCTTCTCAGCAAGCTCGACACCCTGCCCCTGGATGGTGGTCTCTCGAACAGCCAGCTGCGCCTCCTTGCCCACTAGCTGAGTTTCTAAACCCTGAAAGGCCTCTTGTTGGGCGGCCAGCTCTATCTCTTTGTTCTTCAGGGTGAGTTGAGTTTAATGATGAGCCGCATCTGACTCCTTCAATTTCCGTTGGAGCCCCTTAGCGTCTGTTGTCATCTTAGCCAGGTCAGCATGGGCTCGGGTATACCGGTTCTTGAGGACCTTATTTTCGCCCTCTAAATGAGCCACCCGATTAGTTAGACGCTCCACCTCCACCGCGGACTGAGCCATCAGCCTTTGCTCTTCCTCCGCACGGACCTCCAGCTCGGATATGTGAGATCGCAGCGCGGTTATTTCCGATTGCAGCTGGTCTCTGCCTTCATCGCCCGAAGGAAAAGTGCACTGCGCCACCTTGGCCTCCAAATCTCTTACTTTTCTCTCGGCTGCCCGGCGCTCCCGGGTATTGTCAACCAGCGCTTGGCTAACCGCATGACTCAGCGTCCAGTGCTGCAAAGTGACATGAAGGTCGTGAGTATGAGCATAAACAGTCAAAGGAGGGGAAAGGGTACCTGAGTCATTCCCACAAAGAAGTGGTCGGCCAAGATAACAGGGTCCATTGCAAAAGACGCTGACCATCCTTCCTCCCAACCCGAGACTAACATACCGTGCATGTTAAGTGGCTGAGGCTGGACGGTCGTAGTTAGAGTAGTAGCCGATGGCACTTGAACGTCCACAGTTGACCTCGGAGGGGAACGCATGGACAGAAGCGCTTCTACGGCGTCAGTGTTGGCGGTACCCGGCTGAGGGGCCTGGGGAAGCGGCGCGGTCCCCGAGGTTGAGGCCCCGGATGGTCTTGTCGCGGAGGTAGGAGGTTGAACCACCGAGCGGGGTGTTGTCTGGGTCGAAACCCGAGGGTCAGGTCGGGGAACTACAGGAACCAAAGCTGAGCTCGGGGCTGGGAGTTGAGGGCTGGCCATAGCTCGGTCAGGACGAGAAGGCACTGCAACCTGACCCTCCACGGTCGGTTCTAGAGATGAAGGTATATCCACGCGGGGAACCAACCGGCGACGTTTTCGAACCAAGCTATGAGAAGCTGCCGGGTCCATTTCTTCTTCTTCCGCCTCTGCCGGGGCGGAGGTCCCCTCGCCAGTTATCTGAGTTGTCACTCCCACCTCCCCGGGCGGGAGACTCTCTCCGAGGTCGCTTGCTGCAACTGCCGGCAGCTCGGGATCTGATGCAACGCTTACTGGTGGTACCGCCCGAGCGGCTGCTAGCTGGGCAGCCAAAGCCTCCATGGCTTCATCCTCCCGATCCAATATCGTATCAATCCTAGCGCTATACATGACTTCGGCTGCACAAAAGAAAAAGTTTTAGTTAGCATTAACAAGCTTACCAAGCAAGTAGAAACGTACCGAGGGTGCCAGGTAGCTCCGCCGGGACTTGGCTCAGCCGGAAGAGATACAGCATACCCTCAATCAGTAGCTTGCCCGCGTGATACCGGGCTCCCCCGAGCTTGGAAAATGCAGACCGGTAGCCCGGTTCCGAGCGAAGATTCTAGGGAAGTTGAGGATGATCAGGCAGGTTCTCTACCCATGCGGTAGGCCAGTTCGGCCGGGGGATTGTTTGTATGTAGAAGAAGTGAGATTTCCAACCTTTATTGGAGGAAGGAACCTTCTCTAGGAAGGCAGAGTTAATACGAGCTTGGAAATAGAAATTCCCGGGTTCTTGCTTCTTAAGATAATAGAAGAAGTGGAACACCCGGGGTTCTAAGGGAATTTTGTGGGCAGTAAAGATGATCACAGTGCCGCACAGTATTCGGATCGAGTTGGGGGCTAATTGAGACAAGGAGATCTGGAAGTAACGACAGATCTCTCGGAAGAAGGGATGCAAAGGAAAACGCAGACCGGCTAACAACTGATCGGAGAAGACGGTGAAATGACTCAAGGGGGGCTCGTGCGCCCGACCCCGACGGTCAGGCAGAGTTATGGGGTGGTCTTCGGGGATCAGGTAATCTATGCGCAGGGTTTCTACCTGACCTAAGGTAAGGGAAGACCGGGTAGATAAATATCATGGCTCGGGGGGTGCAGACGATGATGCCATCAAAACGAAGTCAGAAGAGGCACGACAAAGGTTCGGCAAAGAGAAAGAGTACCTAAAAGTGATGTTCACCGGAGACACTGTTCGTCGGAATCGAGAAGGTCGGGCGGCGGAGGTCGGAAAAGAGTTGGAGAGAAAGCGAAGGTCAGGATAAAAGGAGGCGAAATGAGGGGACAAACCTATTTATACCGCGGGTAAAACCAGGAGGACCGTCCGATGGAGAAAAAGAAAATGGCGGGGTAGACTCCTCGCCGTCCGATCTCTGCCATTTCCCAGACCTCGAAGCTTTACTCGAGACATCCAGTCGAGAAGCGACACGCGTCCTTGCATTAATGAGGATTTGATGGGGGATACGGCATTAAAAGGGAGGATTAACCGTACGAGGTGACGCGCGGGAAGACAAAAAAGAGGCAAGCCGACCGAGCAGGGAGCCTAGTCAGTCAGATTGAACTCCTCCTTCGACTAGACTTGAGAGGGAGGCTTGTGATCCGGGCGTATGATTTTTAGAAGGATCGAGAGCTCGGTCGGGTTCGATTGCCGATCTGAACCGGTAGTGAATAGGTCAGGACAAAGGTCACCCCAAGGTCGGGACACTCAAGGTCGGTCATCCAAGGTCGGGACACTCAAGGTCGGTCATCCGAGGTCGGGACACTCAAGGTCGGTCATCCGAGGTCGGGACGCTCGGGGTCGGTCACCCGAGGTCGGCCCCTCAAAGTCTATTGCCCGAGGCCAGGTACTCGTGATCACATGGGGACGGCCGAACAACTACGAGCCTCTCCTATCGTATGAGTCTTTCTTATCAAATATTCAGAAGATAATCCCCCCGACATAATCATTGCCTGGCAGAGCCGCCGATAGTTAAGGAGGGACAGAAGAGATATATTAGGCAAGGTGTCAGGCGGCTATGGCAGTCTCACAGATATATTAGGCAGGGTGTCAGGCGGCTATGACAGTCTCACAGCATTAATATGGCTGTCACTATCACCATCTGTCCACTGACCCTCCCTTAATGAGATTTGTCAACCCTGACACAGCAGAGAGTTACCTCTCCCCTATATAAACCCCCCATATGGCTCTGTAGAGGGGATTGCTGTCATTTTGCAACCACTCCACCATATTGAGATCTCTGTTTCGGTCCGACCTCCCCAGCTATAGCAGACCAGGTCGTCTTGGTCAGACCGAGTCATCCGAAGGAGAACCGGTCTTCGTTCGTCGACAGGATCAACAGCTAATTATTCCAACATAGATGAAATACCCGCACCTGGATATCAGTAATTATATGAAATGTTAAAGTCAAGTGAAAGAAAATTGTGGAAAAACATTCCTTCTAGTTATTCCTATTTATCAACTACTGTAAGGTTGTTAAATATGAAAGCAGAATATTATTTTTCAGAAAGATATTATGATGAAATATGTTAATTAATGTTAGAGTTGCTCCATGTTGATAACATAATGACTAATTGCTTTTATAATACAAAAAAATTGATTAGAGGTTTATGTTTGCATGTAGAGAAGATTGATTATTGTATAAACAACTATATGATCTATTAGAATAAAGACAATGAATTGAGTGAATGCAAAATCTGTATTCACCCGCGTTATAAGCATCATACTCGTATACCAGGGAAGAAGAAGAAAAATTTTGCATGAAAAGTCATGTATTATTTTTCGTTAACTGTTAGACTTTAATGCTTATATGCATCTGCGGCTACAGCATGCCACATAATGTGGCATCATGAGCATGAGCATGAAGGAAGTATTATATGTCATCCCTGTGATTCCCCTATATAGAAACATCTTGATATTGTATATCCTTCATTTGCAATGGAACCTCGTAATATCAAATTAAGATCTTTTGTAGATGATTTTCAACCATTTGGTCAGTCGGGACAGCAATATTCACCTTGGTCAGTAATATTAACATCGTAAATTTCCCATCATGGATGTACATGAAAGACAAATTTATGTTCGCGTAGCCACGTTAATAGCAGGGGTGCGGTCGCACCAGCTGACACTTATATATATATATATATATATATATATACACACACACACACACACACACACACACACACACACACACACACACACACACACATCAAGAACTTTTAATTTATCATTGTTCATCATCCAAAAATTAAAATTGATTATATATTTGGAAAGTTCAAGACCTAAACTATCCATTGGTATAACTTTTACGAGCAAATATATATCTTGATTTAGAATGTTAGTATTGCATTTTAAAAATAAAATATATAATAATAAATGATCGAACTAAATCATAGAATATGAAGTGAGAACACTAAATTAAAATTGGATCGGATTCAAAATAAATCTAACAGGTAGGTGCGGAGATTAGGATTATATTGGTTCAAACCGGGATTGATTTGAAGTTGATTTTGTCAAATTATGGTCGAACCAAATTTATATAAGTATCCCAGATAGTTTTGTTGTTGATAAACCGAATTAAGTTAGACCCTGTGTATATTTGATGCCTTGTATCTAAGGATTATATTGGTTCAAATCGGGATTGATTTGGGGTTAATGTGATCAAATTATGGTCGAATCCAATTTATCTAAATACCCCGATAGTTTTGATGTCGATCAATTGAGTTAAGTTAGGTCATGTATATATTTGATGTCCCGTGTCTAAATTTTGATGTTGATCAATTTATACTAAGGTTTAAAATGTTTGAAAATTATTTTTCTTAGTGGAAAATCGCCCCTCCTTATCGATAGTCCTGGCTACGCCACTGGTTATAAGCATCATACTCGTATACCAGGGAAGAAGAAGAAAAATATTGCATGAAAAGTTATGTATTATTTTTCGTTAACTGTTAGACTTTAATGCTTATATGCATCTGCGGCTACAACATGCCACATAATGTGGCATCATGAGCATGAGCATGAAGGAAGTATTATATGTCATCCCTGTGATTCCCCTATATAGAAACATCTTGATATTGTATATCCTTCATTTGCAATGGAACCTCGTAATATCAAATTGAGATCTTTTGTAGATGATTTTCAGCCATTTGGTCAGTCGGGACAGCAATATTCACCTTGGTCAGTAATATTAACATCGTAAATTTCCCATCATGGATGTACATGAAAGACAAATTTATGTTCCTTACTGTACTGATTCCTGGTCCAACCAATCATAAAGATAAGATAGATGTTTTCCTTCAACTTTTAATTACCGAGTTGAATGAATTATGGAATGTAGTGTTGGTGACTTATGATATTGCAAGTAAAATAAATTTTTGATTGTATGTTGCATTATTATGGACGATCAGTGATTTTTCAGCATACTCAATGTTATCTGGATGGAGCATAGCTGGTAAATTAGCATTCTCACACTGTAATAGATTCTGATGCATTTTCATTATCTTATAATGGGAAGGTATCTTAGTTTAATAATCATCAAATATTTTTACCAGTTCACCACCCTATCAGGCGAAACAAATAAAATTTCCTAAAGAATGTTGTAGTCAGAAAACTTTCTCCAGTTCATGCTTCAGGTGAAAAAATTATTAAACAAATAAACAGTTATGGCTTCCTACTAGTATCTTAACCTAGTTCCGACGAGTTAAATAAATTCATTGTTAGGATGTGCATGTGTAGATGGAAGAAATGGAGTATTTTTTGGGAGTTGTCATATTGGAAGTATCTTTTTGTTTGACATAACTTAGATGTCATGCATGTTGAGAAAAATTCCTTTGATAATATCTTTAACACTGTGATGAATATGCCTAGAAGAACTAAAGACACTACAAAATTACGTGAGAAATTAAAAGAACTAATAAACAGACCAGAGTTATATATGAATCAAACAACCAATAGATTTCCAAAGTCTTGTTATACATTAGACAAAGATGGTAAGGAAATTTTATGTAATTGGTTGAGAGAAATAAAATTCCTTGATGGGTATGCCTCAAATATGGCTCGATGCCTGGATATGAACAAGTTGAAGATGTTTGAAATGAAGTCATGACTGTCATGTGTTCATGCAAAGGCTTATTCCAGTAGTTTTCCATGACTTACTTCCACAAAATGTTTGATAAGCACTTCAAGAATTGAGTTTATTTTTTAAAGATTTAATAGCAAGGTGTATAATGATAGATGATATGCTTCAGCTAAAAATAGACATTCCTCTCATACTATATAAGCTGGAGCACATATTTCTACCAAGTTCTTTTGATTTAGTGGAATATTTACTAGTACATTTACCATACGATGCACAAATTACTAATCCTGTGTAGTATAAATGGATATATCCATTCGAATGATTTTTGAGAAAATTAAAGAATAATATTTATAACAAAGCAAGAGTTGAGGGGTCAATATGTAATGCCTCTCTAGTTAAAGAAGTATCTTCTTTCAACTCCTATTATTTTCCTGACAATATGAAAATCAGACATCATAAGTGTTCTAAAAATTCTGATGTTACTCAACCGAATAACCTATCATTGCTTTCTATTTTCAACTTTCCTAGTAAGCCAATGGGTGCATCTATTTCTAGATGGTTAATTGAACAGAAATATGATGTTGCAAGAACATACATATTCTTAAACTATGATGAAGTCAAACCATATATAAAGTAAGTTGACTTTCTAATGATTCAGTTATCCTATTTTAATTGTTTGCTTGATAACCCCAATTGTCTTAAAATATCCCTCTTTCACAGCTTATACGAACAACAATTATATCTATAAAATCCATCAATGGGTGCAAGCGAGGTCGCTAAAAATTTAGAAGTCGAATTTGCATTATGGTTTGAAATATATGTAAGTTGTCATATCATTAGAAAATTAATATGTTTATGTTTATTCAGTCCGGTCTTAATTTATATTATAATTTATGTAGGTAAAAGACCGTAGAATATCAAATGTGCAAGATGATAGAATAATGAATCTTGCATCAGGACTGCTCCATAAAATAAAGGTCTACTCTGGATACTATGTTAATGGTTAAGATTCCACGTGGCACAATGAGATTCATAGAGATTAACATATAATTATAGAATTTGTGTTAAAGGATATATCGACAACAATAACACAGAGTTTATTTACTATAGTAGACTTGAAAAAATCATAGAGATTGAATATTCTGCATTACCTATAAAATGATGTGTGTTGTTCAAATGTTCATGGTATGATCCAACCCCAAGAATAGACACATAAATACATCTAAACTATAAATTAGTGGAGGTTAATAAAAATAGAAGGTTCAGCAAATTTGAACTTTTCATTTTTAGGATACAAGTGAGTCAGATTTTTTTATCTTAAATACCCTACGAAAAGAAGAAGATCTAGAGAATGATTGTCTGTTTGTCGAATAAAGCCTCGCTCAACTATAAAAATGCCGAACACCATCACTGCTCAAAATCATGATGCATTTCAAAATGAAGAAGTAGAGAGATATTTAGTTGATTCACAACTCTAATCTGTTAGATGTGTATACTAAAAGACTTGTTCTTTTATATATATGAGATCATCTACATTTTGAAAAGAGAATCACAACAACACAGATGCGTATTTATATTAGTATATGCATAAAAGTCCTTTACGTTGCATTGTAGATAACATGGTGTGTAGTGACACACAGAAGATCATGTTATTAGTTCCTTGCATAGTATAAGTAGAGGCTCACAGCCGAGATGGAATTGGACAAACCATCGGGATGGTTGTAGTGTAATTAGGTGTGGTTTCTCTTGACCATAGAATTACACTAGTGTGCTTTGTGTGCATTGAGCAGGACCAAAATCAGAGGTCATCAAATTTGTACTGACTTGATAATTGGATTGGACCTTGGATTTATTATGGAGTACAATCCCTAAATCCCGATATAATAATGGGCACGTATAGTTAATAATTATTTCTTTGATTTACCAATGAGCGAGATTTATTCTGCTAAATCGATAGGCTCGGTAAGTTGGGCAAGAATAGTAATTATATGGTGTGCCATTGATTATTGATGGAATCCGTGTCCTGGTGAGTCGGGACGATGATGCCCCCTTGATGAGCTCAAAAGGTTCATCATGATAAACCCTGCAGGTGGATTTGATCTGACATGATGATAAGGTTAAGTGGTACTAGTCAAGGAGCCAGAAGTTGATTAATTAAAATTGTAAATAATTTAAATTAATCGACGGGCATTCGATATCTTAAACACGGGGGGATGAATGACTCATAATAGGTGGAACCCATATGAAAATATGGGGGTTGGTGAGGAAGTTCAATGGAGATCCTTTAGTAGAATGAATCTTCATTAATGGATATGTTTTAGATCCATTAGTGGGTCAAGACCCAACTCCTCCTCTTGGTCCCTACCTTAACCCTATATATAACTCATGGAATCATGAAACCAAAAGAGAGATAATTAATTAATTAATTATTCATTAATAAAACCTAAACCTAAAACCCACTCTCCTTCTCCCTCTCCCTCTCTCTCTCTTGTTGGTGCAGACAGCACCCAAGTCGAACCTGTGTTTTGATAATGGCAAAAGGGTTCAAAAGTTAAGATATTATGTTTATCTAACATGTTCACTAAGTTTACAGGAAAAGAAGTCCTAGGTACACTGGGCACGAAGCCCTGGCAAGGAGCTGGGCACCGAAGACCTGCTCGAAAGGTGGGCACGAAGTCCTGGTCGAGGACTGGGCACGAAGCCCTGGCAAGGAGCCGGGCACCGAAGACCTGCTCGGAAGGTGGGCACGAAGACCTGGTCAGGTGTATTGGGCAAAAGTCCAACCGGAGGAGCCGGTTGGCAAGAGGTAAACTCTCCTGAGAGGAGTAGGTGAGGACGTGTTCCCCGTCGAGGGAACAGTAGGTGTTGGCTCGACCTAGGGCTCCATTTCAGAGACCCAAGTCAGAACCAAGACAGCTGAGGCTGTATAAAGATAACATATTATTGCTCTGTGTTATTTTGGACTAACCCTGGATGCAGGACCGAAGGAACGAGTGTCTGCAGCTCAGAGAGCCTCAAAGGAGTGAGGCAGCAGCTGAGTAGGGCGCCCGGAGTGTCCCGGGCGCCCCCAAGGTGAATACAAAAGAAGTGGAGCAAATGTACGCTTCGGAAGCTAACTGGGCGGGGCGCCCCCGTGCTCCCGGGCGCCCCCATGCTCCCGAGCGCCCCGGATGGTCCGGGCGCCCCTAGCTCAAGCCAACGAAGTGGATAAAAGTCAAGCCAGCGAGAAGCCAGCAGATAGAGTCATCCCGGGTGCCCCTAGCGTCCCGGGCGCCCCCAGTCAAACCTCAGCCCGATCTCGAAGGGATAACGGCTGACCGAGAGGTGCTCGGATCGGTTGACACGTCGGGGGGGGGGGGGCGCCCCCAACATTCCGGGCACCCCCAGAGGCTATAAAAAGACCCCTCGACCCCAAGGCTTGAAGACACAATTCTTCCAACGCATTCACGCTCTTCTACTCCCGCGCTCTGCTCCGGAAACCTCCCGACTCGAGATACAAGCGCCGACGACGTCCCTCTGCTCCGAAAATACAATATACATCGGACGTCGATAATGAAGAGCTGCTTTTAAGTTTATTGTAATATTCTTGTAATACATTTTGTAAACTGTTTTTGCGCACATATAGAATTGCCCACAGTAAACGGTCAACGACCGTGGGCCTTGGAGTAGGAGTCGACCGCGACTCCGAACCAAGTAAAATCGTGGTGTTCGCGTGTGTTTTACTTTATTTATTTCCGCTGCTAATTCTCTTTTACGAATCTGAACGTTTTACGATATTCACCCCCCCTCTATCGTTCTTCTCGATCCAACAAGTGGTATCAGAGCGGGGAAGCTCAAATTTGGTGCAACCACCAGTTTGAGAATTTTTCGGATTTTTTTTTACTTTTCTTTTACTTTTTCCCAGTTTTCTCGTTAATCGAGGTTGGTGCAACACCCCACGATAATTATTTCTCTTTATCCCGCACTACTAATCCAAGACCAAGTCTTGGGATATTTTCTTTCCTTTTAGTTTACTTTTCAGATAAAATGGCCATGCAAGAAGGCTTCAGCACCACAAGACCGCCTCTCTTCAGTGGGGAGGACTTCTCCTACTGGAAGAGCAGAATGGAGGTCCACCTGAAAACTCAGGTGGACATGTGGATAATCATCCAGTTCGGACTAGGGATTTCAAAGAATGCTGAAGGAGTACCACAGACCTACACAGAGTGGGATACCGCTCTGAAACGAAAGATTGAAGTTGATGCAAAAGCGACCCAGACCCTCCAATGCGGCTTAACAAAAGAGGAACTGAACCGGGTGGGTCCATTCAACAGTGCTAAAGAGCTGTGGGGGAAACTGATCGAGCTGCACGAAGGAACTTTAGATACTCGAATCAGCAAGAGAGATCTCCTCCTGAACAAGCTGTACACGATCAAGATGACCGACAACGAAACAGCAGCTCAGCTCCACGTCCGAATTCAGGAGCTAATGAACGGACTACACACAATCGGTCACAAGGTAGAAAACCGTGACCTGATAAGGTACGCTCTTAATGCTTTCCCGAGAAACACCTTGTGGGCATCTATGGTAGATGCATACAAGGTTTCAAGGGACCTTTCAAAAATTAAACTAGATGAATTGTTTTCAGAACTTGAATTGCATGAGCAGACTAACTGCACCCTGGCCGAGAAAGGCATTGCCTTTATTGCAGGTAAAGCTGGAAAGGTATCCAAACAGAAACCTCAACCTGCACTTGAGTCTGATCCAGACTCAGACTCAGAAGACGACGAAGGAGACCGTCCTAAGCTGGTCTGACTGGCCCAGAACTACTACAAGGAATTAAAGAATCAATCCAACAGAAGAAAAGCCAGCCGAAAGAAGGAAGATCAAGCTGAATCAACTAAGAACAAATCAAGTGTGACTTGCTTCGAGTGCAATAAAAAGGGACATTTCAAATCCGAATGTCCTAACCTAAAAGAAGCCAAGAAAGCAAGAAGAAAGAAGGCACTTCACGCAATGTGGGACGAGTCCTCCTCCGAAGAAGAAGAAGAGGTCCCACAGTCGAACCTGCTCGCGCTAACCGCCTCAGAAGAAATCGAGACCGAGTCAGAATAGGAACAGGACGACGGCAGACTAACATTTTCAGACGACGGCGAAATCAAGGTAAGTGGTTTTTCTAGAAGTCAGTTAAATGAGTTAATTTCTTATCTTTCTCAAGATTTGGCGAAAGCTAAACTCCGAGTCGAATCCCTTCGACAGGAAGTAAAACTCCTGAAAGAGGGAGCTGACTCTAGATCTTTAACTGAGAAGGTTCAAGAAGGAACCTCTACTCAAGTTGAAAATCTTGAGAAAGAGAACTCCTCACTGAAAACTCAAGTTAAGGATCTTAGATCAGCTTTAGAACGATTCACTTCTGGTTCCAAGGGTCTTGACATGATTCTTGGAAAACAGAAATCGGTTCTAAATCGATCTGGACTAGGCTATAGAACCAAATCAAGACAAAGATCCTACTATGCTGTACTGAACCAGTCCAGACCTAAAGTTCAGGCATGGGTACCTAAACTGTACCTGAACAAACAAACTGGATCAAATCAGTGTTGGATCCCCAAGGACAAGATTCACATCTTGCCAAACCATTATCGTGCCTATAGTCCAGGGGGAGCAAAATTAAAAACAATATTTATTGCTAGATAAAACTCAATTCTTGTTTGCAATTTGCATGATTGATTGTTTATTTAATTTCTGCAATTTACCATGCTTAGACTTAGGAATGGTTAGTTTAAGGACTGAACCAACTTAACTGAAATTTGAATAACATAGTATTGGGTGGCGGTGAGATGATAGTACCTTAGGGAAGCCAATTCTAATAAGGTCAAGTATACTCTACTTGGTCTCTTTAGACTGGTGAAACTAGCCGAAGCTACCGATCCAAGACCCAAACTAGTTAGACCAGAATTTTTCAAAAAAAATAATTTTGAAAATGAAATTTCATTAAAAGGCTTTGTCAAGGAAAGGGTTGATGATCCAATAAGGCTACGGCCAAAGAAGGCCTAGTGCCTCGCCAAGACCTGGAAGCCAATTTTTGAAATTCAAATTCAAATTATTCTTTGTCAAATTCGAATCTAACACAAATTTTTAGTTAATTATAGATTCAAACATTAATTTTAAAATAAACTCAAATCAATTGCTTCAAAAATTAATTAGACTTTTTCAAAATAAATCATAATTTTTCAAAATAATTCTATTTACCAAAACCTGTCTCACAAAACTCATAAGGCAAACGTGATTGACAACTCTAGAATGGGTGAGATGGTAAAAATTAACTTAATTAAAATTTAGTTAATACCTACATTATTATTTAAATAACAGTAAATCTTGTAGTTTAGAACGAAATTGACCTAAACCATGGTCAAACCATGATCAAAGAAGTCAAACCATGGTCAAAATAGTCAAACTATGGTCAAAGTAGTTAAATCTCGGTCAAAGCAGTCAAACCATAGTCAAATTATTTCAAACCATGGTCAAACTAATTAAACCATGGTCAAATGATGACAAGACAACAAAGATGCCAATCCACACTCAATCCGGGCGCCCGTGACTCCTCGGGCGCCCCCCACAAGACTTTCACTTCTCTCAAGGCAAAAATCTACCTTTATACCTTAACCAGGGCGCCCCGAACCTTTCGGGCGCCCCTAGTACCGGTCAAAGGCTGCTATTCCTGTCTGACCGGGGCACCCGAGCCATTGCGGGCGCCCCCAACCAGTGTTTGTACACTATCAACAACAAAGCCCTGTCCCGGGTGCCCTAGCCAAAACGCCTATAAAAGGCCACCCGAATCTCCTCTTCTTGCCACACCAAAAACTTCCTCCTTTCTAACTTCTTTCATTCCAAGGCGACAGAGTGACCTTCTTGCTCACTCAACTTCGACAATGCCTCCACGAGTGGCCCCTCGGTATAATTCTTTAATTACCATTTTCTTATTCATTTACTTTTTCCTTAAATTCTTTCTTGTAAATGCATGCTTCTCAACTTAGAAAACGCCGAGCAAACCAAGCGAACCCCGGTACCGAACCGAGTCCCGATCCTAGGTTTCCAACTCTAGAATTGTGTAATAAGTTTGCTCGAACTACATATAAGCCTATAAAAACTAGTTATCTCAATAGATAATTCTTCACCCAATCTTGTCCTCTAGCCATGAATGTTATAAACTTTTATCAATTAGACAATCTAGTATTCTACACTCACCCAATTAACACATCTTTATGTGCAGAATTCTATAATAACATAGTTAGACAGAACTATCTCATGTTTGTCACTACTGTTCAAGGGATGCCCTTGTCAATCACTCCTTCTTTGCTAAATCGATTTCTTGGACTACGACCTTTCCAGTCCACCTTTTGTTACTATCCTCCTAGGGATCCTCCATTTGATGCTCCCTACTCTCACATTACTCTAGACACTCTCCACTCCTACTTCTATAGGGAAGCTAGGCTCCCCGTAGCTAGACGATTTCAGTCCGTTGACCTTCAGGTCCAGGACTACGCCCTGTACAGAGTTCTGGTCCGCTGCATTTTACCACTATCCACTAGGGATGTCGCGACCATGCGACCTTTTCATACCTTCCTTCTGTATGCCCTGATCCATCATCTTGACATCGACATTGGACTACACATGTTCCATACGATTTTGTATACGTCCAGTGTCACCACACAGGGGCGAGTACGCACCCCCTATTGTCACATCATCACTTCCATCCTTCATCATCACGGTCGTAACATCACTGATGGTGAAATGCCCGCGATGACCGACTTCGATGAGATAGGGTTTAAGAACTTCTCCTTAGCTGGTATAGAGGTATCGGGCACCGGGGTTCTGACGTGGAGACGACAGCGAGCCGGAGCTCAGATCGACTCCGACGAGGAGGTAGACGTTGACGTTGCAGATCTCGCAGCAGAGATGCGGGACCATATAGACCAGCCTCCTCCACTGACCGTCGACCAGCAGTTCGCACAGATGCGGACGGAGATCCATAGTCTCCGAGAGGAGGTCGAGGCTTACCACTTCGAGCAGATGGACGCTCGTAGAGCCGATCGAGAGGTGGACGATGCACGATACAGTGAGATGATGTCACTACTTAGAGCATGGCAGCCTGGCTCATCTGACCACCCTGGCCCTTCTTCATAGTTATACTATTTCAGTATTGTACTAGTAACTAAAGCTTGACTCTTGTTTGACTCTACTGGACCTCTGTTTGACCAGTTAACTTATTTGGTTTGACTAGTTATTTATCTTGAGTATCTGATCTTTATTATGCTTGGTAGAATAGGGTTACTCTACTTTTGTTTTTTTAACTGCTTTACTTATTTTAAATCAGTTTCTAAAATTTTTCCAAAAATCAACTTTTACTTAGTTTTGAAAAGTTTTTAAAAATAAATTTTTTTTCTTTCGACTTAGTTTGATTTAAAAAAAAAACTACCCCCTTCAAAACTAGGGCTTTTTCACAAATGGACTTAGCATAGGCCCTAACCCTAGAACTGCATGCACCTATAGATCTAGAAGCCAGCATCTCACAAGCACCTTAGGGTACTTTTGATTGATAACCTAGAATGGGTTGAGATGCTTAGGTCTTTGCCTTAATTCAAGATGCTTTAAGTCAGTGCATCTGCAGTAATTGGGGCACTAAATACAACTTACACAGTAATCAAGTTGAGATCAAGTTTAGAAAATCTAATTTGAACAGAACACTTAACTTGACTAACCCTAGCAAAAACTACTGTTTATAACAGTTAGTAAGTAGCTAATTGGGTTAGACAGGACCCTAAAAGAGAAAATTGAAATTGGTTTGATTTAGTTCATATCCTGTATTGGTTCAGTACAGCAAATTATGCAATTTTCTTTCTACAATTATATAATTTATCTTTTTTCAATATTGCTTTATTTTTTTTGATATATGGCAAAGGGGGAGAGATAGGAAAGGAGAGAGAAACTTTAAAATTTTGTTTTTGTAAAATTCAAAATTTTATCCTTTATTCAAAAAGTAATTAATCTATTTGTTTTGAAACTCAAGTTTTCAAAAAATTTTCTAAGTACTTAAGTGTTCAAATCTATTTGTTTTGAAACTCATGTTTTCAAAAATTTTTCTAAGTACTTAAGTGTTCAAAAAACTTCTGAAACTTAAGTTTTCAAAAATATTTTTCTAAGTACTTGAAACTTAAAGTTTTCAAAAATATTTTCCTAAGTACTTAAAACTTAAGTTTTCAAAAATTGTTTTAAGTACTCAAAACATAAAGCTCTCAAAAATTTTTCTAAGTATAAATTTTCCAAAAATTACACGACCATATTTTGAAAAATATATTTCTTTTGAAAACTGTTCTAAAGTGTTTGAAAAATTAATTCCATCCTTAGACTTAGAATTTTTTTAAACCCCACGAACTCTTTGAAAAATCTAGAGGGAGATTCCTTCCAGGGGGAGGAAACAAATTTTTAACTATTCTGATTAACTTAACTTTTTAACCGGGTTGCCATAAATCAAAAAGGGGGAGATTGTTGGTGCAGACAGCACCCAAGTCGAACCTGTGTTTTAATAATGGCAAAAGGGTTCAAAAGTTAAGATATTATGTTTATCTAACATATTCACTAAGTTTACAGGAAAAGAAGTCCTAGGTACACTGGGCACGAAGTCCTGGTCAAGGACTAGGCACGAAGCCCTGGCAAGGAGCTGGGCACCGAAGACCTGCTTGGAAGGTGGGAACAAAGTCCTGGTCGAGGACTGGGCATGAAGCCCTGGCAAGGAGCCGGGCACCGAAGACCTGCCCAGAAGGTGGGCACGAAGACCTGCTCGAAAGGTGGGCACGAAGACCTGCTCGGAAGGTGGGCACGAAGACCTGGTCAGGTGTATCGGGCAAAAGTCCAACCGGAGGAGCCGGTTGGCAAAAGGTAAACTCTCCTGAGAGGAGTAGGTGAGGACGCGTTCCCCGTCGAGGGAACAGTAGGCGTCGGCTCGACCTAGGGCTCCATTTCGGAGACCCAAAGTCAGAACCAAGACAGCTGAGGCTGTATAAAGATAACATATTATTGCTCTGTGTTATTTTGGACTAGCCCTGGATGCAGGACCGAAGGAACGAGTGTCTGCAGCTCAGAGAGCCTCAAAGGAGTGAGGCAGCAGCTGAGTAGGGCGCCCGGAGTGTCCCGGACGCCCCCAAGGTGAATACAAATGAAGTGGAGCAAATGTACGCTTCGGAAGCTAACTGGGCGGGGCGCCCCCGTGCTCCCGGGCGCCCCCATGCTCCCGGGCGCCCCGGATGGTCCGGGCGCCCCGAGATCAAGCCAACGAAGTGGATAAAAGTCAAGCCAGCGAGAAGCCAGCAGATAGAGTCAACCCGGGTGCCCCTAGCGTCCCGGGCGCCCCCCAGTCAAACCTCAGCCCGATCCCGATGGGATAACGGCTGACCGAGAGGTGCTCGGATCGGTTGACACGTGGGGGGGCGCCCCCAACGTTCCGGGCGCCCCCAGAGGCTATAAAAAGGCCCCTCGACCCCAAGGCTTGAAGACATAATTCTTCCAACGCATTCACGCTCTTCTACTCCCACACTCTGCTCCGGAAACCTCCCGACTCGAGATACAAGCGCCGACGACGTCCCTCTGCTCCGAAAATACAATATACACCGGACGTCGGTAACGAAGAGCTGCTTTTAAGTTTACTGTACTATTCTTGTAATACATTTTGTAAACTGTTTTTGCGCACATATAGAATTGCCCGCAGTAAACGGTCAACGACCATGGGCCTTGGAGTAGGAGCCGACCGCGACTCCGAACCAAGTAAAATCGTGGTGTTCGCGTGTGTTTTACTTTATTTATTTCCGCTGCTAATTCTCTTTTACGAATCCGAACGTTTTACGATATTCACCCCCCCTCTATCGTTCTTCTCGATCCAACATCTCTCTCTCTCTCTCTCTCCCTCTCGGCGCCATTTTCTTCTCCAAGGGAAGTGTTGCTCAAAGCAGCAAAGTTGCGCACGGCAACTTTGCTCACAACCCTACTTCTCCATAGAGAACAAGTTGCTCACGACAACTCGTTGGCTGCAGAAAATCTGAAGAAAATGAGTTGCTCACGGCAACTTGTTTGACTGGAGAAAGGCTAAGAAAACAAGTTGCACACGGCAACTTGTTTTGGCTGGAGAAAGCAGGGAGAAACAAGTTGCTCACGACAACTTGTTGGCTATGGAGAACTCACACCGTGGATTCACAGCAGTCTCACGGTGGAGAAGTTGCTCACGCAACTGGGTTCACGCTGTGAAGATGGTTGCACCGGCAATGAACACACAGCAGCCTCACGGTGAAGAAGATGCTCACGCAACTTAGATTCACGTCGTGGAGATGGTCGTAGATGTTCATGCTGTGGAGAGCCTAGAAGGAGATGGTTGCACCGGCGGCGCGAGCTTGAGGAAGTCATCTTCCTCTCTTGTGGTCAACGCTAGGTAGAAGACACTCCCTAGGGTTTTTGCCTAGGTAGGGAAGTGGTGGTTTCATTGGAGACTTGGTGATTCCGGTTCTCGGTAGCTCGTCGCCCACACGACGTCCAAGAGGGGAGGGACATAAGGTAGAAGGCTACGAGGTAAAGGAAGGAATAATTCTCTTCCTTGGCTGCTTTTGTTCCTTTGATTTTGCTTCGTCATTTTATGTGGCATGTTTATTTAATTGTCTTGTTTAATTATTTGTTAATTAATGGTAGATAATTAAATAATCGACCCCGATAATAAACACAAAAATCGGCGATCCACTCGTCGTCTTTTCTGCGGTCATTTGGTTAGGAGAATTACAAGGCTCAATCTTTGTGATTGACCAAGTTATAATTTGTACCGAACAATACGATGACGAGATGGTTGTTGGCAGATGGGTCTCCATTCAGATTAATTTTTTAATCCATAGACATGGAGAGGTCTTTCAAGGGCGACCAAGTATTAGCTAGGGAAACCCGCCAAGTCATACCCAACACAATCCACATCTGATTTACTTGTAGATGTTAATGTAACTTATGAGGACATAGATGATGGAGAGATGCCCAGCAGTGAGAATCTTGTTGAACTATCAGAGTCTAATTGTGAGGACATAGATGCTAATGATATTTAAATATTAACATTATTGTTCATCAAATATGTTATGCTTTCATATTGTTTTGTATTTTTATTATCCTGTTAGTTACCTTTATTATAATGTATTGTAATATATTATTTTACAGACATTTCTATGGCAGAGCAGCAGGTAGTAGTTCCCTGTGGTATCGTGTTTTACGAGTTGCCCAAGAAGTGTAAGTATTTATTATTATTAGTAATTAATGTTCATATATTATTTTTTAATATCTTATTAATATGTTTATTTTTTATACAGTTTTACTCTAGATAGCCATTGAGTTTCTAATTATATCACCAGCAAATTTAAAGAATAAGCATGCAGATCTACAACATGAAAGTATATAGATCGAGAAATGATGATATTTTATTATAACGAACTTATGGTAAGTAAAATCAATATATATTTAATTTTTATAATATATTTACTCATTACTATGCTAAATTTTTAATTTATAATTGTAGAAAAGATATATATGAGAGGAGGGCCATGAGGAGATTTTTAATGTAATATAGAATATTTATTGTGCTAAGTTTTATAAAGACTACCTCTATTATATCAGACAAAAGGTCATAAAACCGACATATATTTCTGAGGAGATATGAAGTGTATGGACAACGACCTGGGTTGAATAGAGGTGGAAAGAAAATGCCGATAAGGCTTGATCTAATAGAAACACCGAGCCAGGTGGCTTGAGTACCGGAATTGCTCGGCATACGTCTAGTTCCAAATCTATGGTTGAGTATGCTTTTGATTTGGCGAGTTTAATTTAAGTTGATACGAAGTATAATTTTTATTTATTACCATACTTGTATGATATTTACCTAATATATTTGTGTATATAGGAATAAGAGCTAGCTTGACTTCCCACCAGTATGGAGGTCTTTGTGAAGACCCACAAAAAAAAGATGACACATTCATTGATTCTCGTTCTGTGGCCATCCACGTAAGATTATTTAGTTTTTATTTTGCTTACCTTTAGTACTTGTCATCGAATTAATTATTAATTATGTTATATTTTACAATACAGACGAAATCACTAAGAGAGTTGCTCAGATATCTCAGCCTGTAGTAGAGGGGGGAGAGTCACAATCTCTATCCACTAACGCACTTAATGACATATATTATGATGTTGTGAGTGGACAGACAAAGAACTCCACCTTCTATGACTTTGGCTGTCAGGCCAAAGTTGCATTTGATGATCGCTTGAGGACTTCGAGGGGTCGTATCAGTTATCGTTCATCTTATTCTAGTAAGATGCACAGGATATTAGAAGAAAATCAAGATCTATGCATTCAAGTTCAATCTTTGCGAGGAGAGATGGCCGAATGGATGACCGTTGAGTAGGATAGGAGGGTCGCTGATTAAGCGATGAGGGTCGTTGATAATGCGAGGAGAGATAAGGCGCACCAGAGGCTTGTGACAGAAAATAGAGAATTCATGAGTCATATGAGATCGATCCTAACTTCTTTTCCTCGTCCACCATCATAGGAGACTCAAGGGCCCTCTAACCTAGTTGATTAACTTTTTTTTAAGGTATGTTCAATTATATATTAATTTTTTTATTTATCAATAATATATCACTGGATGTTTGTTTTTTATTTATCATGTATTAAACCTTGTAAAATATATTTATTTTGTTTATATATACTAATATGTTGATTTGGTTTTTGTTTCAGGACTCCTATGTGATATTTTGTTTATTTCCAATATTATCTAATATTTTATTAAGGTATTTTTTTATTATAGTTAAAATTAGTTATACAATACATATAAAATATATAATTATATATTATTCTTATCATAATATATCATATTTTAACTTGTTGCAGGTTTTTTGTATTAATTTTATTATGGACGGATAGTGTTAGGCTTCTATTTTGATTTGTAAATTTTTTTTATATGGTTAAATTCATATTTAGATACTTTAGTACTTTTGTTTTAATTTAGATACTTTAGTTTATGTATTTAGATATTTAGATACTTTAGTTTGTATTTAGATACTCTAGTTTATTTTTTCTCTAAATTATTATTTGAGTTTATCAGTTTATGTGTATTTTGATATATGTGTGGATGTTTGGTTGACTATGTTTGGATGTGTTTGGATATTTTTGAATATGTTTGGATATTTTTGGATGTGAGTAGATATGTTCAGATGTGTTTGTATGTTGTGATCGTGTGTGTGTGTTTTGTACATATAGTAATCCTAAATATAAATAAAATCATACAATTTTTTTTAAAATTTCGATAGATTTCCGACGGAAATGTGTTTTTGTTGGAAAATATTGAAATAGATTTTCCGATGGAATCAGCTGTTTCCATTGGAGATTTTCTGATGGAAACAACTATTTTCGTCGGAAATTCTTCGACGGAAAATGTTATTTCTATCGGCGACAATGTCCGACGGAATTGTATTTCCGTTGGAATATTTTTCTAACGGACCAATATTCTGTCGGTAAATATACTGATAGTATGAAATTTCTGTCGATAAAATGTTACCAACGGATTTTTGTAGTGCAAGTTAATTGAAGTCTAGATAGATTGTCGTTAGACCTCCACAATGATAAATTAAAATCAACAAATTAGACAAATCTGATTAGAGAAGTTGGCTCATCTTATTCAGGATATGAAGTAGAACCCCATTGAATGGGAAGTAATTGGGCAATATTTTCCTGATAGAATTCATGATAGACGCCCGTTCTAAGTATGTAACCAATTAGATAACTATTTCAAATATTATTTCAGTTCACCATTTTAGTAATTATAATTAAGAATTCAATTCTCCCTCATCTAATACAATGTTTGATAGCACTATACTAAACACTCATTGGTTAAATCAACTACAATGATTATTATTATTATTATTATTATTATTTGCTTAGTGTTGATGATCACAAGAGACCAAGTAAATTCTCCGTATTATGAAAATGTCCAAAAGTAAATCACATGAGTGACATAACATAAACTCTAAACATATTTAAACACACCACTACACCAGGCAACCCAACTAATGAAAAAAAAAAAAATAGTCCGTCCAGAAATGCACCAAATCTTATCTACCATATTGCATGTGTAGCTGCAATAGGCTGTCTAGGTCAAGATATTTAGAAATGAGAATGTTTCCCTATGTTGTTAAGGCCTAAGAGCTAGACAAAAGTAAATATCACAATTTTCGGGTCAACAAATGAAATCATAGTTGTGTCGAACACAAGAAAAGAATTTGAGGCAACAATCCAGTTCAACAAAAGTCTTAAAACACAAACTTAGAACCGAATACAACTACTTGTATAAGTTGATATACACAGTGGTAAAATAAGAGGTGAAAAAGGCAAAAGCAAGCTAATTCATTCATGATGTTAATGGTGGGAAAATTACAAAAAGGTGTATCAACTTTCCTCAAAGATTTACAAGTGAGAATTTAATGTAGCAATTCAAACAACCTCCGTTGAGAAAGAAACTCTAACACATGCAGCACCAGATCAAAAAAGATACTCGACCTTCCGGCTATACATCTGAGCCGATCCTTGGAGCGCAGCTGGACGCAAATACCCACATTTCAGTAAATAGCATATCATCGTAAAACAATTAACGTGTTATTAAAATTAAATAAGGTATAACAAAATGACACCTTCGGCAAAGTTCCACCGAACCGAAATATTGAATAAATTCATTTATAAATTATATATTTTCTAATTAGATCTAAAATTTAATCATAAATGATAGTAGTATTGGATTTCAATTTATTCGATTTAATTTATAAATTATATATTTTCTAATTAGATCTAAAATTTAATCATAAATGATAGTAGTATTGGATTTCAATTTATTCGATTTAATCTAATAAGGATTTAAAAATTGAATCCACACTAATTAAACGATATGATTATTTTTTTAAAGAAATAAAAGTTTAAAATAATGAATTTTTAAATTTTATCAATTTATTCAATTTAATTAATAAACTTTTATTCACCTCTACTTATATGTAACTGACACGCAACAATGCGGTTCCCCATGATAATATCCTATCCCACAATCACGTGTTTGTTGAAAGAGGGAAAATTGACATACTAATCTTCGGTTAGTCCCTCTTTTCTGACATTACTTGTTGCTTATAGGGAAATCTTTTGAAATTTCTCGCCCTTGATGATAAATATATATTCCTAAATCCAGAATTACATGCTTCTCCTCTCCATTCTGCCGACCAGATATGACTTTTCGTAGCTTACAATTTTGTTATCCACAGCGCGCATTGTATGCTGCATAACTGCAAACTGTTAAAAATAATAAAACATCAACAGCACGCAACACGTGCTGCGGTTAAGAACAATCACAGCGAATTTTGTGCGCTGTGATTAATAATATTCATAGACTACATTGCGTGCTGCGATTAATATTATTGCAATCATTCAAATACAACATATAAATATCATACACAAATTATACCACATACATAATACCACACACAAATATAATAATATATAACCAAAGCTCAAACAACTAATTATATTATGACATTTAACCATAAATATCACACTTAAGTAAACCATCCAAAGTACTAGCAAAAATTCACTTAGTAACATAATTTCTTGTCTACAAAAAAGTATATTCTCCTCAAGTAGACTATATATCAGTCATACAAAATAATAAACTTAGATAACCAAGCAACTGTACTTCCTATTGCATCCTCAAGAAAAAGGATTTCATCATTTGGTCGAATTAGGTCCACCTTCTCCACAAAAACTCTATCAACCCAAACTTTCCAACAAGAACCACCAAGAAGAACATTATGCACTTTTGTTTTTGGATTTATAGAAGCAATTCGACTTTCTGCAACAACTCCATCAACAAACCAATGAAGTAGCTTACACTTAGTATTCTCGCTAATATCTCCATGACTCATATCCTTCATTTTTGACTGCATAACAATACACAGTTATTAATTTATCATACCTATTTTTATAACAAAAATTTAATTTAAAAGACACAATCAAAATAATTACCTGAGCTACAGTTAGAGGTTGGTTAACATTACCATTTTTTTTCCCATGACTATCGCCGCCAACATCATTTCCAATTCCGCTACCAATGCCAGCACTAGCGACCTAATTTTATAAACAAATTAGTCCAAATAAAACCATAATAAGATATTACTAACAAGAATATAAATGCTTATATAAAACAATCATAACCACTATTTCATATTTTTTCTTATGTTGTTATTTACTAACTTGTTCTTGCTCATTGTGTTGCCTCATATTTTGAAAAAACAGGAGCCTGATTTCTTTCATTTCTTGTTGAAGGTTATTTACCATACTTTCAAGTCGTTTAACAGTTCCATTTTGTTGTATAGAAGCTCCAACTTTCGATGGTATAACTCCAAAGCCCATTCCGCGTACTCTACCTCGAGGTTCCTTGCCAAACACAATACTAATTGCATCATCAGAAATATTAGTTGTGTTGTGAGATTTAGGTGGACACTCTTCTATTGCTTTCTGCAAAAAACAAGACAACTTTTTTGATAAAATAAGAAATTTGATTTGTCTTTTTTTTCTTGCAAATTCTAAAAATAACAAATAAATCATTTTATTACCATTTTCTCTCCAACAGCTTGACTACTAGGTTCTCCATTTTTTTTCTTGTGACCTTCAATCCAAACTTTTGATCTTGTAATTGGTATATTTGTCGGACTTGTTTTTTCCTCAAGTATAAGACATATAAAAATTGTTAGCATAAATATAGTTGTTACTAATTAAGTGTATTTGTAAACTTTTTAATAAAATTTAATCAATAATTAAATTGAGCAACCAACTTTTTAATTAAGTGTATAGCATAAACATAGGTCATCCGCACATATTAGACAACCAACATTCCCTTTTGTGGCACATCCAGCTAGATTTCGATAAGCTAAGAAATCATTAATCGTCCACATCAAAATAGCCTTCAATTAATTGAACATTGATTTGGTGAATGCATCATAAGCCTCTACACTTGTGTCCCATAACTCTTTCAAATCCTCCACAAGGGGTTCCAAGTATACATCTATATCATTTCTTGGTTGTTTTGGGCCTGGAATCAGTAATGTCAGCATAAGATTTTCCTTCGCCATGCACATTAATGGAGAAAGATTGTAATTTACCAAAATAACCGGCCAACAACTATATCTGGAACTAAGGTCACCAAAAGGGTTGAATCCATCTGTAGCAAGACCAAGACGGGGATTTCTAGGATCTGATGCAAAAGCTGGCCACTTATGATTTATTGTATCCCAAGCAACTGAATCAACTGGATGACACATCATATGATCTTTGTTGGATCGATCCGGTTGCTAGAGGGGGTGAATAGCACTTTTCGAATCGTTCTTCCTACATGGTTAGTTGCGCAAGTGGAAATACAAAATAAAACTAAAACTAACAGAAAAGAACACTCACGATTTACGTGGTTCGGAGATAAACTCCTACTCCACGGCTGCCCGTAAGGTGGGCAATCCCTAATCCATCGGTAGATGATTCCCCAGAGCACCTCCAGCTAGATCGCGTAACTCCTTGTGGGTGGAGAAACCTCTCCACAAACTCTGGACACTACCTGAGATCACCAGGCTACTAACTCACTTTAACCAAGTAAGTTTCGCCAAGAGAAAGTAGCATGAAACAAGCTCCTTTAAATAGAGCTCGAGTCTTGAAACAGCCGCTATCAGTCGACTGCCCCTGGGGCAGTCGACTGGTCGCACCTAGATTTGACCGTTACAGTACAACGTTCGAATCCAGCAGCTGTTCCAGTCGACACCAGTCGACTGCCCCCAAAGCAGTTGACTGGTCCCTTAACTAAGTCTAGGGTTACACTCCCCGAGTACATTTCACTCCGCACTCGAACCCTCTCAGCTTAGTTCCCGAGTACAACGGCTCACACTAGGACCCTCATAACCTGGTCGACTCTTCACCAGCAGCCTCGACTGTTGCCTTCACGCCCTCTTCATCTTCGGCCCTCGTCCCTGGGATGCGCACGCAAGCCTCCAGCTTGCCTTAATGTCATCCTTCACATACGCCTCGAAGTCCGCATCCCTCGGCTCATCGTCCCTGCTATCCACGGTCCCTCGGATGCGCACGCAAGCCTCCAGTTTGCCTCCATGTCATCCTTCACCTGAAGACATCAACCAAGTTCATGTGTACCTGTACACCTACACACTCATGTACACATATTAGTTTAACAACAAATTTTAACTTAACCATATTGGCCACACACATCAAAACTCCATGATCCTTCAAATCATTTTAGGGCCGATTGCCCCAATAATCTTCCCCTTTTTGATGTGTGGCAATATGTTAAGTTAGGTAAACATAACAATAATAGCAATAACAATAGCAATAACAATTGAAAACCAAAGCATAACAAACAAGAGGCAACCTCCCCCTTAACCTATGCTTTCTCCCAATTTTCAATTCTCATTGCCAACACCAAGTTAAGTTCTACCCAACTTAACTTCACAAGCACGCCACCACGTTGAGTTATTCCCAACTCAACATCACTCAACACCAATTAAGTTCTCCCAACTTAACACTTAACACACACGTTTCATAAACCAACCACAGTTAAGTTCCAAACCAAACCTAACTTAACACCCAAGTTCTCCCCCTTTGACACCATCAAAAAAATTGCCCCAAGCAATCCTAACCCCGGTGCCAAATAGAACTCACCAGATTTCTGAAAACCCCCTCAGAAATCACCAAATCGCATTCTGACCTAAACACCAGTCGACTGCCCCTGGGGTAGTCGACTGATACGCCAGTTTCTGATTTTCCAGCCGAATTTCAGAAATGCGTAAAAAATTTCAAAAAATCCAAAAAAATGTGAAATTTTGCAAGCACGTTTGTTAGGATATACTCTATCCTAGAAAAATATGGGTTCATGAAAAACAACAAACGTGCTTGACTTTTGGTAGAAATCTCAAATTTCTCAAAATGTTGGCACTTTGTATCAACTTTCAAAATCATTCTGTTGGTGCCCCAGTTGGTTTTGATGTGATCAACCAAGTTAGGTTAGCTCCTGTTGGTTTTAATCCATCTGTTAAGTGTGCAGGAGCTTAGGTACGGAGGAAGTCGAGTGTAAGACGTAGCGGACGAGAAAGATTGTGCGGGGAAGTGAGCCGACGGGCTTGGTACAATCCGAGGGACGCGGAAGCTGCGGAAGAGTACACCGGTGGAGCGAGAAGGACGTGCGCGGTGTCCGAGGGACGAGAAGCCGGGAGGAAGGACGCTCGAGGGACGAAAGGTCGGAGTCGGGTTCGGGTGAGCCTAACTCCGGTTGGCCAGAAATCACCCAGAAGACGAAGAATCAAAAAGACTAGTCCAAGCGCCCAAAAGAAAAGAGAAAATTAATTGGTGCCACGAAGGATCGAACTCGAGACCTCAACAACAAACACTAACCCACTTACCATTTGGACTAAAGGGCGATGACAATAAAATGTGGCCAATATTGCTACTTAGAGATTACAACAGCGACATGGAGATTCCAACAACCATCTCGAGGAAAGATAAAGTTTTAATTAAAACAATTAAAACTTAAAGGATAATGTTACATTATCCTTTAATCAAATCCAATGGATGCAATTTAATCCCATCCAAGATCAACCATCCAGATTACATCCATGGATCAACGGCCAAGAGAAAAGTGATCAACAATCAATAATCCAGATTTATTCTCTTAGGCTATAAATAGACTTAGAGGTTTTACTTTAGAATTGAATTAATTCATTGAGTTGTAAACTCTCTTTCTCTCTAAGCTTTCTTTGTGCTACAACTGTAAAGACTTCTCCGCCTTAAGGAGTTTCTGTTTGAGCATCAACTGCCTTGGAAGCAACGACTCTGTTGCAACCAAGTTTATTTCTTTTTAAAGACGAGTGTTAGTGCTTATTTTTCATAAACCGTCTATTCACCCCCCTCTAGTCGGTCGACCCGATCCTACAAGTGGTATCAGAGTGGGTTCGCTTTTGAAGGACTAATCGCCTGAGAAAGCAACAAGACGATGGCCGGCGCGCACATTCATCCACCTAAATTCGAAGGGGATTTCACCGTCTGGAAGAAAAAAATGGAGGTATTTTTTTGTACAGATTTTGATATTCTTTTATCAATAAAATATGGTTTTGCAGTTCCTAAAGATGCGAACGGGGATGAAAATGAAGAAAGTTTGTGGAATAAGAAGGAGCAGTCGGAATCTGTTGCCAATGGTAAGGCCGAGTTCCACCTCCTAACAGTCTTGCCTACTCAAGAGGTAAACCGGATCGGCAACTACCACTCCGCAAAAGAATTATGGGAGAAGTTCCTAGAACTTCATGAGGGTACCTCTGAAGCCAAATCAGCAAGAAAGGATCTCCTCCGGAACCAGCTGATAAACCTGCAAATGAAGGAAGGAGAAACGGTGGCTGAACTTCATGCCAAAATAAAGGAGCTAATCTCCGGACTCACCCAACTCGGCGAATCTGTAAGTAATCGCGACTCCATTCGATACGCCCTCAACGCCTTCCCAAGGACCCAGGAGTGGAGCTCAATCGTCGATGCTTATTACATATCCAAAGATTTAGAGGTAAGTACATTAGATGAAATGTTTTCCATTTTCGAATTACACGAATCTCGGTGGACAGGATCTAGAAAGACGAAGAATCTGGCCCTAAACACAAGGAGAACGGAGAAGGAGTCAGAATCCTTGGCGGACGACGAGACAACGCAAATAGTAAGTTCGTTTAAAAGTTTTTTTAAAGCTAATAACTTTTCGAGAATGCAGAAGAAAAGGCGGTCTCCGAAGAAACGAACTGTCCGATGCTACAACTGTAACGAGGAGGGACACCTAAAAGATCAGTGTCCCAAAATCAAAAACCAGCCAAAGAAAAAGAAGGCATTGAAGGCCACCTGGGACGAGACCTCGTCGGACGAATCAGAAGTTCAAGAGTACGTGGGACTTGCGCTGATGGCAAGTCATCAAGAGGGGAGCAGTGTTGAAGGGGGAGCGACATCAGAAAGTGACAACGAAGAAGGAACCTCGCTTTTCGAAAGCGATCCGGTAAGTGAGGTTTGTTTTCTTCCTCATGATCAATTGTATGCTGGTGTTAAAGCCTTGCTCAAATCTAATTGCAGATTAGAAAAAGAAAATTCTAAATTAAAAAATGAAAATATTGATCTGAAAAATTTAGTTGAGAAATTAGATTGTGATATTGTCTGTTTGCGACACAAGAAAAATAGTTATCCTGAAAAGTTGAATTGGTATTTTAAAAACCATAAAGGCCAACTTAAAAAGGTGCCAAAGAATTACATTCCATCCAAATTTTTAGTTAATCCTGTCGATAGAAATCTATTTTGGATACCAAAATCAATTTTGAATTAGTTTTCTATTACTGCATAATTTTTCTTGCAAAATTAGAAATAGATTAACACATTTTATGATTAAGTTTCTTTTGAAAAATAAAATTTTAACTTTAAAAATAAAAAATTAATTTATTCTGCAAGAACCGATTTTTTTGAGATCTACACATAGTCAATTAAACTTGGTAAATTTTTTTAAAAATTTTTTATGAGATTTTTGAATTTTTTATTCTGCCACTATATGATTTATTTTTTTGAATATACAAAATAGATTTTAATTTGGAAATTTTTGTAAAAAGCAATAATTTTATCTTCCACCTGTACAAAAATTTTTAAATTTTCCAATGGACGAATTAATTTCTATAAATTTTTAATTGAAATTCATATTTTTTAATTTTAAAAAATATTTGAAAATTTTTTATTCAAATTTTTAAAATTTTCCAATGGACGAATTAATTTCTATAAATTTTTAATTGAAATTCATATTTTTTAATTTTAAAAAATATTTGAAAATTTTTTATTCAAAAATTAAATTTCGGTGATATGCACTTAATCTATTCATAGCTCAAAATAAAATGTTTCATATTTTTCTAAGTTCTAATCATATTTTTTCCTTTCCCTATTTTTTGTGCCCCATTTTTGCTGTGATCAAAGGGGGAGAGTAGCTTAAGTTTAGGGGGAGGTTGTGGTTATTAATTGCAAAATTTTTTATGCTTAATTCTGTTACAATACTATTATTGTTTGTTGTTTATCCCTAACTAAACTTGGGTTGATACACATCAAAAAGGGGGAGATTGTTGGTGCCCCAGTTGGTTTTGATGTGATCAACCAAGTTAGGTTAGGTCCTGTTGGTTTTAATCCATCTGTTAAGTGTGCAGGAGCTTAGGTACGGAGGAAGTCGAGTGTAAGACGTAGCGAACGAGAAGGATTGTGCGGGGAAGTGAGCCGACGGGCTTGGTACAATCCGAGGGACGCGGAAGCTGCGGAAGAGTACACCGGTGGAGCGAGAAGGACGTGCGCGGTGTCCGAGGGACGAGAAGCCGGGAGGAAGGACGCTCGAGGGACGAAAGGTCGGAGTCGGGTTCGGGTGAGCCTAACTCCGGTTGGCCAGAAATCACCCAGAAGACGAAGAATCAAAAAGACTAGTCTAAGCGCCCAAAAGAAAAGAGAAAATTAATTGGTGCCACGAAGGATCGAACTCGAGACCTCAACAACAAACACTAACCCACTTACCATTTGGACTAAAGGGCGATGACAATAAAATGTTGCCAATATTGCTACTTAGAGATTACAACAGCGACATGGAGATTCCAACAACCATCTCGAGGAAAGATAAAGTTTTAATTAAAATAATCAAAACTTAAAGGATAATGTTACATTATCCTTTAATCAAATCCAATGGATGCAATTTAATCCCATCCAAGATCAACCATCCAGATTACATCCATGGATCAACGGCCAAGAGAAAAGTGATCAACAATCAACAATCCAGATTTATTCTCTTAGGCTATAAATAGACTTAGAGGTTTTACTTTAGAATTGAATTAATTCATTGAGTTGTAAACTCTCTTTCTCTCTAAGCTTTCTTTGTGCTACAACTGTAAAGGCTTCTCCGCCTTAAGGAGTTTCTGTTTGAGCATCAACTGCCTTGGAAGCAACGACTCTGTTGCAACTAAGTTTATTTCTTTTTAAAGACGAGTGTTAGTGCTTATTTTTCATAAACCGTCTATTCACCCCCCTCTAGTCGGTCGACCCGATCCTACACATTCATGATTCCTTACTTTTCCAATTCTTACCATGACCATTTGACATATAGAATTGCTCTCAATGCTTCCCTTTTTCATAAGTTTTCGTAATAAGATATAAACTTCCCCCTCTTTATCTCTTGACCTTCCTTAACTTTCATGATTATATATATATATATATATATATATATATATATCCTTAACAAGTTTCTTTAAATCCAATGATATCAATCAACATTAAAAACTTATCCCATAACCTTAACCTTAAATCATATAGCAAAACATTATACAAAGCATAGGAAGGCAAACAAGAAATTTAAGCCAAAACCATATCCTATCATTTAATAGTAACCAATAAAAACAAAGGCACATCATGACATAAAAATTCATAATATATCACAAAGCATAAATAAAATAGTTCATACATGATTCCAAAATCAAAAGTAGGAAAGTAGCACAAACATATCACAAGGGTCGTAGCCCCGAAGTAGCTGAATAGTACAGTGCCAAAATAAGTGTTTGAGAGATACATGTAATAAATAAAACGCTCTCAACACAAAGCTCATCAGAGAAAACCACGTCTATATCATATCATCGTCATCTGGAGGAGGAGGAGGTGGGGCCTGATAAGTCAGATGTAGCTGCCGGAGCATCTCGTACATCTCGTCCTGTCGGCTCCGAAACCCCTGAAACTCCCCCTACATGGTCTCCTGGAAGCCTAGCTGTTGCTGCTGATAAGTCTGGAGGTCCTCCCGGATGCTGTGAACATCAGCTCGGAGTTGGGAGAACTCCTCGCGTGTAACCCCCGCAGCAAGCTCCTCATCCGAGCTGGAGGCCTCCGGACACTGCCTCTATACAAACTCCCCCTGCCGACACTCGATACCTGCCCAGGACAGTTGGCGTGTGCCAATCTGGTCGTAGTCCTTGGACAAGTGCTGGACCTAACCGCTAGTCGCACGGATACCAAACCATAACTGAAAGAACTCGGTTAGGACGTGGCAGAAAGACATGTAGATTTTCCCATTGACACTTTGGGAAAAATGACAGATGGAGGTGAACACATGTAGGGAGACGTCAATATCTAATCTCCTCTCTAGGGCGTACATCATCACCAGATGAGGCAGTCGGATCCTAGCCCTTCCCTTGGTGACAATGGGTAGAAGACACTCTAAAACAATCTTATATAACACATGACTCAATGGGCTCATAGGTTTAGCATCAAAGATGCACTCTGACTCATGTCGATGCCTCCTAAAATAGTGCATATGAATTTGATCTATGGTGACATCAGGAAACGTAAATGGCTCAACAACAGTAGGAAAATAAGTGTTCACATTATTGGACGCCCTACACTCCAAAAATCTAGCTAAAACCATGGCTAAGAAAGGAATGGAAACTCCGGCTACCCTGGACTCATAAAGGTTATTTTCAGAATCAACGCAAGTTAAGTTTGCATAAAACTCCTTACACAGGTCAATGTTAATGTCATGTTGGCAATAAACTAGTTGTTCTATCCCAAAGTGTGTAATCATCTCGGCTATTTGTGGGGATTTTTCTTGGAAGAAGGCTCTATTCAAATATCGACAACTCATTGTCACAAATTCATTCTCCTCAAGCCTTTTCTTACATTCTAAGGACCTAAACCTAGACTCTCCTGGGGCTTTTCGACCTTGGTGGGATGAACCCTCACCTCTTGGCCTTTTAGAGGCAACCCTAATATGCAATATACACATGCATGCATACCAAACACCACCCCCCCCACCCCCCAAGGAAAGAAGACAAAGAAAACATGCACAAATTGTCATATTAGTTCCAAAACATAGTTTAAATGAAAAACTTAACCGGAAACAGTGATACCTTTTTGCTAATCGCTTCATGATGGTAATGAGGAGAGATCGGCTTGAAAAGATGAGTTTTCACTAACCCTAGGAGTAGATCCGAGGTAGAGGAAGGCTTAGGGAAGGATTTTAGGGCTTGGGAGAGCTTTAGAGCGAGAGAGGAATCGGGAAGAGGAGGAAATCGCCGGGGGTGTCACGCCAAAACCCTAGGTTTTGGCTGCCCCCGCGCGGTCTGAGCCTTATAAAATCCCGCATACCAGTCGACTGCCAGGAGGGCAGTCGACTGAGAAAGTTCATAGAACGTTTCTCACTCTAGGGCCAGTCGACTGCCCCTGGGGCAGTCGACTAGTAAAACACTCAGAACCTTTCTCACTCTAGACCAGTCGACTGCCATAAGGGTAGTCGACTGATACTGAACATTCAGTTTTCCAGTCCTAAATTCAGAAATAACTAACTAATTTCATAAACCTCCAAAAAATCTGAAATTTTATGGGGAGATTTGTGGATCCTATGTCTACTTGGAAAAAAATATGATTTCAATCAAAACTATTCCGAATCCCAAGATTGATACAAACTTCAAAGCTATCCAAATTTGATCATTTAAACTCAACTAAAAGTTCTAACTTGAACCTCTTCTTGATGCTTCTCCCCATACTTATTCATAATACACTAATAGCATCAAGTTATATGGTAATTACACATAAAACCAATTTTTCTCAATTATAATCTCATTTTCACCTTTTTCTCATAACTCTTCCTTTTAATGTGTCAATTCTCTAGGATTAAGGCTAACCTTAGCCTTTTAAACCTTTTTGGCACATTCCATAGACTATCTAATCTACTAGGAGAAAACCTCCTGAGATCCATTGACCATGGATTCCATTTTGGCTCCTAGGGCTCTCCCTTGGACTTCTAGCTCTAGTTACCTCCCTAGGTAACTCATTTACATATGCAAGACCACACCAGTGCTCCTCCGGTATTTCTTGACCTTCCACTAATACTCTCTTAACTCTATAGACCTTTTTCTTGGTCACATCCTTTTCCTTTCCTTTAAATGGCTTTTCTTGGCCATTTTTTATCTTTTCTCTACCATAAACATAAGGCATCCTTGAATATGGCACTTTACTAACATTTGCCTTCCTAGGGTGGTATCCTAGACCTGACCTACCATTTCTATGGTTTTTGATCCTTTGGTATCACATTCAATCTCTTGGACCCTCTAATGACTCTATCTAGGTTTTTCTCTAATTTATCATGTTTTGCTCTCAAAACTTGATTTTCCTTTTCTAACTTCCTAACCTTAGAATCATCATGCCTATTTTGTTCATTTTTAAATCTACCCATTTTCCTAAACATATGTCTCCCTTTCTTAGGGTTGATGCCTTGATCCTTAGTTCTAGAAATCCTAGTTTTATCACACATCATAGATTTTTGAACATTTTGGCACGCAATAGTGTTCTTCGTTCTATCATGATACTTAAAGCCAAAATTACATCTAGGCAAGCAATTATTAACATTTCTAGCATTCATGGAATCATTTGAAGCATAAGTAAAGTTAGGGATTACCACTCTTACCCTTGGGGCTCCCCCTTGATGTGTGCTCCTTTTCTTTCTTTCTTCTTTCTCCCATCTTCTAAGGTGCTCCATCTTCTTGAGCTCTTTACTTCTTGGACACTTTGTATGGTAGTGTCCTAGCTCCCCGCACGTATAGCACCTAATGTGCTTCTTTTTTTTCTTTCCCTACAACCCATATTAGAATTTAAATGAATGGATTTGGGCTTAGGAATTAGCTCCTTTTTACTTAGTGGGCACTTATCCTTGTAGTGCCCCTTTTTGTTGCAACCAAAGCATATGATATGCTCTTTTGATTTTGCTTTGGCGGAGGTTGGAGCTTCTTCTTCCTCTTGTGTGGATGAGAGTCTCTCCTCCCCCTCAACTCTTGAAATTGAGACTTCTTCTTCTTCTTCGGATGAGGTGGATGCTTTTTCACTTAATTCTTCCACTTCACTTGATAATGTTGATAATTCTTTTTCCCTTTGGTCTTCTTGGACCATGGAGCTTACTTCATTGGACTTTTCAACCATTTGAGCTTTTGTAGGGTTCTTATGACATTCTTCTAGCTTGTTCCACAACTCATACGCACTTTTATATTCCCCTACATTACTCAAAACATTATTAGACAAAATATTTACTAAAATACCAATTACCTTTCCATTTGTCTTTCTTGTTGCTCCTTAGTCCAATATCTTGGTCGGAGCTTCTTTCCGTGCTTGTCTCTCGGAATTTCAAATGGTTGTTAGTAATATGAGAGAAGTGTCCTAAGGCAATCGCCTTATGATTGTAATCATTTACTTTAATAAATGAATATTCACTATTTGAGTATACATGTTCATGTATTTGATTGAGATCTTAAACTCATTTACTGAATGCCCGCAATACAATTCACAGCATGAGAGAATTTGTGATAAATTCACAACTAGTGATTATCTCTACATGTGCAATTGTGAAGTATTGAAATTGTCCCTAGTCGATGAATTAATAAATACGGACACTATCAATTCTGTTGAGACTAGCATGGGTTATTCTCTAATCAGCTGATTCTCACTGGCTGGTGACATTGGGATGTCCGGAGATAAACATGGATGCTAGTTAAGGGAACTAGTTCATTGGAGTGACTGGTTGTAAAACTTCATATAGGAATCTACATGTAGATATGTCAATGAAGTTCTTACTGCAGCTTAAGTGCGATGTTCCTTTGACTTGCGGTATTCAAGTCATCTTGGTCACGGAGACTTATACTTTGACATCTTAAGCAAGCATCTCTAAGGAGGTGTGGACCCAGGATGGTTAGGTATAAGTCGAAGTGCCCGAAGATGTTTGAACAGCCTACAAAGGATTCACCACTCCTTGTGAGGAGATGTATACCCAAGGCCTATCGTCGGATTGTTACTCGAAGCCTCTGGCCAGAGCATAACGTGTTCCGAGTATGAATCTCTAGGAAACATGAGAGTAATTAGAATCCGTTGGACGAGAAAGACATTACTTGGGCTAGGTGTGACATAGTCAGCCTAGTGGGGACTGACACACATAGACCGTGTCCTGAACCAAGTGGGTATAAGATGGTGAAGGGAATGAGGCACGAGTCATTATAGCTGCTGAAGGGTTTCAGAATTCTTTCTGAGGTCAACCGTTGATCTTTCGATTAATTGGGGGTCATGATGTACTACTAGGTGTCACTCATGATCGTTCTATAATTGGTTAATTATAGACGGCCAACATAAATCGAAAGCCTATTTAGTCACACGCACAACGAGTAATCCGAGGGATTTAAAACGAGTTGAAAATTGGATTTTCCGATCAAGAGAAATAAGTCGAATCTGAATTTATCAGAGGCGCATCGGAAGCTTAAAATGGCTAAGTCTTTTGAAGGCTTATTGGGCGAATTAAATGAGTTTAATTCGCGAGGAGGCGGCTCGGTTTGGCCGGCCAAAGAGGGTCCCCACCCTCTTTGGTTTGGCCGGCCACAACAAAGGAGAGAAACCAATTTATTTGGTTTAAATTATAAAATAAATCAAGCTCGATTTGTTTTATAAAATTATGGATAAATAAATTTATATAAAGAAATTTATATAAAGAAATTTATATAAATAAATTTATTTTCATGGAGATTAAAATAAACTTTAAATGGTTTATTTTATTTTATAAAATCAATTGTGAATTGATTTTTCCATGATAAGAAAAATTTATATAGTAAATTTCTTGTAAAAATTTATTCCATAATAAATTGGGAGATGTGTTTGTTTTATTATAAATTTAGTTATAATAAAACTTGGCATAACAGAATAATTCATAAGAAAATTTATAAGATAAATTTCTTATGTAAATTTATTCCGTTAAAAGGGAGACTTGGCAATGGAGAGGCTACTATAGAAAGGAACCAAGGCAAGGCTTGAATTCCAATCAAGAGATTAAGAAGCTCTCTCTCTCTCCCTTATTCTCTCCCTCTCTCTCTCTAGGGCCGGCGCCCCTTTCTCTCTCTAGGGCCGGCACACCGCCTAGGGTTCCTGTGAGCCTCCTCCACCAAGAAGGTGCCAAAGAAGAAGAAGAAGCGGGTCGCGACTTCCTCCTTCCTTTCCCCGGAATCTTGATTCTGTTACTTGGTGGTTAGTTTCCATATCTCTCTCTTGATATTCTAGTTGTGCCTTTGGAGAATCTAGTAGTTCTCGTCGGCACAAAACTCGTGGCTTTGCGAAGTCATCCCGAAGAGAACTCGGCGTGGATGCGAATAGAGGCGAAGCTTCCAAGGGATGCTACGGTTGGATCTCGTCCCTTTCTTCGAGTTACGCGAGGTACAAAGTAAATTAGTTCACTTTTCTGTAAAATTTTAATTTATGATCATGTCCACATATCATAAGGTTGCATGCTAGATACGTGGTTAAAATAATTTGAGAAATTATTTATGCTAATTCTTCCGCTGCACGTAATTAAATCTTTAAATTACGAACCCGTATCCATGTCAATATGCACCCGGTCCCAACAGTTCTTGTTGCTCCTTAGTCCAATATCTTGGTCGGAGCTTCTTTCCATGCTTGTCTCTCAGAATTTCAAATGGTTCTTCTATTGTCATTGCACACTCCCACTCTATTCCGAGCCAATTCTTCATCTTTGCTCTCCAATATGCAAAATCCTCATGGTCATAGGATGGTGGTGAGTTGATATCATCCCCTAGTTTATCTTCCATCATTTTCCCTCTAGCTTTGCTTTGCTCCCTTGGCGGTTATTCCAATCAAGAGCGGTCCTAGCTCTGATACCACTTGTTGGATCGATCCGATTGCTAGAGGGGGGTGAATATCACTTTTCGAATCGTTCTTCCTATACGGTTAGTTGCGCAAGCGAAAATACAAAATAAAACTAAAACTAACAGCAAAGAACACTCACGATTTACGTGGTTCGGAGATAAACTCCTACTCCACGACTGCCCACAAGGTGGGCGATCCCTAATCCGTCGGTGGATTATTCCCCGGAGCACCTCCGGCTAGATTGCGTAGCTCCTTATGGGTGGAGAAACCTCTCCACAAACTCTGGACACTACCTGAGATCACCAGGCTACTAACTCACTCTAACCAAGTAAGTTTCACCAAGAGAAAGTAGCATGAAACGAGCTCCTTTAAATAGAGCTCGAGTCTTGAAACA
The DNA here is from genome assembly GCA_024364735.1 of Boesenbergia rotunda. Lineage (NCBI taxonomy): Eukaryota > Viridiplantae > Streptophyta > Magnoliopsida > Zingiberales > Zingiberaceae > Boesenbergia > Boesenbergia rotunda. The sequence continues at coordinate 179,823 of JAGFNQ010005820.1, forward strand.
GCCGGTATCAGTCGACTGCCCCTAGGGCAGTCGACTGGTCCCACCCAGATTCGACCGTTACAGTACAACGTTCGAATCCAGCAGCTGTTCCAGCCGACACCAGTCGACTGCCCCCATAGCAGTCGACTGGTCCCTTAACTAAGTCTAGGGTTACATTCCTCGAGTACATTTTACTCCGCACTCGAACCCTCTCAGCTTAGTTCCCGAGTACAATGACTCACACTAGGACCCTCACAACCTGGTCGACTCTTCACCAGCAGCCTCGACTATTGCCTTCACGCCCTCTTCATCTTCGTCCCTCGTCCCTTGGATGAGCACGCAAGCCTCCAGTTGTCTCCATGACATCCTTCATATACGCCTCAAAATCCGCGTCCCTCGGCTCATCGTCCCTGCTATCCACGGTCCCTCGGATGCGCACGCAAGCCTCCAGCTTGCCTCCATGTCATTCTTCACCTGAAGACATCAACCAAGTCCATGTGTACCTGTACACCTGTACACTCATGTACACATATTAGTCCAACAACAAATCCTAATTTAACCATATTGACCACACACATCAAAACTCCGTGATCCTCCAGATCATCATAGGGCTGATTGCCCCAACAATCTTGACTTTTGTGGTTGAAGTGCCAAATCAAGTCTTCAACCTTTTCTTCTAGTGTAAACATCCTTGTCAATCTTGGTATCACGGGAAAATACCATAGTACCTTTTCAGGAACTCCTTTACGAACTTTGGTGGTGATTTTGTCTACCTTCTGTTGGGACCGGGTGCATGTTGACATGGATGCGTGTTCGTAATTTTAAAATTAATTACGTGCAGCGGAAGGTTTAGCATAAATAATTTCTCAAATTATTTAACCCCACATCTAAGCATGCAACCTTATCTTGTGTAGACATGATCATATATTTAAAATTTTACAGAAATGTAAACTAATTTACTTGTTACCTCGCGTAACTCGAATGAAGGGACGAGATCCAACCGTAAGCGTCCCTCGGAAGCTCCGCCTCTATTCGCGTCCACGCCGAGTATCTTCGGAATGACTTTGCAAAGCCACGAGTTTCGTGTTCTCGAGAACTACTAGATTCTCCGAGAACGCGACAAAAACCAAGAGAGAAGTAATCACATCGGAAAAACTCACCACCAAGGTTGGCTGGAATCACAATTCCGACGAGAAGGAGGAAGATGACTTGCGCCCAATCCCAAGGTGATGATGGCCGGAGAGGAAGATCGTCCCAACGGAAGAACTTCATCACCTCGGTGCTTCTCCTTGTGCTCACGACAAGAAGAAAGGGGGAGAGGCTTGTGGTCGGCCAAGAGGAAGAAGGGAGGAGAGGGAGAGAGCCCAAGCAAGAATACTTGGATTCTTTCGAATTAATTCCAAGCCTTGCCTTGGGTCCTTTATATAGTGGTCTCTCAACCGCCAAGTCTCTTTTTTCTTATGGAATAAATTTTCATAATAAATTTATCATATAAATCATCTATGACTTATTCCATCATGCCAAGTCTTGATTTTATATCATGGTTAAAATCATTTTTTAATTCATGATAAAATTCAACCAAGTCTCTTTTTTCTTATGGAATAAATTTTCATAAGAAATTTATCATATAAATTTCTTTATATAAATTTCTTTATCATGGTAAATCAATCCATGATTGATTTTATAAAATAAAATAAGCCAATCCATGGTTCATTTTAATTTCCATGAAAAATAAATTTCTTTATATTAATTTCTTTATATAAATTTCTTTATCATGGTAAATCAATCCATGATTGATTTTATAAAATAAAATAAACCAATCCATGGTTCATTTTAATTTCCATGAAAAATAAATTTTATTTAAATTTCTTTATATAAATTTCTTTATCATGGTAAATCAATCCATGATTGATTTTATAAAATAAAATAAACTAATCCATGGTTCATTTTAATTTCCATGAAAAATAAACCAAACCTTGGTTTATATAAAAAATTTATATCATCCATAATTTTATAAAACAAACCACACTTGATTTATTTTATAAATTGAACCAAACAATTTGGTTCCCTCCCTTTGTTGTGGCCGGCCAAGCAAAGAGGGTGGGGACACTCTTTAGCCGGCCTATCCAGGCCATGCCCCAATGAATTAAACTCATTTAATTTATCTATTAAGTCTTCAAAAGACTTAGCCATTTTACGCTTCCGATGCGTCTCTGAAAAATTCAGATTCGACTTATCGTTTGGCTCAACCAAACTTAATCTCTCTTGATTGGAAAATCTAATCTTCAACCCGTTTTAAATCCCTCGGATTACTCGTAGTGCGTGTGACTAAATAGGCTTTCGATTTATGTTGGCTGTCTATAATTAACCAATTATAGAACGATCATGAGTGACACCTAGTAGTACATCATGATCCCCAATTAATCGAAAGATCAACGGTTGACCTCAAAAATAATTCTGAAACCCTTCAGCAGCTATAATGAATCGTGCCCCATTCCCTTCACCATCTTATACCCACTTGGTTTAGGACATGGTCTATGTGTGTCAGTCCCCACTAGGCTGACTACGTCACACCTAGCCCAAGTAACGTTTTCTCGTCCTACGGATTCTAATTACTCTCATGTATCTAAGAGATTCATACTCTGAACATGTCATGCTCTGGCCAGAGGCTTCGAGTAACAATCCGACGATAGGCCTTGGGTATACATCTCCTCGCAAGGAGTGGTGAATCCTTTGTAGGCTGTTCAAACATCTTCGGGCACTTCGGCTTATACCCAATCATCCTGGGTCTACACCTCCTTGGAGATGCTTGCTTAAGATGTCAAAGTATAAGTCTCCATGACCAAGATGACTTGAACACCGCAAGTTAAAGGAACATCGCACTTAAGCTGCAGTAAGAACTTCACTGACATGTTTATATGTAGACTACCATATGAAGTTTTACAGCCAGTCACTCTAATGAACTAGTTCCCTTAACTAGCATTCATGTTTATCTCCGGACATCCCAATGTCACCAGCCAGTGAGAATCAGCTGATTAGAGAATAACCCATGTTAGTCTCAACAGAATTGATAGTGTCCGTTTTTATCTTCATCGACTAGGGACAATTTCAATACTTCACAATTGCACATGTAGAGATAATCACTAGTTGTGAATTCATCACAAATTCTCTCATGCTGTGAATTGTATTGCAGACATTCAGTAAATGAGTTTAAGATCTCAATCAAATACATAAACATGTATACTCAAATAGTGAATATTTATTTATTAAAATAAATGATTACAATCATAAGGCGATTGTCTTAGGACACTTTTCTCATATCACTAACAAACTCCCACTTGGCCTAATGCCAATCGCTACGGTATCCAATACCACAGGCTCTAACATGACCCTCAAACTTGCTTTGAGGCAAGGCCTTAGTTAAAGGATCCGCTAAATTCCTTTCAGTGGGAATTTTCTCAATTTGTATATCATTCCTACTTATAATCTCTCTGATCAGATGATAGCGGCGAAGCACATGTTTGGATCGCTGATGAGACCTTGGTTCCTTTGCTTGTGCAATAGCTCCATTGTTGTCACAATAAACCCGGTATTGCTTCATCAATGGTTGGAACCACACCAAGTTCTGAGACGAACTTCTTGATCCAGACTGCTTCCGAAGCTGCAATATATTCCCCTTCCGTGGTAGAATCCGCTACGGTGTCTTGCTTGGAACTCTACCAACTTATTGCGCCTCCATTCAAAATAAATACGTATCTAGACTGAGATTTGGAGTCATCCTTATCTGTCTGGAAACTGGCATCTGTATACCCACGTATTACCATATCACCTTCTCCATATATTAGGAACACATCCTTAGATCTTCTTAAGTACTTAAGGATTGTCTTGACAGCCGCCCAATGATCCATTCCTGGATCAGACTGGTATCTGCTTGTGACGCTCAGTGCATACGATACATCGGGCCTAGTATATAACATAGCATACATGATAGATCCTATCGCGGATGCATAAGGAATCTTATTCATGCAAATCCTCTCGTCTTCTGTGCGCGGACACATAGACTTCGAAAGGTTGATCCCATGCCTGATGGGAAGGTAACCTTTCTTGGATTCCGACATGCTAAACCCTTTTAGCACTCGGTCTATATATGTAGACTGCAAAAGACCAAGCAATCGTTTTGATCTATCTCTATAGATTCTAATCCCAAGGATATAGGTTGCTTCTCCCAGGTCTTTCATGGAGAAAGTTTTGGACAACCAAATTTTAACTGACTGTAAGACTGATATATCGTTTCCTATAAGTAATATGTCATCGACATATAACATTAGGAATACGACTGCACTCCCACTAACCTTCTTGTACACACAAGGTTCGTCAGGATTTTGTGAGAAATCAAACTCTTTGATTGTCTCATCAAAACGGATGTTCCAGCTCCTGGATGCTTGCTTTAGTCCATATATGGATCGTCGAAGCTTGCATACTTTGGTTTTATCAACCGTTGTGAAACCTTCAGGTTGTATCATGTATACATCCTCAAGCAGGTTTCCATTAAGGAAAGCTGTTTTCACATCCATTTGCCATATCTCATAATCATAATGAGCTGCTATGGCCAGGAGCATCCGAATGGATTTAAGCATAGCTACTGGCGAATAGGTTTCGTCATAATCAATTCCTTGTTTCTGACGATATCCTTTTGCCACTAATCTAGCCTTAAAGGTAACAACATTACCTTCCATGTCAGTTTTCTTCTTGAAAACCCACTTGCACCCTATGGGCTTAATCCCTTCAGGTGGGTTAACCAAGTCCCATACTTGATTTTTGTACATGGAATCCATTTCCGACTTCTTGGCTTCAAGCCATTTATCCCTTTCTGAATTATTCAGAACATCTTCATAATTGATAGGTTCGTCATTGTTAATGAGTAACACGTCGTTCGATTCACTTATGAGAAATCCGTATCTCTCTGGAATATTGCGTGTCCTATCAGACCTACGAAGAAGTGGTGTTGTTTTAGGTTCAACTGATAGCTCATCATTATGAGTTATCGGTTGTGGGTCTAGACTAGGTGTCTCTGTAATGTCTATTGGAGTTTCTTGAACTTCTTCAAGTTCAATGCTACTCCCACTGTTTTCTTGTAAAAGAAATTCTTTTTCTAGAAATACAGCATGCCTTGAAACAAACACCTTTTGTTCCAAGGGATGATAGAATTGGTAACCCTTCGTTTCCTTAGGGTATCCAATAAATAGACATTTATCAGACTTAGCATCCAATTTGTCTGATATAGTCCGCTTTACATAAGCAGGACAACCCCATATCTTTAGGTGAGATAAATGAGGTTTCTTACTATTCCACGTCTCATATGGAGTAGTAGAGACTACCTTGGTCGGGACTACTGTTTAGCAAGTAAACAGCTGTCTTAAGCGCATAGCCCCAAAAGGATTTTGGAAGAGTTGCATGATTCATATAGATCTAACCATGTCCATCAAGGTCGGTTACGCCTCTCAGATACACCATTATGCTGTGGTGTATTATGGCGGA